>JAJEKV010000303.1:0-365806 GCA_021234155.1 Isoetes taiwanensis | reverse complement strand
TGGGCCTAAAGCATCAAGTTTCTGCAGTTTTGAACCTGGGTTGTCCGGCAAGCTACAAAGCCATTCTTCAAATTGTTGCAAAAATCAAGAAAACCCTGAAGCTGTGGTAATGAAATTTTCCTGCTAATATTTTTCTTACATGTTAATTTTTAGAAAGCACCACACATGGGCTTAAACTCCTTGCATTTCCGAACTAAGCCTGTAACCTGCCGGTGTAGTGATAGGAGGTGGCACTTGTGGGCGATGAGACCACCGCAGAGCCAGCTGGCAAGCATCCCATTAGAGAAGATCAGAGTAAAAGGGAAAGGTGGTGGAACCAAGGTTCCGCGATAATTGCTGCTGTAAACGCGATCTACCCCATCCCGAGCTCCTCTTCCATTCGGGGATAACCTCCGATTAAGTACGTGCTCAACCAAATGGATTGGATCGTGCATTTTATTACCCTGTATACTAAGTGTTAATCGCATTAATGTGAAACTAGTCAGATCTCGAAACTTGATAAACTAACAACATGAAATGAAACCGATCTAGAAAACTGTGCTGTTCTATAATGATATAAAGGTATCAATCTTATAGCATCGAAATAGGATTTTACACCTGAAACCATGGTCCGGCCGGATTTGGAAGCTTGGTATCCATCAATGCCGGATTTGGAGATGGGCGAAACCACAACACCACTAATTATTATGCTCAGATCAACTCTACTACTAAGAATTCTTTAACCTTCTCAGCTTTGCTAGCTTCAACCAAAAGGGCAGTTTTGAGGCTAGCCTAGTAAGAATCCATGCATCACCGGCTTCACCACTGCTCTACATCCAAGAGCCCTTACCAAGCTCCAACAAAGTGAAGCAACCCCTCAGACAGTAAAAGCACGTTGGTCCCGATGGACTACACCGACACACAAGGTACCCCGTGTCAAGACAAACCGCTGAGCCGCTTATTTTTTTCCTTTGCCCCAGTATAAAGAGGCCCTAAAGGTGCTGCATCAAGGAATAAAAAAGAACGGCGCAGAACCAAACGGCCATAGATAATCAAGTGCTATGGAAAGAAAAATATAAAATCTATAAGCTAGAGGAACAAAATAAAGTAGGAGAAACTAGCTCAAGAGAACTCGACAAGAGAAGAACCGGAAGCGAAGTGGCATATGGCGGCGGATGCGACCCCAAAATAGCAATGTTCCTTGCCAAAGAATGGCTACTCTATTGCGAACAAGGCGCAATGTAATTGCACATCACGTTAACACACATAATTAGGTCAGTCTTTGGTAAAAGATGATAACAATTAAAATTTTTACATTGGGGAATTTCATTTATAAAAACCAAGTAAACATGCTTGAAAACTTTTATACATAGCAGAAAATTTATTATCAAATCAAGGTCGACGCGAACATTTCTCTTTCCTGACTCCATATTCTCTTTGATTCACCATTAAAGTGGAATTTCGCGGATTGTATATATATTGATAGGTTTCAATTGGCAGACCATTGCTTTTGATTCCATTATTCAATGCATAGGAACAAACGCCTTCAAACCATTCGAGATATGGATGAACTTATTACACACTGTATCGGCTTGGGATCCCGTAACTAACGATCGAATCGACTTGCCAGAAGAACCATGCTTTATTTAATTCTTTTGTTCTTTTTCCGTATTTTTTCTATCTTCCCTCACATAAGCCTCGCAAACCAATTGTGAGGCATTGGGACATCTAAGAACAATAATAGAAAAACTTACATTCCTTTGAACATTCGATGATCAAAGTCGCATCATTGATACTTATAGAAAGCCTATATCTCAGAATTAGCACATACATATAAAGATGCATTTTAAAATATTATTCATCTATAATAAAACCATTAACAAATTTACATGAAACACATAGCATAATAAAACTCATATACGACATGTGTATCTCAAAGAGTGCATGGACAAATGAATTTTACCCACACACAATATCTAGATATGACTAAATTATAATACAAATTTAATAACGTTCTATGAATATATTACATTACGTCATTCCAGACTTTGTAAATTAAAACTTTAGCATATCTTTCAACCCAATCGCTTTCCTCAAAATGCAAAGAATCATTGATTGCATCTTGGGTTACCATATTTTTCAAAAATATGCCAAAGGGCACATGGTTTATAAGGTGTAAACGCTTCTGGATTAGGTAATTAGAAAAACGTGAAAGTACTTCACGCAAAGATAGATTGTCGGACCGGATCCCCTGCCAAGCCACAATCCAAGATAATTCATCCAACATATTTTGTAACTCGAATTGCTAATAAACGGATGTTTGTTCCCGTGAATTGAATAAGAATGCTAATGTGCCATGGTATACCATTGAAATTCATCAAGATGTAAACAATCAATGGAATCCACGCTTCGTATGTACATAACGATTGATGGATAATGTCATACTAATTTTAAAACTTCTACAATGTAACACGTTGGCAAAATATGTACTTTGAATATGAAACAAAGGTAGCTAATCGGCATTAATATTTTTATTGCTTTCATGTGATAATACGCGAAAACCCATGTTGATTCATACATTCTCAAATGATGAATTAAGGCACATGTCGATTTGCACGCTATGTAATTAATGGGGATACTTATGCGCATATATACCCAGTCAAGATCCGCCAACGTGTCAATCACAAGGCCTAGATGGAATATTGAAACCAAGACACATGTCGCCTCGCCAATTAGTAAGGAAGTAGAGAAATGCGAAACGTAAAATCCAAAAGACTTTATAATAGGAAGGACAAAAGCTTGATCACATTGCCACTATCTTTTTGTGTTGTACCAATCACATATAGTTGATAGACAAAGAAATATTTATTAATAGACTCATTCTGCTCTATATACTTTGGTTATGCTAGTATTACAATGCAAATATTAAATATTAAATATTAAATGAATCTAAAGAAAGAACACAACACAAGCTATAAAATAATCGAGAGAAATACCCAAGACAAAAATGTCCTGTATTTTATATTGATATGAAAAGATTCAAAATGAGAAGGATGAAAGCGTGGATAGCCACAAATAAGAAGGACGAATCTGTGTGGATAGAGAGACAAAAACATTGAAAGACATTGCCAACAAAAAAGGATTGAATAATGTATACTTGGAGGTTAACTTCAAGCCTGATGCAAACCACACAAACGTAGAAGGGACGAATTTGTGTGGATAGAGACAAAAAGCATTAAAAGACATTGCTAAAAACAAGGATTGAATAATAGATACGTGGGGGTTTAACTTCAAGCCTTTTTCATGCAATCACGGGTGGTTGGTAACAACCATCTTAACCATAACCATTGCCGCATGCGATAAACCGAGCAATAGCAAGTCAACAACTTTCGTGATTTGTAATCGCCATACGTAGATAATATCCAAAAATGGCGTAGTCTTTTTGTTCTAGCCTATGGTGAATAGTGCAAAAATAAAAGGGGAAGCTGATTCAATTGCTTTTCCTATTCTTTGTTTTAAGTTCGTGTATAAATTTCTAGTGTTAAGTACCTGGCCGGGAGAGAACGTGTTTCCGGGCCAAATGCCCAAATTCTAGAATTGTCAAGAATTTTGACTAAAGAAGATCTAACATGAAGCCACATTAGATGGTCAAACATGAGCTGTTCTCTAAATCGATGATTGATTTTGTTCAAAGTAAGGGCAAGTTGCATAAGCTTCCTGGCCACTTAGAGGTTCTTGAGTGGGCAAAATAGTTTTGACTTCTCATCCGAGATCTTGGATTCAAACCCTCATTTTATGTATTACAAATTTTTATAGTCAACGTTGATGACATCAGATAAAAATCTCATAGGGTTCCTAGCCTTTTGACAAGATAACGATCAGCAAAACTCGCATTAATAAAAAATCCCATAAGAGGTAAAAGATGCCAAAAGCCCTCATTCTAGTTTTTAAAACTATTCCTTTTGAATTAAAATCAATCGAATAAGATCAATAATATGTCAATCTATAAGATAACAATACCATGAGACTAATATGAATGAATTAACCTCAAACATTAACTTAAGATTTACAAATTCGGGGTACTTGTTTCAAGAACTCCTAAAAGTACAGATGGTACACCCTAAAGATGCTTTTCACCCAAAGAAGAGTTGATCATGCCAAAGCCAAAACGATCTTCTAGCGATTTCTTTTGACTTGATTCTACCATGGATAGGTCCTGATCACCCATGTTTGTATAGATGGTAGCAACCAAAATTCTAATCTAGATGAGGTAGTTTACACTATATCTTCTACTCGCACCATCCTTCTCACATCGCACTCTAGCTCGTGAACAACTCGTAACCAATGATGATTAAGAGCAAATACTCCACCCAACAAACCCTGCTAATAAGTTTTTCTTTTTGAACAAACGAAACTGCTAGGGTTTTCCATATTGGTGCTTCCAAAATTGCCGTGTACTACCAACCTCGCCTATTAATAATGCATTCAGCCATATTGGCTCCATGAAACCCCTAGCACATTGCCTATTTTCCCGCTTTAACGCGGCGACTGATGGGTTTAGTCATGCTTCTACTTATAACTATTGTTCTGCATTGCATGTAATGCATTCCAAAGATGCTCCACCAAGGTTTGATAGAAGTGTTCCAAATTGTGGTAGTAGTGAACTCCAAACCCGATAATTTGTAAGTAGGTACAACATCTAAATTTTGCCTTGATAGTAAAGGAGGGCGGCTCAAGCAACGGAAGACGTTTCAGATGAGGGAGAACCTTTAGTCTTAACCAAATTCACACGCATTCCAGTTGGCCTCGATAAAAGTATCCGTGGCATCTAAATGCCGCCATGGACAAGTGGGTTTGCTAGTTTGAGGATGTAATGTATTTTATAAGGTAGATATAAATATAATGTAAAGACACATTCGAGATGCATGCATACCTCCTTCATAAATGGATACATTTTGATATGGTCCCTCAACATGGAAGCAAATAAACGAGTGGCAAGCATATATCCTCGAGGCCATAGAATAGAATTAGTCTTGATTTAGTTACGTGTTTAGCTTAAAATAGAATGATCTTTTGAGAATATGAAGATGGATTGATAATAGAACAAAAATGATACAAAACATATATGCACGTGATTGCGATGATTCTATCGACACTAGCTTTTAAGACACGCCAAAACATCCAAGCGCACGTCGACTCATTTCTAACACTTCATAAAGATTAGCCTTAATTTCACCATGCAAAGAAAATCTTTCCGCTTGTCATGAAAACCATTAACCATTCTAAAACGTGCCTTTAGCCCAAAGTTTCACCCAACCAGTGCCCAGCTCAAGAAGAAATGTTATTTCATTTCCCAATCGCATCCAAGAGTTCAACTTTCAACGATGATCTTATATGATCTTAATAAGTTTCACGGAGAAGATCCACACCCATTATCAACCTTTAATTTATTACCCAATGGTTCATTGTTTAAATAATCTATTGCCTACTATGACTTTCACATCGTAGTTTAAAACCATAGTTTAAGGTCTAGGACAATCTTTGACACATTAATATTTAATCCGAGCGTTATTCGAACCGCCCCCTCAAGCACCACCATATCAATATTTTATCCCAATCACGGTAATAATTCCAAACCCCTTACCACATTGATTATGTCAAATTCTTATTCACTATCAAAGGATTATAAAGCTTTGAAATTTAATGTCATCAACATCCAACTTAGCAAGTCAAGCATTGGGCTAGGCTTTTTGAACCATTAGAGCTAGTGTAGAAAAAGTTTAAAGAAAACAATTGACTTTAGGAAGAAAAGAGCGAAGGAAGAATTGATTTGAATTTAATAAACAATTATCAAAGATCCATCAAAGTGGACATGAACACTAAACAATTCTAAACAAGCATAAAATGTTAAATTAAAATAGATTAGCTTATGAGAATGAGAAACCTTGCAATATTATATCACCTATTAATGTAAGGTAAGATTTCTATTGTTATTGTGGGTGTCATTGTGGCTCTAAAGTTTTACAAGTCGTTTCAACGTCATAATTAGAATTTGCAACAAATTAGGGATGTCCTGGACCATGATGTCGAGTGAACATAGAGACAAATATCATCATAAAGCTAAAAAGCAAAAGAACATAGAACATTATCCTAAAGAGGTTCTGGTGTAATAAAAGCCAAAAAAGCTTAGAAATCGAAAACATAATCCCTGGGGAGGTTTCATTTATTCCTGATGTAATCCAATTAAAGTGAAAACTTGAAAATAAGTTCCCTACATGGTTACTAAGAACCAAATAAAGAAATGTGTATGCTATATAGAAGAAGGCACTTCAATGGAAGAATGAATAAACCATCATAGCATCCAATTACAAGAATGTTCCAGATATGTACAACAATGTTATACAAGAATATTTAAGAAGCCTTAAAATAATGTTCAAGAATTGTGGAGGATCCAAGGGTGTTGCAACACTTCTTTTCAAGAGTAAAGCCTCCGCTCACCCGCTCCATGCTGTAATCCTCGCATTGAGGTCCCTTGAGCCTCGAAGATGTCTTCCCAAAGAAGGGTTAGAAGTAAAGTCAAGATGACCAACCCCGACCTTCTCAAGTATTTCTCGGCCTCGTCACCAAGAAAAGGAGATTCTTCACTCAACATGGTGTATAGATGGATGACACCAAGTGTTCCTACATCCAAGACGGAGTCAGAGGCCGGGGGCATGGAGGACCCTCGTGGGCTATGTATTAGGGACTGCCAACATCTTTGGTCCAACATGTGGCCGTGAGGAGGAAAGTAGATTGAAAGACCAAAGTCAGCCAACTTTTATGTCCGGTTTCATGGAAGAGCACATTCTTCGCTTTTTAGGTCCCCGTGGGACTACTTTTGTTCTCATGGTGTGCACTTCCCACCGCGGGACCAAGCTTTTACAAATAATATTTCTGCGCTTCGCCGATAAACCCCTCCATTGACAATCTTATCATAGAGGTCGCCTCGCATAATTCCATCACAAGATAGACGCATTGGGATCCTCGGGAACCGAGTATGAAAGAGACGAGCGGGGCGTAAGAAAGGTTTCGGTCGTTGACTTCGTCCGCATTGGCTAACGCTAACTTTTGATTTTCTCCCATAACTTTGCGTATACCGGTGATGCGTAACCCTATCAGTGAGGAGCCTAACCTGCCTGAAGAGCTTCGCCGCCGCCATAATTTTGCTAAGCCTCGCACTTCTTCTGTGCTTAATTGCTTGACCTCGCGTTTGGCGGCCTTTCGCTTCTTCAAACCGAATTGACCCTGCCCTCAAGGCCTCTTCGCTTTCATTCTCCGCATGTACCTCTTCACTTCCATGCCCGCCTCTTTGTTCTTTTCATCTTCGGTTTGATTGTCGCCTCTTTGCCTTGCTCACGCTTCCCGCTTTGACCTAGTATTTCATTTGACCTAGGTATTTTATTTGCCTTTTGACCTCGATCTCATCCCACTGTTTCGCTCGGCTTTTCATCGATCCCTCCATTCGCCTCCAAATTTAGTATAATGCAAAAATATCCAATGACGAATGCAAAAAATATCAGAAAAATGCCTTTATGACCAAAAAAAAGAAAATATCAAATGACCTGCTTTAGCAAAAGGCCTTTATGAAATGGTGAAAAGGAAATATGAGCCTCTCTATTATTTTACTTTCAAGAATATCATGTCCAACATCCTTGCAAGTTCTACTCGGGGATGTTGTAAGTTCAATTAATTGACTTACGGGATGCACGCTTTGGAATGATTAGGCTAACCTGTGCTTAGACAAGGTTGATTCTCAATTGCAAAGTTGGCTATACAACAACAATAAATCCATAGAACTCTAAAGCAAGTTGGAAGATAAAAATCATCACAGCAATCCAAGACAAAGACAAATTGTCCATGAAAGCAACAAAGCTTGGCTAACCTGCCACCTTTTGCTAAGTATAATGTTGAAGTTTTACGCTAGAAGCATACAGGTTTAGGTGCAGCATATAGGTTTAGATGGGAACTTGGTGGGGCAACGGCTGGTTTGTTGATGAAGACCTCAGATGAAGGTGGCAGATGCCTAGGCTTTGGAGGCGTACTTTTAATATTGCAATGATAGTCTAGCAGGATGCCCAAACTTAGAGATAAGGACTTTAAAAGAATAGGTGAACAAAAGATCTCTGATCCCAAGCTTCTCGCAAATCAGCGGATCAGGTGTCACATCATAATGCCGAGTAAAGATCCTTATGCCTAATGCTAAACCAATAGAGATGTGAACTTTGTCCCAATGTCATTTAGCCGTGATTGCCTTAAGCACAAAAGTAAATCAAGATGGGTGATAGCAAACACACAAGTTACTCCAAACATGTTAGTAATGTACCTTATTTTAAGTTACAAGTGCCTAAAAATGTTGTTTCTACACATATTTATCCTGCTGGTCCAAGAATCATAAAGTAGTTGACATAGCATCAACACATTAGTGCTTTGGGATATGCTAGCTTACATCTTAAAAACACAATATCTTCTTCGCTTTGTCTATCTAGTCTTTGAAAATGTTGATTAAATTATTAGCATGTTGAATCGATATTTTGTTCATACATATGCTAGACGGGAGCTTGAGGCATGCGTAGTCTAATTTGAAGAGACAAAATGTGATATCATGGGGACGTAATGATTGCAAGTTATACTCAATTTGGAGGAAGGAGGACTTGTCCTAGACTCAAGCTTTTCATAACATGGAAGGCAAAGGCGCAAAGGCAAGCAAAGCCATATTCTTAACCATTTTGAAAGCATTGAAAGGTGGAAGGTCCCATTAAATGAGTGGAAGGTCGTAGTGAATTATACTTGATGTTGTCATGGTGAGTTACCATAGATATATGTATATCAAGTGTGGCGCCTTTGGAGAATCTTGCGTAATTTGTAAGAGTTTACATAACATAAATACAAAGGTTGTCAATTGCCATCACTTCATGCCCAAAGATGGTAAAGGATGTCTTGCCTAGAGGTCTTTGACGGGATTCAAATAATGCATTAAGGGCAAAATTGGAATGCATGTAGCTGGCCCTTGAGAAAGACAGACAAATAAATGTGCAGATTGGCAAGCATGGCTATCTATTGTTTGAAGCGCCTTGTTGATACTTATCCCAGGGGGGAAGCTACCGTAGAAAGGTTTGACGTGCCTTTATTGGGATGTGATATCCTAGAATTCAACAATTACCGGTATTGCCAAGTTGACAAAGGCCATGTCAGCAATGCAAATGGTATAGAAGAAGGCACATGCATGAAAAGATTTCTATATTACCGCAACCTGATATTGTTGTGAGAAGCACTTGTTGACATGTAGCCAAATGCCTGAGGAGGTTTGTCGTCTTTGACATGTTTTCGTAAGTAGACTAGTATCATGGAGTGCAATAATCATGGGCATATGCAATGCATAGGGCCGGATTAGTTGTGCGTAAATACATTGACATGCTAAACCCAGAGTATAAAACTAAAATGATGCAATATGGCTTGGTGTTCTTATCGCAATGTGTCATGTAGGCTTAGTAGATGATGGAATTTAATACTTCAACTATCCGTGACCGCCAATGACGCAGCTTTGAATGTTTTATTATTGCTTTTGCATGTTTATCGACTACCATCCGACTTTATAATTGTCAAATTGGGAGAAAATCCGCAAGGTATATTATGAAAACAATGTTAGGGCATGTGTTGCATTTTAATTGCTTTTCATATGAGACTTCTAATTACCCCTCGGAAATTATAAGGTCCCATTTTTATTGAATCATCATGGGATACCAAGGTCTTTGAAACATAATAAGACTTTCACATCTTTGAAATTGCAATATCGCCTCCTCCCGAAGTTTGTAAAATTGCTAAAAGACTTCATGATCACTGTGGAGGCAATGCATCAACATTTTTGAAAAATGACTTCACATCGAGCATCGCTGTAAATAGTGTTGTATGTGGAATATAGTGGCATCTATGATGCTTCTCAAGTAAAAGAAATTATTTACACAAAACATGATGGATATGGAAATATAGTGTGTTCAACTAATTTTGATAGCCTTTTTACCCCTTTGTGATGTATTTTCATAGTTGAGCAATCCTTTTGCAAGAAAGAAAAAAGATGCTTTCGAAGCGTGATTGAGATATCGGCGTAGGATTGAGATATTTATATATGTGCACTTCTTTTGGAATCGTTTGGAAGGATATGGTCTTCCATATTATCTTTGCTATTTCTAATCTCCCTCGGTCTTCGCATTGATTTTGTATTACCTAAAATTTGCTTGTGTAATTGAAGAAGTTTTGTACCTAATCAGCTACCATTGGCGTAATCTTGGTAGTTACCAATATTTGTAAGTGGTGTCAAAATGTAAAGATGATTTATTATCCCATGGAGTGTATATAGCTTTCCACACGACCCTAATCAAAGATGTGAACCTATCTTGAGGATCAAAATCTTCAGAATGTGAAGTTCGTGAATTTAACTAGCGGTGGATGACATTTCTTCTTTTGAATCATAAAAGCGAAAAGTGAGAGTCGCTGATATTTGAAACTAATAAAACCAAGCATATCTTATCGGCATCATCTTAAACATTAATTTGAGCAGAATTTTGATCCGTGGTGGACCGTTCAAGATGGTATTTCTGTAATGTTTACATGTCTCGATTATGAAGTTAAATACAAATGATGCAATGTTAAATACAAAATGATGCATAGTAAGTATTTGAACTTAATCTATCACGTAAGATTTAGACAATCAATTTGGACTTAATGTCTCCAAGAAATCATTGATGCGGTCAAGATCGTACACACGTGCTCTATTTTCCACCTCTACTCCGCCATAGCAACTTAAAATTTTCTTGCTTTGGCTTGAGTGGACAAACCGAACAATTCACGGGAAGATGGATTGTTGCATAATGCCATGTGTGCCTTCAAATTATGTAGCACTAGGGTGATTCATAACAAGGGTTATGATGGTCCCGGGTCTATGCTCATGCTTTGCATCGATTCTCCTCCTCGATAATAAAACGGCTTGAATCAAATTTTCATGACAACCTTATCCATACATAAACTTGAATGGATATGACACAAACCAATTGCTCTTACCTAGGGATTAATATCTTAGTTCACATGGATGGCGGGAAGCTTGGAGCTGAAAAATCTTAGTTCACTATGTATAGCCATGAGCTCTCAAACACCTACAACCGGATTCACAAACCAAAGATTCAAAACTAGAGATACGAAAATAACATGCAAATCCTCCTGTCATGTTTTAATTTGCAAAAATTGGCCCTGGCGGATCGAGTCTTCGTCATCGCAGTCCAGAAAAAACCGGTCGTGGGGTTTTGGGTCTTTGAGGGTTTTTTTATGTCTCAATAAAAATAGAAGGTTCAATTTATAAAAGCATATGTGAAAGACATTATAGAGCATATATTAGCCATATTAAGTTTAGAAAATTGAACATGTCTCATGCAATGTAGCACATTATGCATTCTTTTTAGAAAGATGTGTGCCATTTGAAGGAGAGTTGAATGTCTTAAGAGAAAAGGCACAATCCTATGAAAAAATGCCTTAAGAGGTCCAACGATCAGCGTTAAAAAATTGCAACTCTAGGTAGTAGTAAAAGCGTTGTAGATGGTATGATTAACAGAAATAGCTAGTTAAGCATTGATTTCTCCCGGAAAAACAAAAACTCCATAAAACCCTAAAGGAAATAAACCTTCCAAAATTTACACTCATTTTATGCCTAGTTTGAAATCGATGAATTTTCACAACCACACCAGTACACTAATTATCTTCCTCGCTAAAAAATGGAGAACAAGGAGAAAACAAGCCCAATCCACGGGAAAGGCCAAGGACTAAATCAAATTCAAGGCGTGTGATACATAGCGATAACTTCAAAGGCAAAGTTGACATAAGCATCGGGGGATAGTCTATGGCGAAAGGGTGAGACGATGTCAAAGGCAAATCCCAATCGGGATGAGAATAAGGATTTGAGATGGGCCTGATATATAAAAAGATTTGCTATACTATAATGAATACATTAACGCCCTATGCCATACTAGCAAACATAAACAGCGTAAACAAGCTAAGCATCCGTGTATGTGAGGAGGAACGTGTCGGGCATTGCATTAGCCGCCACGCTGCTCTACCACCACCTTTACAAGCTACATGCTTCCCGTCTAAACCAATGGCAGAAAGATCCTAATTTTGAACAAAATGAGATCAAAGGGAGGAAAGGACATGGTTTGATGAGCAATATACATGAAAGCTAGGATGATAGGGAAATGATGATAAGGTTAGATTGGTTTAGGAAGGGCTTAGGTAAAATATGAGGTGGTTGATGGACATGGTCAAGAAACTTAGAAGTGGGAGGTCAAATCTACAAAATACTTGATATGATCAGCACTTCATCAATAATCAAGTTCTTTGAATCAACATGTCTCTTCAAGCAACCCAAAGCGTGTCGGTGATAAAATATTAAATGGGAACATCAACCTACCAATATGCATATCAACGAATAACTTAGAAATAGAACAATAAGAAAAACTATGAAATGCGGGAATATTTTGGTATATACATAAAACTACTGATCGTATCGCGGTTTTTCCAAAAAAATCTTGTCGGACCGAACCCTAAACTTGAAAATCTGCTTGCATCCGCCGGTTTAGCTCCACTAACTCTAAAACCTACCTATTTATAGCTTCAATGCATATGGAGAAGATTGAGCCTAAATTTGAGCCCTAAGATGCCAAATTTTGAAAATGAAAAAACTATATCTTGGGGAAACATTCACAAAAATATTTTTGAAGGCTGTGGGGCAGCGTTGATTTCGACATTGATTTATGGTGAGCAATATCCTAATAGTTTTGGTGGTGAGCACTTCTCATTTGGATTTGCAAAGATCTGAGTGAAAGATTTTATCTTGATATTATTTGATGACCCAATGATTTGTTTAATGACCTGGTTACATTCCCTACGATATTATCTTGAGCTGTATGATTTTCCTATTAATAAAAATTGTCTACTAAGTGTTCAAATCTTTTTTGTTATGATTTTAGAGACTTTTCCATTCAAAAAGTTCTCCAAAAAAATATCCCCTACCTCAAAATTTATCTTAGACAAGTTACCATATATTTTTACATCTATTTGCACCTGTGGTATTTAAAATTTGTAAAACTATCCACCCGGTTCAATTACAGAATTAGACACTCACATGCGATACAATTCTTGACTGATTTTTACAAAATCAGTATAAAAAAATACTTTCGGTGATTCAAAATTGCAATTTGACCACTTGCTCCTCATCTTTGCTACTTTTTCCACATATTAGCTTTGGAATCTATCAAGAATTCGTCCTGCAACTCAAGATCCAAGTTGTCTGATCATTGTTCTACAGTTTGACTTCCATTGACCAAAAATTGACTTAACTTGGAGCTCAAAAATCTCACAGATCTGAGCTCTGACTTAGTCAGGATTTTTACCTCATCATCCCATATACTATTTTAAGCATGTAGCAAAAAATAAAATAGAAAAATCAATCCATCCCTACAAGCCACCTTAGTTTGAGTACTGCTATCTTTTTTGAAATGGGAAAGGTATGAACTTACATTCTTGAGCTATTTCAAGAGTTTCTTCTTGTAAAGACCGATTGTCTTAAGTGATCCTGAGGTTCTAATCCCAACTTGATCATGGTTTCAAGTTGGCTTCTTGTGTTTCTCTTAAGCCAGGTTAAGGATCAACAGGAACCATCACAAGATGGTGATGTTTTGAGAGTATAGTGGCGAGATGATGACACCCACCATACATATTCCTTGTGTGCTATCATAAAAAATAACTCATGTGTTTCTATTCTTGAGGACGTGATATTAATGACTTGGAAAACCTCGCTTGAGGTTGGAGATGGGAATGAGATGTGGAGTACATAAAATTGATGTGAATTTGCAGGTGGCATTGGATTCTGGAAAGTCCGACTCTTGAAGCACCAAGCAAAGGTATCAGATATGACTTCAATTTTCAAGATCGATGACCATTATTGGGTTCGATTCCCAAGGAGCTTATGAGTAACTGTGAATTATTGATGTTGGATGGGCATAATCACCCCTTATTCCTTAATCTACACCGTACGTAAAGTTCCTCGTTTGTGGGGTATGCAAGTACAAAATTTGCTATACTGTATAACAAGTTTTGCAAGATACTATAAGATTTGAACCGAAATACTATATGGTGTTGATATTGTACGTACAAAATATAATTATAAGGGCTCTCGCTGCCCTACGTCACCCCCCGTGTGAATATGCACCCAAACCAAAGGGGGTTTAAGGGGAATTTTAATTTTAATGTGTTAAATGCAATGGTTTATGTTAATATTGTAATGGTAGTTATGTCTTTGGTTGTTATACTAAAAAAAAAAAATTTTGGGCCCTTCGGCCCTAAAAAAGTGAACATAATAGAAAACATGTAAAACATGCAAACATATAGCAAATATGTGATACATTAATATCTAAGCGTTATAACAAATAAAAAGCAAAACTAATATGAAACCTAGAACTATAATATTATAGCATAATAGAATTTAATTACATACGCTTTAAAAGCATATTATTTGAAAAATTTTTAAGTCATTGAAGACAGCAAAAGTATTATAGCAATTTTGAAGCACTCAAAATGGATAGCGGCTCAAGATACGATACATATCTTGGTTGATTTGCCTATCAAACAGTCTGCAGAGGGCAGTTAGCCTATTTATTTGTGCACATAATTGCCTCCGCTGATCTATGTCCAAATGAACGTGTGCATCAAGTATGAAGTTCTCAATTGAGTGATGTTGAGCACGGGCCTCGTGCATTTTTGCCATTACATCTCATTGTGATATCTGGAACTAATATCTACCATTAAAAAAACGACACAATTGTTAATAACTAGTAATTTTAAAAATAATATGAGGAACACAAGGTTGTAATACTAATATCTAGCATTATGTAGTAGATGTTATGATGTTTGAGGGATGGGCATTAGATATTAAAAGGAAGAAGTGGGTATATACTAGATATTGAGAGGAAGGGTTACATTTTTTTTCCAAGGTTAAAAGGATGTGCACGACATATCAAGAGGAAGGGCGACATTTGAAATTTAGAAGTAAAATAGATAAGAATACAATGGTTTTTTTAACATTTTGGATTTAGGGCAAGTTAGGGTTTCAGCATTCGACTATGGCAGATTTAGGGCAGGTTAGGGTTTCAGCATTCGGCTATGGCATTATGCATGCTGAAACATGCTTCTGAGGGCCGGATTTTACTATGGTGTTGCCAGATGAGCGGGTAAAGAGCGTCCTACAGCAGATCCAAACTGCTGGATCGTTTTTTGAAGCCCAAATGCTGCGGATTGAAGCGTGAATGCTGCTTGAAACTGCCGGATTGAAGACAAATCAGAGGTTATGCTGTGTGGTAATCGGCTGTGTGGCAGCGAGAAAGTGATGGTTTGTGGTTTCGAATCCTTGGAAGCAAGACAAAAAACAGAATAACATTGGATTTTCGTGGATATCTGTGAAACAGAATGGAGTCTGGATTTTTATGAATGATAGGACCGCATTACACAAATATTGAACAGAAAATCGGATAAATGGTTAAAGCTTTGCAAGCCTGATGTGAGAATGCTAGATATTGAAGGCTTATGTTCAGAAAGGAAGACTAGGAGATGCAATGCAGATACTTTATGCCATGCAGAACCCAAAATATTCTGACACTGCACCAAACGAACTGACATTCACGACTGCTCTTAGGAGATGCAATGCAGATACTTTATGCCATGCAGAACCCAAAATATTCTGACACTTTTCCTTATGAATATCTAGCAAGATCAAATAAGATTAAAACAGATGAATGAAGGACCGGTTTTTCTTGGATATCTGTGAAATGTAATGAAGAACCGGAATTCCTTATGAATATCTAGCAAGATCAAATAAGATTTTAACAAAAAACATTGTTAGCAAACAATTTAGAAAAATCTTGCATACCACAACTGTTGAATGAATTGTTCAACAGGATGGATTGAATTGTTCAACAGGACGGATCGGAATACCTCCACAAGAACTTCTGAGAGAGAACATTTCTGGTTTCATGCATGAATATGAATAAGGAGGCCAAAACAAGAACCGTTAGATTGTTGAAGCTAAGATCGACGCTCCAAAAAAGCCGCACTCTAGAAATACTATTTAGTATGGCCCAATGAATACAGCACTGAAATCATAGGAAAACCATGCCGAAAAGCGTACAAAATCACAAACAAAACCCCCTGTTATAATGCTACATATTCATTACAAGTAGTATTATTAATGTATATTTGAGCTAGAGATATGTATGTTTGATGCAGATACATTGAGGTTGACCATTATATATTCAATGCATAAGGTTTTTTTTTTTTTTTTTTTTTGGGCATATTTTATATGCCTCATATTCCAATCCTATGGTTTCCATTGTCGTGGCTAGAATTTAGTGTCAGATGGTATATTATAGGTCGGTCCTAGCCCGAACGACCAGGATTTAGTAATAAGAACATTTGGCATACTAGTAGTTGATGAGGTCCTGGTCCAAAGGGTCAGGATATTCTAGGTTGGTCCTGGTCCTTTAGGCCAGAACCAATCTAGAATATGCCATCTGACACTACATTCGAGCCATCACAATGGGAACCCTAGAACTAGAATATGAGGCGTATAAAATATGTCCCCAAAAAAAGCTTATGTACTGAATATATAATGGTCAACCTGAATCTAATTCCCACATCAAAATACATGTCTCTAACTCAAATAATTAACAATACTAGTTGTGATGAATAAGTAGCCAATATCAGTTTCACTCCAACATCAGCAATTCACAGTTACTAAAAAGCTCCTTGGGAATCAAAGTCAAGCATGGTCTTTCGAGCTTGAAAATTGAAATCATACTATCTGGTGCATTTTCTTGGAGCTCCAAGAATCCACCTTTCCGAAATCCAATGCCACCTACAAATTCACACCAATTTCACGTACTCTACATCTCATTCCCATCTCCAACCTCAAGCAGATTTTTTTCAAGTCATTAATATCATATCCTCAAAATTAAAAACACATGAATTCTTTCTGATCATGGCACACAAGGAACATGTATGGTGGCATCATCACCTCGCCACCATACTCTCAAAACATCAATATATTGTGATGGCCCCATCACCTCGCCACCACAATAAGTAAACAGAACCACACAACTTAAATCAAAACTTAATACACAAGACCAAAAGAAAAAAGAGACCACAAACCAAGATCATTCGGATGGCCATTCATCTTGCGAATGCCGAGCATATCATGGCTCAATATTTCTATACATAAATAAGCCCTTGCTCGCTAAGGGGTAAACATTATGATTGTCCTCGCTCACGAATGGTCTCCTTTCACAACGCCCATGCAAATGAGTCAAAGGTCTATGCAGCAGTAGTATTAGACAATTGGCTCACAAAATCAGGCAATCTACCACACAAATTGTCTATATTCAGCAGCTTCTCAATTTCGAGTATATGAACATTTGGGTCTAGGATCACATGAAGACGGAAGCCGACATATTGATTAACAGGACGAGAAGGATCATGGCGATCAGGAGAAGGCATGGAGGAACAAGAGATCATTCTTGTACCAATTGGGTTCTCAGGCCCAGCAATTTTGACCAGATCTGGAGCTACTGTACCTTGTTCCTCAGGGAAGCCATTGCAAGCAAGAGCTATGAAAACAAACACTACAAGCCAAAAACTAATAAATCTGCAAACACAAGCACAAGGCTTCCATATCTCCAAACCAAGTTCATTTTTTTGGCTTCCTATTGAAAGAGGAACTGCACCTTGAACAAGGCAAAAACAAGTTACACAACAAAAGGGCAAGGAGCACCACATGTTTGGCCAAACCGGAAAACTTACACACAAAATAAATACCAAATAACACCATAGATTCAAGGTAGAAGCATATTGAAATACAATCTCCATAGAGCTAGCATCTTTGCCACAATCCCGGCTTAACCATTGTAAAACTAAAAAAAAAAAAAAAAAAAAAAAAAAACTCCAAGAATCTCATTGCCTATCTAGACAAAATACCAACAAGACATGAAAGTTCTAACTCGCCCATCCCAGATTTAAAGGTTCCCCATCCACAAAAACCCAATTTTTGCAATTCCATCAACATACCGGTTCTCAACCATTGTAAACGACGCTTTGATCCTTGTAGACCAGATAATGGATAACAATGCAATATTTTTCTTTAATTCTACACAAAATTAGGGATGAACAACAATTCGATAATTTCCTCTAATGTTACACATTGGAGACGAACAAGGTGCAACCATTATAACAAAGTACAAATTATAGACAAGGCAAAATGGACAATCTCATAACATATTAGGTTCTAAAAAAAAATGTTTATACATCACAGTCTCATTATTGAGTTCACGTGTAATGCTTGATGTGGTACGTAGGACCTTATTCTGAATAAATATAAAGCATGAAAGAATACAAATGTAAAAGGCACCTTAGGAGAATGTGTTGTTGCTTCTGTAGGAACAAAAAAGTCAAGGATGAGCTTGAAATATATGGTGATCAAGATCACATGCTGGCATATCCGTATCCTTGCGGAAAACAATCTTAAGATCTAGGACAAGCTCCCATGGCTATAAGAACAGAGATAGGTAGATTGCCAAAATACCAAAAAATGAGCAAAGAAGTCGTGTACTTGTGACACATAATGGAGTGAAGATGAACAACATGTATTTCGAGTGTGAAAATAAAATCATAATAGAAAATTTTCTTCACTCGATTGCGGCACCTAGAATATTCTACGAAAGCAGTTAAAGATCATAGATCATTCTTATTGAGACTGTTCATACTACAAGTATTTATTACAACCAGTTCTCCAAGACATGAATAAACTTCATTTTACTTCACTTACATGGAAATGCGCAACATTTTCTTTATTAAGAATGTTCCAATTTATACACAAGAATGTTTGAGAATTATTGGGAAACCTACAACAATGTTCAACAATTGTTGAGGATCCAAGGGTGTTGCAGCACCTCTTCAAGGGTGATTCTACTCATGGGTTCCATGTGCAACATTCGCATCATGAGATCGAGTGCGCGAAAATTAATATCTTCCCAACAAGGGTTGGTACTGAAGTTACATGACCATTCTTAATTTTGCCCTTTATTTCCTCTGAAGTGTAACCATCAAAGGGAGTTTCTCCACTCAACATGAAATATAGGATCCAAGGGTGTTGCAATAACCCCTTCAAGGGTAAGAATGTTTGATCTATATGATAATGTTTAAGAATTGTTAAGGATCCAAGGGTGTTACATCACTTCCAAGACCGTGAACATGGTTAGACAACAATTGGAATCTAGAATTAAAGAAAAGGAGACCACAACGATATATGGAAGGCCAATTCTTTCTTGGTCTAAGCTTATTTTGCCTTGAACTTGCACCGCGCAAATTTCTTGTAATAAGTTAAGACAAAATAATATAGTAAACAATCGTATTAACGAATCAATATATACCAACGAAGTAATAATTTCAAACTCCTTACCAATGTTGAATATGCTTTGAAATTCATATTCACGATGATTATAGAGCTTATATTATCAATGCCATCGACATGATTCATCTTAGCAAGTTCAAGGGTTTTTAAAAACCAAAAGTTTTGACTAAAACGATTCACTTTAGAAGAAAAAGAAAAGAATGGAATCGAATTGAGTTGAATATCTAGCATAATAATAGGGGGTTGTTTTTGTATTTTTATACTTTTTTCCCTATGGTTTTTATATGTATGCGAGGCATACTAATTGGTGCATCTAGAGTGCATATACCCTCATATTTCTTTTAGTGGCAGATTTCAATGGTTACAATGTAATGCCTTTTTTAAGGCCCCTATAGAGTCTTCTATAAAAGTCGTCTATATTCAATGTTTTTGCAATGCTTTTTTTAAGGCTCCTATAGAGATTGCCTTGTTTTGCAATGCCTTTTTTAAGGTACCTATAGGGATGCGCATAACATCCCCACACAATTCCCAAATCCTCGAAAGTTAACACAACCCATTACATCCAACACTTTTAAATTAAAATCCCCCTAAAACCCTCTTTGGTTTGGGTGCATTTTCACGCAGGGGGTGACATATGGCAGCGAGAGCCTTTTTTTCACTCCATAAAATTGTATAATACGTACAAAATCCACACCATTTAGTACATTGCCTCAAACCTTATAGTATTTCACAAACCTCATTATATAGTATATCAAAACTTCCACAAACATACCCTACAAATGAGGATCGCTATCTACGGTCTAGATCGTGGAATAATTTACAAATATGCCCATCCAACAGCTCTCGATGCCCCGTGTGAATTAAAGTAATAATTATCAAAATGCATCACAAGGTGACCTGCAACACAAGCAAAAAATGTTAAGCTAAAATAGATTAATGTGTGAGAACGAGAAACCTTGGCAATACTATAGCACCTATCTACTCCATTGTAAGTAATATGTTATCGTTTTTTCCATGTATTATAGCGTTTTGTTGAACTTTCATTGCAAGCCATCGATGTGGGGAATATTCATGGCATTGTACCAGATCGATGGCCCACATCATTTACAACTAAAGCGAAACGAACTTTTCCAATGGTGCACCTTGACCTCAATGGTCTAATTAAACGAGAGAAATTTCCCAAGTCCACTATGCTCCAATCTCTGCTCCACGCCTTCACAAATTCTCCGATCTCTGCTCCAAGTCTACTCCAGCCTTGGCCGTTTGATTCCCGCCTGCAGGAGTGCAGAGGCAGATCCCGCCTTCCATGAGGAGCGTATCCAAGCCGCCAGAAGCGGGGCATCATCCCACAAAAAAATAGACAAGATGTTCAATGGCCAAGAAAAGGCCTCCTCTCTACCGCCGGAATCCCCATTGCGGCCTCCAAGAAGAGCCCGACCCCATAAACAAAAGAAACCAAAGGGCTGGAGGATTCAACCTCGGGCCGGACGGGCCTCACCAGAGCCCATATCGACCTGCCCTATTCCGGAGCCTCCCAAGCTTCCGTAATCACGTAAATTAGGAGGATTTCTCCCAAAAAATGACTCTTGGCACGAAACAACTTATTTTGATGAATTTATTCAAACCCGGCTTGCTGGGCCGCATTTGAGTCTCCTCAGACTTAACCCAAAACTTCGATTTTGTAGTCTAGAACCCGTGAATCTCTCCTTGCAAAAATGTGCTTGAAGAATGAATTCGTTTTGAAGAGAACCCAGAACTTAGATATTGTCGATCCTTCTGCTTCATGAATAACTAAGATGGATTGAAACCCAGTTCGGATTTGAGCCTGGAAGAGAACCCAAAGCTTAGATTTTGAAAACTCAGGAATTCTGCTTCAAAAAATGGGGTCGAGAGCTGAAAATGACCCAAAAAACAGCCGGTTTTAAGACACGGATGCAAACCCGAGTGGTCGATTTTGGAGCAAAGTAGTAGAAAGCGAGAATCCGCATGTTCCACTGACCACCTTGTATGCGCTCCTATCCACCCGGCCGCCTTCACATGCTTTCTAAATTGGAACCTATGACATAGAGGACTAGATCCATGCAAAAAGGGAGTTCCAGACCACCCAAAATAGCATGAAACACTGAAGCTCCTCTCACATGGCAAATTATACGATTTCTTATATAATACCATACACAAATCATAGTCCAAACCACTGCCTGAAACCCCGATCCCAACCCAAAACGAAAGCACCTATCTACTTTGTTAATTTGGGATTATCAGGTTTGGCCAAAAACTTTTTTGGAATTTTATTTAACTCAATTTCCTAAGGTTTTTGGGTTTTTGTTAACTGAAAACATTTACGGCATTCTAAAAATCGGGCATGTGCCTTCCCTATGATTTGAGAATTGAATTTGATCTATCCCAATTTTTGGCGGATGCTATCACGGCATGAAAGCCACGTTTTCTCAAGCGATTTCCACCGAATAGTCCATCTTTGCATCGATTTTCCCATATCGATCCGATGTGGTTGTCGCGGTGTAGAGTTTGCCAAATTTTGCTTGGGTTTTTCGTTGGTTGATAAATGCCTATTCGTAGATATACCCAAAAAAAAATGGATAAGAGAGTAAAGGGCTTTGAAAGAAAGGTCGTGACCGAATGAAAGCCATAGCCAAAGCTCAATACTCATATCTGCAGGTACTTTTACGCTTTTTCTGCTTTAGTTCTTCTAGCAAAGTTTGAGGGAAGAAATAGAAGACTATAATTTCCGATTATATCTCTTCTTTGGTTCAAAATACAACTACGAAACTCATTTTCTTCACCATTTCATTTCTTTTTGCTGGAATCATCATGCAACATTGACCCTAAGTTCGTTTTCAAATTTTTGGTTTCTTCCCTGCCTGATGCAAAATTTTCTTTATTTCACGATGTTTGCTCCGAAGATTATTGTTTCTTTGACGTGGACAAAGGAAAGTAGTTGTTTTGAGCTCTGATACAAGATCTGTAGAATGTAAGAACATTTGTTTTGTCTGAGGCAGAGCCGGTTAAGAACAAAATAACTTGCTAATCTTTATCATTTTTTCCATATACATGCATTTCTACTTCATTTTTTGGCTATAAATCTGTGCATTTTTCTTCATCACAATTTGCCATGTCAATATGTGGATTACTATTGCTCATTTTTCAACTATTGCCACAAGTTGCAGCAAATGCAGATGCAAATGCGATGTTACAAATTCATTTTGTAAGCTGAATAGAGCAGGCAAAAAAAATATGTAAAAGACATTATCTATGTTTATATAATTGCATCTGAAGCATTTTTCTGGTGATAAATGCATATAGATAGGAGATGGAATTTAAGTTGTAACTACATTTGGGCGAAATGTCGGAGGCTACACATGGTAGATGCAGATTACTTTACTTTTTGTTGTGATGATAGTCTTTTCTCATTATTACTTGGGATTGCAATTGCAGGATTAGTTCACAGACAAGAAGGCTCAAAGATGCTGGTAAATGATTCTAAACCCTTTATGCTCAAATATTAGATGTACGTTTTCTTTTCTGTATGCCCTCCTTTTAAATGATATCCCAAAGGATGTGGTTAATGCTTTTAAAACACAAAGTGTAATCGATTATTTGTTATAGAGATTAAAGAAGAAGAAGAAGAAGAAGATTTTAACGCCACGCCACAAAGCAGCGTCCTATCGGACATGTGACACTTTACAACACACCCGGATGGGTCCTGCCCCCACCACTTTATTGAAAACTCCCCACTAGGCATTCAATATTTCATGGATTTCGTGCTCTGGAATGCATGTGCTTTTCGATGAAAAATGGTCTCATGTTTCTATGTATCTGGTTGCATTATAGTGCAAGAATTCCTTGACTTGAATTGGATTTAAAAAAGCCTTGGGGTTTCGTTACCACATGTGCAAATCTTATTCTTGCACTCTCTTTTGAGGCATATTTGCTGTCAGTTGGAAGTTATTTTAGATAATTTCTTATGAGGACACTTAGAATTGTGCTTTATTTCCTAGCTTTCTTAAGTCCTATTTTGTTATATATGACTTGATTTTCTGTTTTTAGAGCCACATACACTCTATTGATACCACAAGCTACATAATGGTAAACTAGATGTTCATGTGTTCGGCATCCATTGCCTCATCACATGGTAGCAATAGGTTCTCAGATTCTAGAAATTTCGTACAATTGCTCTTCTTTATTCAAGGCATAGTCCTTCCAATATCTACATACCAGAAGATGCACGTGGAAAACCTTTTGTATAGGCAGTTACGCTTTTTTTTCATCTCTAAGGGATTCTCACTTATTGTATCTTTTAAGATGTTCATTTACATTTTCAAGGAAAGTGATTTGAAAGTTCTTATATTTTGTACATTATGCTTCATAACTCCATTCTGCAAATATAATGCTGCCATTGTGCATCTCCAGGTTCTTGAGTAACCACAGGCTGCTGATCTGCAGGCTTGCCAGCATGGAGCTAAGAGTAATTCAGGGGCCAAATGCGCATCTGCTGGCCTCTTGAGTAACCACAGGCTGCTGGACTAATTCGCAGCCTTACCAGCTTGGAGCTAAGAGTAATTGAGGGGCAAAATATGTAAGTGGAACCATGCAGAAGCGAATGAAGAGGTCAAGACAATAAACACCCAAACTGTGTCAAATCAGGCTGCTTCATGCCATCTCAGGTTTACACAACTCATCTCATTTTCACTCACTTGATGACAATAATACTCTAAATAGGCATTGAAGTGAGTGATACAATGATGTTGTGCTTGATGAAATGGTTTAAACATTTCAAAGGATCTTAAGTGGCTCTATATTCTTGAGCACATGCCTTCAATGCCATGTAAACTTGAAGAGCTCCTTGGAGAGAGAGGCTATGTAGGAGTTCTCTCAAGTCTAAGGTATGATATGGTATGTAGAGTTTCACTATTTTTACGCTAATACTTAACTGTATGGTGATCCCTCTTATTTTTAGAATTTGTGTCTAGCCCTAATTATTGCAACTTATGTGCACAATGCTTTGCATAGACTGTATTGCATGTGTAAACTTGATGCCATATCTGATCCACCATTTCATTGAGTATATACATTCCATGGCTTGAGGCTTAATATCTATCTTGATAAAAGTGTAAGACTGCTTCATAAGTTGCAGCAGACAGTACTTTTCTGCTCCATATTTTGCATCCGAGTCCTTCTCTGTCTTTTTTGATGGCACCTTGAAAAGCATAGGTTGTAGGTATCCTACACTTTCGCATGTCTGTAAAGAATCATGTTTGAGATAGTATATAGTACTTACTATTGCTATCATTCATATTTTTGCAACAAGTTATGTAATACCCGCATTTGAATATGCTGGACACAAATGCTCATTGCTATAGCTAAAGATCCTTCATCAATGTAAGATGTACCAAAATGTTTATTGCTTGATAGTTGTATAGCTCAATAGCTCAAGATGTGACAATCTTGTAAAAGCAATGGTTGTTGAGAGGCAATGGTATGCTAATTGCATGGATAGGTCATCATCGCTCTTTGTGTTTGCATGGCTTCAACGACATGGTTCTAAAAGCGGCTTAATGTTCCCGAGCTTGGCAACATGGTTCTAAATTGCTTTCCTCTGGCTGCACTTAATATTGCGACGACTTAATTTTACATTATTTGTGAACACTATAAAGTGCGATAATTTACGAGTTAAAGGTTTTGTGGTTCTATATTTATAGATCGGGTTAACAAGATGGTGTTTGGTACCGTCAATGGCATATATTTATCAATGGCTTGCTCATTCTATTGCTTTAGAATGAAACATAATAAATAAATGTTAAATGATGCACTATGACGTTGTATGTATTGCCAAAACAATTGATCATTCGATGCTTAAAAAATGTTAACAGATATTCAATGATGACTTGATATATGCAACTCATTATATGATCCAAAGAAATTTGCTCATGATAGCTTTCAAAGATGACACTTCCGCAATTTTTTGAATGTCATTCAAATAATTGCTGCAACACCAATAGTTGTAGTGGAAATGCGGAAATTGTTCTATATGAAATACATGCCCCAACGCGTTTTTGAGCATTAAATAACTACCTTTCAAATTGTCACTAGGCCCGGCAATGCCGGGCACCATAACTAGTAGATATAATGTGTCATTTCTAGAATTGTTAGTGTGGGGTACTTGTGGCTCTAAAGTCTTACAAGATCATATCGACCTCATAATTACCAGAATGTTGGAAAGATGTACAGCAATATATATACAAGAAATTTAATGCGTCCTACGGTGCATGTTCGAGTTTTAGCATGTTCCTACGTGCAAATTCTTGTAAAAGAATCTCTTGAGAATACTCTAAATTCATAGATTCTCTAAGATTCTACCAAGGTTCTCTTAGAGGGTTCGTGAGCATTTCTCTAAATTTTATAAGATTCCCTCTAAATTCCATTAAATTTCCCTAGATTCTCCAAGATTCTATGAAGATCCCCTTAGATTCTCTTGGATTCATTTAGATTTTATCAGATTGCCCTTAGATTCAAAGAGATTCTATAAAGATTCCCTTAGATACTCTAAGATTTCATCCATATTTTCTTAGATTCCCTTAGATTTTATGAAGATTCCTTTAGATACCCCAGATTTTAAGAGATTCCTTAGGCTTGTAAATATTTTCCTAGATTCTCTTACATTTTATAAGACTTTCTTACATTCTATTAGATTCTTCTGGATTCCTTTACATTCTAGAATTTTCTAGAACATTCTAAGACTCTTGGAACATTCTAAGACTTTCAATATATTCTAAAACTTATTAGAATAATTTGGAACTTTCTGGAAGAATTTTCTGGTCCCCCCTAGATTCTCTTATGTTCTAGAACTTTCTAGAGCCTTCCAGAACATTCTAGGACCTTCTTGAACTAGCTATAGTCTTCTTAATGGGAACACTACCCTTAAGTTTATATGAAACATAAATTATTTATGGAATTAATGCTTGGTCTAGTGGTTAGAATTGGTAGTTGGGGGTCAATGGCGGGGGTTCGAATCCCCCACACAACATAAAAATTTTAAAAGCCTTTTCCTAAGGGATGAGTATTCAACTTGGGCCGTAGGATCTTGGACCCGATCAACGGTCGAGATCTCACGCAACATGAGCCATAGGATCTATTACATATAATTTTCAAAGTCATATGCACCGTCGGTCGGGATCGAGATCAACCTTGGACCATAGGATCGTGTCTATCTGGATTATATATAAACTCCCGGGCATCGGGCCGTGGGATAAAATCCCAAAGCCCGCGGAGTATCCGGATCTCGAATCCACGGCCGGATAAGCCGACAAACATAAGAACATATATAGAGCAAAGAAAATTAATCGTCCTACTGAAGATTGTTCGATTTTAGCATGTCCTTATATTCCCTTTAATTCCTTTGGATTCCTTTACATTCTAGAAGTTTCTAGGACATTCTAGAACTTTAAGGAACATTTGAAACTTTCAAAACATCCTAGAATATTATAGTCTATTTTATGTTAATTAGAACATTACCCTTAAGTATGTTTTGAAACATAAATTATTCATAGAATTAACGCTTGGTCTAGTGGTTAGAGTGGGGAGTTTGGGGGGCTGAGGACTAGGGTTCGAATCCCCCCAATAACATAAAAAATTTTAAAAGCCTTTCCTTAAGGAACGAGCATTCAATATGAGCCTTAGGATCTTAGACTTGATCAACGATCAAGATCTCACCATATAAAAACAATATGAGCCGTAGGATCTATTACATATAATTCCCAAAGCCACGTGGACCGTGGGATGTGTTCCCCAAGCCACGTGGAGCGTCGGATCTCGGACCCGGTGGTCGGATCGATCAATCACGGACCGTGGGACCCACGGTACACATATTATATGTAAACTCCTCAGCCATCTGGCCGTAGGATACGCCCCAAAGCCACGTGAGCCGGATCTCGAACGGACGGTCCGGATAAGCGCGACAAACATAAGAACATATATAAGAGAGTAGATAGATAAGAATAGATAGATAGATAGATATACAAGAATATTTAAGAAGCCTTACAAACGAGGTGAATCTTGACATCCATTGATTAGTCTATGAAAATATTTGATACAGATCATGAGTTAGCCCGAGGAAAAATTAAACATGAAAGACCGCAGGCAAGACGAAGGACTCACCTCGAGGAATTCAACCAAGACTCTATATCGGAGATAAGAGAGGCCCGTTACTTTTTATAGGCCGAGGATAGATCTATTTCCGGGAGGACCTTTTTCTCATCCAAAATATCTTCAAAAAGGTAAACAATCTTTAGAATCAAGGTTTCGCCAGAATATCAAAGATCTCCCTTTGGCAAGGGCGAATCGCCCTTTTACCCTAGTTCCGGATGATCTTATATGATCTCTAGGGCTTCAACGAGAGAAGATCCATGACCCATTATCAACCTTTTTAATTTATTACCCAATGGTTCATTGTTTAAATAATCTATTGCCTACCATGACCCTCACATCGTAGTTTAAAACCATAGTTTAAGGTCTAGAATACCCTTGACACATTAATATTTAATTCCTCGTTGGCCTAAACCGGCTCCCAAAGCACCACCATATCAATTCCTCCCTTCCTGGATTGATGGCCCCGATCAAGGAATTATATGGCAAATTTAACACAACCAAGTCTATGGTTGCAGCCCTAGTTGAATCCTCAACTAGAAATATATACCACAACCAAATCCATGGTTGCAACCCTAGTTGAATCCACAACTAGAAATATATACCACAACCAAATCCATGGTTTGCAACCCTAGTTGAATCCACAACTAGAAATATATACCACAACCAAATCCATGGTTGCAACCCTAGTTGAATCCACAACTAGAAATATATACCACAACCAAATCCATGGTTGCAACCCTAGTTGAATCCACAACTAGAAATATATACCACAATCAAGTCCATGGTTGCAACCCTGATTGAGTCCACAATCAGAGATATTCAAGTCCAGCCCTTTAGGCTAAAAATCTTCAAGTCCATCCCTTCAGGCTAAAAATTTCCCGTTTCTACTAAGAACAACCTCAGTTCATTTAGAGGTCTTCAATCTGTTGATCGATAAGGACTTTCATTTCAATTCTATTAGAAATAGCCTCAATTCATTTAGAGGACTTGACACCTTTAGATATTTTCATAAATAAAGGATTGCGATAACTTGCAAAGTTAAACACACTCCTCCACAAGATGTTCATTTACATCAGAATGTCCATGCTCTGCGATAACTCAACAAACATTGTTAGACTAGCAAACCCATCCTAATTAATGTGGTTCCTCCGATTTGCGGTTTATGCCATTAACATATCCTTCAATCCATCATGATCAGAAATTATAAACTAAAGTTCTTCTCCTTGAACGCATATTTAAACCACTAGTGACTCTACAAATTGTTTGCTAACTTGTCCAAATATATGTTTTTGGCTGCATCGGGTTGGTTAGTCCATTATGACTACGGTTATAAAAAAAAAAAAAAAAAAAAAACTAGAGTCTTGTCCTTAATAGATGCTTAGTTCAATAATTCCTTCATATTTAACAACTTTAAATAAAACTCAATAACCAACCTTATTCCACAAATCACAAAGGCATCAAATAATTCTTAAAAAGCCTTCATTCAAAATCCATGCATTTAGAGAGTTACGTGAGCGGCATTAGGGCTTCAACCCATTTGTTCTCGGTTGTGCAGAGACCAGTCGGCATGGCATCTTCCATGCCATAACCGTTCAACAAAGAAATAGGTTTGGTTATAGTCGGAGTAGCAGTGTGGTTTAGACAATGCAATTCTACTGACTGCATCGGCAAATTCGGTAGGAAGCAAGGAATCTTGACTGAGTTTCGACCTATTCTTCCATGATCAGTTTGTCTTTAGGATGAGGTTGTACTTTGTTTTCTCTTTTTTTGGGTTGCCCTAGGGGCAAACCCTTGTTTATAATGGGCTTTTGGCATATCCTAGGTATATCTTTGGAATATACCTAGGATATGTTGTGACCGGCTTCAAACCTACTCTTACCAAAAACTCGGTTGCCATTGTTCTTTGTCTACTGGGGGTGTGGGAACTGGTTAACCGGCACCGCCTTAGTCAATCTTAAGTGAGATAGAAGCATCTCAATCGGAAGGAATGATGGGAAGATTCCGTATAATCGAATATTTCAAACCATGCTCAATCGAATAGGTGCGGATCTTCCAAACTTGTAATCCAATGCTTATTAGAAGTAGGCCTAGTAATATCATGAGCAATGGCATGGAATAGCGTTGCTTGGACATTTTGCTAGGATAACCTTTTCGATAGAAGGAACACAAGTCGTGAAAATCCCCATTTTGAAGTTCAAGTTTGATGAGCATGTTTTGATTCACTATGACATGGGGAAACATGGGCGATGGCCTTGGCATTGGAAGCTATGGTACCAGCGTTGTTTGCTTCAACTTCAAATGCTTATATTAATTAGGTTTTAAAGATTTCCCTTCTTGCTTTTGCTTTGTCATTGTTTTTCATTTGTTAAATTGCTTCTTCATTAACCATGCGGGTAGTTCAACACTCTCCACTTGCAGGTTGTTAAAGAACAACTACTTCCATATGTTTTTGTTGCACAAGCGTTCACATCGCGGTTCTTTAAATCTCTAGGTGGATTGAAAATCTAGAAAATGCAATTCATATTGCAGGAGGTTATCGACATCGGAGTTACTTGTCTTGTAAGGGAATCTAAGAAATTGCAAAACCTGGATTATGGAATGAAAATAGAATCCTTGATGGCCCATAATGGTCTTGATCTGGAAGTGGGTTTTTGGGAATTGCAGCTCTAGATAAGTGCATGTCTTATCCATATTCAAATCATTTATGTAAGATAGATGAAGCTGCCTTTTTATTCCTAACAGAAGTTTCTTGTTCTTGAATACTCCATTTTGGTAATTCTTGTCATTGTTTCTTGGTTGAGATCTTTACCATATCAACTTTCTGTGATGCAACTTCGAAGCTTTTCAAGTGCATTATGTTAATGTTGTTGATTTTTTGCCACAAAAGTAGAACATTATAACGACATGATATGTTTTTGCCACAGGTCATGGTTCCTGTCTAAGTTTTTTGCAGGTTTTTGGAGTGAATGTGGATGCAGCCTGCCCAGGTTAGAGAAGTGAGAAGACTTACATAAATTTACGTTGTATTGTTAGACTAACTTATTGATATCTAATATGGCTATGTCAAAACTCACTTTCATATACAACCTTGATATGCGTGAATATGTATAAATGTAATTAACAATTGTGTATAAGTTACTGTTGTGCTTTTTGTCTAATAAGTTGTTGATTTATATTCAATATGCACATAGTGCATGGAGATATAGAGTATGTATATCTAGCATATGTATTATTACATCAAAATATTGTGTTTGTGTAGCTTTGTATTGCCATTTGACATCCTATATACTCGTGATTACAGATTATGTGTATTTGTATGGTATGCTATGTGACTCGTGAAAAGGCAACTTAGCAAGTAAGTTTTTGGATTTTACGAATTAAGTTATCTCGTGCATATCTACAATTAGATGTTGGATTCTCGCGGAGGTTCATTTCATTCAGTGCTCTAGCTTAGTTAAAGAAATATCGACATATGAGAATATAGAGACATCCATCGGCGTTGAAATAATGCCTCGGAAAGAGTGGTTTGCTAATATAGCTGAAGAGGATAGGAACAGAATACTAGAGAGACAGAGAGAACTTCGTGCACAAGAGTCTGAGGTAAGGAGAAAAAACGAGAAAGGCGTAGAGCGTTTCGAGCAGGCCTAACTGAAGAAGCCAAGGAGAGAGTACGAGAACGAGATAGACAGCGCTATAGAGAACGTATTGACTTAGAAATCAATTGTTCATCCATAGCTATGTCTAATAGCCCGGACACTATGGGATCCATTCAACAAATAGAACATTCAAATACAAGCAATCAATATGCATGCACGCAAATGCAAGGAAAACGTGAAAGACTCGTAGATGTTGCAAGAAAGCGTCGAAAAGTACACGTCAGTGTAACTAGTGAAAGTACCCCATTACAAGAGTTCATTGAATGCAATGAAGAATCCATTTTAGATAGGGGAACTAAAGTTGTGGTAGGTGAACAAAATAACATTTCGTTTATTGCCAGTGGTGATAATCGCCTAAATTTAACTGATGGAGAAATGCAAGGAAGTTTAGAGGAAAGAGAATGTGATGAAAGAGTTTGTGCTGGAGGTATACCTATGATTACGGAAGCTATTGAAAGAGACAAGAGTGAGGATTTAGATTCAGATGCGATGTTTGCAAGGGCCTCGAAACATTGGCGATCTCGTGCGCAACACATGAGTAAAGCAATACGTCATACGTATACGATGTGTTCATGGAATAAAAGGGGCACATATTGCCAAATCCCATTGCTCAATGTAGAGGTGAATGGATTTTGTTGCAACAAAGGAAAGTGGTTATTACCTGCTCTACCACCCTTACCCACTGCTTTGAACAACCTGTATAACATGCAAGAATTCGCTAAATTAGCAAGAAAGATGAATAGACTGTTCTGTTTCAGCGTCCTTGGAGTGAATGGAGGTTTCGTAAATTTAGATTTTCCCTCCTCTGTGACGATTAGTGGACGAACGTATCATAGAGTACGACCAGCTGAGGAATCGGGACATCAATACATTGGTACATTTATGACGAAACTGAGCGATATACACAAGGTCGAAGCCAGCAAGTACCATTCGAGTGGATTGCCATTGTCGGTTCAATCCTTAATCAGGTGAACCCGTTCGTTCATAATCTCCGAAATATAGGAAGTATGCATCTACCATCGGCATACATTACAGTTCAAGGAGTAGTGGCAAGTAACGAAATCGGGACCATTGCAGATGCTAGTAATACGGCCGACATTTCTCCTCGAATAGTGGGTTTTTGGGTTCGTAGTGAGGGGGAACCAACTTTCATCAATATTCTTGATCCTATGTATGAACCGTTCTGATGTCCGCTTTTTCTTCCACATGGAACCATTGGATGGGGGCTTGGAAACGAATATGGATTTACACAATTGCAATGGTACAAAGGATCTAGATTGCTACACGAAGATCGTTTTCTTCAATTAGGTCGTTTATGTGGAGAATATCTAGTCGACATGTATTTTAGGTCGAAGATGCACGATTAAACTATTTTAAACGATGAAGATTTGAAATAGAAGAGTGCATATGATGAAGACTATTACGGCGAGAAAATGATGCTCATGTGATATCATCTTGCCATCGTCCTTCTTGGGGTCAAAGATGGTGCTCGTATGGATTCTTGATGCATTAGTCTTGTCCTAGATCAAAAGGACGTCCGACGTTATTCATTACTATGACTACAAATACGGATTGGCCGTAAATACATGATAGATTGAGGCTGGACAAAATACTTCGATGTTCCTATGGTTGTTATCCGTTGCTTCCATGGGAGACTTCAACGACTAAAAGAGCTTCTACACAAATTCTTCCAAAGCATATCATACACCGTCATAGAATTCCAAAAGCGTGGATTACCACATGCTCATCTCGTTTTTCTTGAATCGGGCCCGATATCTGGATTGAATGCCGCAGGATGAGATAATCTCTGAAAGTTGCCTACAGATCCTATTCTTCTTCGAGGACGGGTTTTTAAAATTTATGATGCATAGACACACGGAAAGGTGTTCTCCAAAAAAGGCAATCCTTGTTGTTTACAAATATCCGAAGATGTCAAATCCAACTACCTATCTTGATTGAAGGGTTACGTGCAATATAGGAGAATGAGAATGAGAATGAGAATGAGAATGAGAATGAGAATGAGAATGAGAATATAGGAGAAGGACAATAGATGACGTATGGGTGGTTCCATACAATGCTTTTCTCCTGCATGAGTTAGATTGCCATATTATGGTAGATATTGCATCCATGGTCCATGTATTCTCTTACCTTTATAGTTACATCTACAAAGGATTTGATAATGCCAACTTTCAAGTAACCCACGAAAGGTATTCCACTTCCATACCACAATCATTAGACACTCAATGTGATACAGGCGTAGGACTTCCATCGAGGACTAATAATCGAGAAGAACATAGTATAAACCAAGTATCGGAACAAGGATCATCTGAGCCATCCACTAGGCAACCTGCTAGAGACGAAATACAAGACTACCTAAAGGCACGTTATTTATCGGCTACAGAAGCAACTTGGAGAACAATGTCGTACGATATTACAACTAAAACTCCTGCTGTCAAATGTCTACCATTGCATCTACCGTGTTCGAATACAAGATCATTGTTAGATCGATATTTTTACTACGACCTATACATAGTGAATTTGATTCTTTCCGCGATATTCATAAGATTATGAACAATATTCTCTGGTGATGTACAATTCAGCATTGCCAATAGATCCTGGGACCCAATTTAGAACAAGAACGAGAAGGATTCGTACGCCATGTGGTGAAAAGGAGAGTTAGAGAACCAATTGTATGTAGAATATGGTTGCTATTACCTCGAGTAGGAGAGGCATTTTTTTTAAGACAAATTTTGCTACATCGTCCTGCAAGAGGATGGGATGAATTAAAAGTTGTGGATGAACAACAATATGAAACATACCAGCAAGCTGCAGAGGCAGAGGGATTGCTAGCAGAACACAATGAGGCAAAAGATATAGTTATGGAAGAAGCCGCTATCCTTAGTCCAATTCAGTTCCAAGGGTTTCTTTTTGCTATGTTGTTGCTCGATCAAGGAAAGAATTGAGCTATGGACAATGTTCAAAGTACCGATGAGCATTGACCTACTGGATGAATATGCAAACGATGAGGCAATTGCATTCAATGAATCTCTTCATTTAATCAATATTCCTAACTAAACATAGTACCAACATGGCGTTTGGTCTCCAACTACTACCTCGACTTGGAAGAAGTGTGATGCACGAATTACAAAAGTTTTCTGATCATAAAATGTATTTAGATAAAGTGTCACAGATGGTGGCCGTAATGAACACTGATCAACACACAATATATAGTACTATTCGAGAATGGTTGGAAATACCAGAAAGCATTCAACCTATATTTGTCTAGATGGAAAGGTGAGGTGAAACTTTCCTTGAATTGTGTATGTTTGTCTATCTGAGGCAAGCAATGCATAGTACTCCCATGTGGTAATGCAAAGACCGGGCAGACTCCTTGGATATCTAGGAGGGGCGAATAGGCCTCATCACCAAATTCTACGGAAGAAAATAATCTTTGGACTCCGCTCAATGATAGAACATGACTTCGGGGCAGCCGGTTGTTTTGTCGTCGACTAAAGCTATTATCACGGGATGAATTTCCAATGGCGAACAAAGTTTTGTTATAGAGAGCAGATCATGTGTTGCAAAGGTTGTCACCAGTAATCTTCCATTTGGAGGTAAAAGCACTTTATTGCCTACGAGATTTTTAGACAAAGTGCCCATGTTGTCAAAGGGAGGAAGAAGCTATGACGCCCACAATGCATCCATAAAAATCCTCACCGTGGCAAACTTTTCAAGTGTTCAGTTGGAACAACCCGTCCGTATCTGAGAAGATCCTTAATTAATGGAGTTTGTTGACCAGCATAGGAGAGAATGGAAAGAATCTCTGATCTCACTAGACATCTTCAACACAACGGCGGCGTGGAAAATAGTGTGTGGATTTTCTTTATCCATCTAACATCCTCCATGACTTCGACAAAGTGCAAAAAGCGAACTTTTCGGCGCAATTAACAAAAGTGTTGATAATATCAATAATCATGTAACGCAAGAGAGTACTTAACGATGACAAGTATATTATAGTCACGCGATCATTACTAACAAGATCAAATTTATACCACGATCATCCTTATGCAACATCCGACTTTTGAATAACTTCACGCATTACGGAATACCGAATCATGAACCGAGACTTAAGGTAGGAGCTATATGCCATGTTATGAAACGATTAGACATGAAAAAAAGGGTTTAGTGAAAATCGCGAGGGTCATGGTTATTATCAATGCACACGGTTTGTGATGGAAAAATTTTAGATGGGGTAATCGAAGATGACTTATGCACATACCCAATTTACTCGAACCGACTTCTTTATCAACTTAAAAATGGGCCTTGACCATTCCGCAGCGGCAGTTACCACTCCGCCCATCTTATTCAACAACTTTCAATAGTTGCCAAGGACTAACGTTGGACCGTGTTGTTATCGACCTACGTGACCACGACGGATGTTTGCACATAATTGACTATACCACTTGTACTCCCTTTCATTATCGTCCCGAGAACAAGATCTTCGATTACGCTATCACCCGAGAATCTTTGCTGAAATGCACAAAAATGTTGTATACAAAGAATTGCTATGTTGATAAAAGCGTCTTTTGCCTAATCTTTTTTTTTTTTTTCTTTATGCCTTTGTGTACATCTGGTCGAACAAAATAAATCATAAATAGTTGGGCTTCAAATAAGGTACATCGCTCATCCTATACTTATATGAAAACATTATAAAGTGCATTGAAATTGTTGTGATTAGTAAATTGTTATCTTGATGAGATACATCTTCTTCAATCTTTTTTGCTATGAGTTGATCCAAAACATGGTAAACAATTTGACTTAGCATAAAAGATTTTGTCCCGGGCCATCGAGTTACAATTATCACAAGCATATTAATGATACTAATATTAAGAATTGGAACTCAAACAATATACATTCTCTCAACTTTCTACAGGTATCATTTTCTGTCCATATGATACATGATTTGCTGTTCGACTATAATGAGATTCCCCTCATTCGCACTTTATGAAACCATAATGACTTAATCTATCCATCGCGGTGATAGTCTAGTGGTAAATCCATTGGTTATGGGTAGCCCCCAGCCAGGACCAAAACCCACTGATTAACATTGGGTGGTACGTTGCAAAAAGCAAAAAGAAAAAAGAAAAAAGAAAAACTCCCTTTCCAGCCTGTATGCTATTCAATTACCATGGGATTCCCTCATCCATCTTTCTAAGATATCGCGATGACAGCCTAGTGGTCAAGCTATTGGTAATGGGTGACCCCCATCCAGGCCCAAAACTCACAATGGCCCTCTTCCCACGGTACACTTGCAGGCGGGGACAATCACAAAGCAGCGGAACTAGTGTAGTGGATTATGTTAATGCATCAATTGCTCAAGAGTAAGTGTAACTTTAGTGGCCAAAACTTGGCTGATCACATCATCTTCATTTTGAATTTCCTCATCCACCATAGGAGGCATCACTATGGGCTGATTTTCTTCTATAGACCGAAGCGTTACGTAGGCTGCACATTGAATTGCACCTTCTTAAGTCTTTGACACCTTCAAAGCTTGTTCTTTCAAAGCCTTTGGAAAAGAGGTCTTAGACTTCTCTTATTGACACTACTCTTGGTTCTTGAACCACCTTTTGTGATCTTTAACCGCATTTACTTCTCCAATCTCTTCTTCTTTATTTAAATGGATCATTCTCCACCTCAACAAATCCACAATTTACTACTGATTTTGCCTTCTCTTGCTTCTTAAGCTCCTCAATAAGAGCCTTAACGAGGATTTTCAATGTACTTTTGCATCTTGAATCGAACATCATTATTAGGAAGAGGTACTGATTCAAACACTGGCATGCGGGTGGATACTTATTGGTTGCCCATTCCGGTTTCCCATGAATTTTCCAACAAGTAGTCTCTCATCATGTTTGAATTTATCACATAACTTGCAATACAAATGAGCCTTACTTGGATACCATCCACATTTGGTACGCACCATTTGTGTGGAACCCATTCTAGACTTGTTGAACAATTGGAGCTTGTGGCATCATTGGAACCTGTGGTATAATAGGTGCTGCCTGCATTGGTTGAATAGGAATAGGTGGTGCTTGTTGCATAACGGCAAATACCCAGTTGGCCCTCTCAAAGATCTCTTCTCCCTACACTCTTGATCATTATGGCCCTTTATATGGCATCTTGTGGAGAATTTCAACAATCTACATGTAGTATGTGAGAATGTCCAATGGACCCACAATACTCACAAGTAACAACTGAACCTCCTTGGCTTCTCACCAATTGTAAGCTTAGAAATCTTGGCTGCAATATCCTGCATTTTATGCTCACGGGCAGCAACTTCATGAATATATCGGTTTATCTTGACCTTGAGACATACTTTTGTGCCTCTAGCAATGTTGTAGAATTGTTTGCCTTCACCTTATGAGCAATAGCTTCGTTCAGCCCCTTCACATACCATTGGATATCCATTTCATCACTCCTTGCAATCTTCAATGCACCACCGGCTTTGAGAACCGCAATGTACCTCCGATTATACTCTCTAATTGATTCATCTTCCTTTTTGTGAAATTGGTCCACCTTTCCATAGTCTTATTCTTACCATGAACTTCTTGATAATTAGCAATAAAAGCTTCCTTTAATTCCTGATATGTCATGGTATCACGGCTGAGTTTGTGCCCATTCCTCCACCGAATCTTGCAAAGAACTATGAAATCAAAGCAAGTAATCGTCGCTGGTAACTTACATTGGCTGGCAATACCTCTCAAACTTCACAATATACTTCAAAGGATCCCGATCCACCAGGATCATCAAACTTTGAAATCCCCATTGTCTGAAAACCCCATACCATAGGTGGTAATACTGACCATCTCTCTTTCTTCTTGGGTTTCTTGAAATTGGAAAAACGCGAAATTGAATCTCCCTTCAATTTGAAAAGAAGTGGATTACCTTCTAGATCGGTAAATGGAATCAAAACCTCCTGAGATCTAAGAATTAGATTCGAGGATACCTCCCAAATCTGAAAACGAAATTGAATCTTGATGCAATTTTGAGCCCAAAATTGACTCACCAGTCCCCTTCTTGTTACGATGGAGCTTGGTGGGATATCCTTCTTACTTCCCTTGGGCATAAAACTATGCTCCCCTTGTCAAAATTCTACCCCACAAATCAATTCTTGGCAAAATTCCCTTCACACAAGAAATTGCTCCTTTCTCAATGGTCTTGGTTCTTTGCAACGAACACCAATACCAATGGTAACAACTCCTTTTTTCAATGGAAATTCTTGCCGATCAATGGTGCGGGTTTGAGCACGTGGTCGCCAAATTGTTAGAGCACGAACTCTAACCTTGCAAGAAGGATGAAAAACCCAACAATCCAAGCTCAATCTATCAAATCAAGGCAATGCACAACACAAAGAATCATCATCTCCATAGCTAGATCAAGCAAAACACTCTCTCTCAATATCACGTCTCTGTTCTTCTCTCTCTTTCGGGACAATACGGTGGTGATCATGGATGCGTGCAAATATCTTTACTGCAGCGTGCATGTCGCATTATAGCACTCCATATACGGTATCTTGTCTTCTATACCACCTCAATATTGTTGTGGGTTCTCTGCTCGCCAATGTACATTTTTTGTTTTAATGGGAAATTGTTAGAGCCTGAACTCTAACCTTGCAAGAAGGATGAAAAACCCAACAATCCAAGCTCAATTTATCAAATCAAGGCAATGCACAACACAAAGATTCACCATCTCCATAGCTATATCAAGCAAAATAATCTTCCCCAATACTGCCGATCTCTGGTCTTCTCTCCCTACCGGAATAATACGGTGGTCATCATGGATGCGTGCAAATATCACGCAGCGTGCGTAATGTCGTGCATCACTCCATATACGGTATACTATCTTCTATACCACCTCAATAGTGGTGAGTGTGGTTAGTGGTGACGAGTGTGGTGAGTGGTGACCACCCCAACCTTCCTTAACCTACTCAAAAAGTTCGCACACATGTCAAGGTTTTTGAATAGAATGTTGGATAACAAAATGTTGACATGTCAATTTTTAGAAAGAATTCATTAGTACGAAATACGCCTTAGGACGTGTCAAAAAAAAGCCTTAAAAGTGTTAAAAACCTTATCTAAACTATATTATCCAAAGTGTCAGAAATAAATAAGCCTTTAGACACGTGTCAAAAAACGGCTTTAAAAGTGTTACAAACTGGATAAGGCTACGTGTCCACAAAACAAACAGGTATCCTTATAGCATATTCTCTAGGAATCTTGCCTATAGCAATTATATAGTTTAGATAGTGCTTTGATGAGCCTGCACACTAAATGCTAATTTCCAGTTGTAATACATCCCTCGGGTTGAGAGACATAAACTTCTTCCCTGAGTAGGCCATGGAGGAAAGCCGTTTGAACGTCCATCTGATGGGCTTCCATATTGAATTGGGTAGTTATAGACAACAGAGTTCTTATAGAGGATATACGAACAACAAAAGAGAAGATATCTATAAAGTCTATTCCAGCTATTTGCAAAGAACCACAAGCTACAAATCTGGCTTTCAAGCATTGGATTTGACCTTCGGCATCCTATTTAAGCTTGAATAACCACTTCGTGCTTACAAGTTTGCGTCCGTGGGGAAGTCGAACTAGATTCCAAGTATGATTTTGCATCAGAGATGTATATTCGTCATCCATTGCCTGCTTCCATTCATGTGCATAAGGCCCTTGAATGGCTTCTTCAACTGAACTTGGTTCTAACACTGGGGAATCTGCTGCAACAATGTACCCTCTAGGGTATTTGGTGGCTAGTAGACGGCCTTCGACAAACTTAGGGGATGATTCAAGTGTTAAGAAACTATCTTTATATGGCGCCATATGAATTGCAAAACCAGAGTCTAGATAGATAGCTTTATCATAGTTTATTTTTATAATGTGCTTACTATGAAAAGCTTTTGTCCATTCTTTTGTCCATTCTTGTTCTCTGGTCTTCTAACATCTCTGGAGTTTACTCTATTTCTATCAAACATGCTAGTCATATTGGTCCCGTAGTCTTTGGCCAATTGTCCCGGCTTGCCACAATGGTAACATAGCCCTTTCTTTTCTTTGAATATTCTGCTCATCCCACTGAGGCCATTATTCAAGTTTCCAAACTGTCTTGTTCTACTAGTGGAGCTGTTATTGAAGTTCCAAATGTCTGACCTTTAGACACACTGCTTGCTCTCCCAAATTGTGCAGGTTTATTGGCTGGCCATGACTTCTGTTTGTTCCTCATATAGAGGGCAGAATTCTTCCCACTACCTTCAAGTTTAAGCTTTCTTTCTTCTTCTAGCAGTGCAGCCACTAAACTGTCTGTTGATTGTCCTGAGATGTTTGTTAATGTGGTTGCAAGTGGGTATTATGCTCAAGTATTCTGCAATTGACTCTCCCGAATCCATCTGCAGATAGAAGAATTGTTGCTTCAAGAATAACTTACATGCCTTTCCAGAACCACCAAAGGCTTTCACCAATGTATCTCAATTTTCTTTTGCTGTATGTTTGAGATCAATCAAATGGACATATTCTTCTTGGCAAGACCAATTGTGGTTATTGCCTTCCTATCCCTCTGGTCCCACTCTAAAGCTTTTGAAGCATCTGTTGGCTTCACTTCTATGCCATCCACTACTGGCCAGGTTGCTTCCCTCATTAAGATCAATTGTAGTTTCATGGACTGTATGGTCATTACCTCTAGTGAATTTCTCTAAAATCTTCTCCAAGAATCTTTCCAATCCATGTGTTTGGCCTGTCATGGCTTTCTGTACGATATTCAAAGTCCTTTATCTCTTGAAGGATAGTCGTTGGAAGACACTCCCTCTGTTGCACGACCTAAATTTTTGTTCTCTAAAATAAGTTATTGCTTGATTTGTTCTCCTCCTCAACGACTGTTCATTCACCCTTTTGATATCTAATTTTACCCCAATCATTTGGCTCTCAATCTGTCCCTTCCTTGCTTTATTGCCCATTGCAAAAGGGCTCTAATACCATCTTAATTCAGTTACACACTTAGCTTAGAATAGAATGATCTGTGAGAATATGTAGAAGGATTGATAATAGACCAAACAAAACATATATGCATCGGGACATATGCGATGGTGCTACAGACATGACTCTTAAGACATGTTAGACATCCAAGTAGGTTGAATGCTGACTCATTCTAACAATTAGCATCTATAATGTGCATGTGGTCTTCACATCCAAATAAGGAGCCTTGCCTTGGTTCGAAAAGTTCCCCAGAACCCTTGTAACCTGTTGGACAAAATCCAGATTTAGCTGGACAGATTTGAAATAGTAGGAAAACTTCCGGCTGAAAATAACAGATTTTCTTAATATTTCCAGAGGAATCGTGGCCTTGTGTTGGAGCTTGCCGAGGCAGGTTCAGAACAGTCGAAAAGGTGCTTCTTGAGGCTGAAAATTTTCCCGAACCAAGAGCCTTGCCGTTTAACTTCTAGGTGTTTCACTTTCTTACATTTCGCAAACCACTGTTGACTCTTTGCTCAACTTGCTTTAAATTTCCTGACACACCATTGACTTTTTTTGCTCAACTTGCTTTACTTTCTCATATTTCTCAACTGATTTAACTTGGTAATTCTAGCCCACGTAAAAACCGCCTGGGCTTATTTTCAGTCCAGGCTTCCAATCAGATCATAACAGGTGGCGCACTTTCAATCCAAGAAAGACGAGCATCCAAGATTTACTCTTTGTTCTGAATTTCTTTACCTGCAATTCTGGATTCACTCTTTGTCCTGAATTTCTTTACCTGCAATTCTGGATTCAGCTTCTTTTACTCTGCATTCCGATCTCTATTCAAATCGCAACTCTTCAAATCAATTGCATCAACCGCTGAAATACCCCAGGCAATTTATTTTTACGTTAGGTGAAAGGCCCCGTGGGCTTTTTTCTGGGAGGTCAAGCAGGCCTCCACGCGTCGGCCCGCTTTCCCCCCAGAAAAAAGCCCACGGGGCCTTTATCTTATACGTAAAAAACACTTAGGAGGCATTCTGCCCTGTCCACCACTAGTGCCATACCACTAGATTTCGCACCAAGAAAGTTAACGGAAAAAACCCCAGTCCTCAACTTTATATAATATGCTGATCACCAGAAATATAATACAATAAAAACCAAAGTTAAATATATGTTTGTTACCATATGTCTTAGCAAACAATATCATTGTGCTGTCACATATGATCCTTATAGTTTTAAAGCACTAAAAGCAGTCTGCCATTTATAGAGGAGCCCAACTATGTAGATAACTTGAAAATTGAAGAGTGATGTACCTCTTATCTTTCTGCCTTAAGTAGCGACAAAAGTGCAAAAACGTCTTACTCTTACTAGCTCAGAAATATATGATTAAGATAAACATGAAAGCTACCACAACAGATCGAAAATAAGTTGCATGATCGGTTGCCCTTCATAATGCTTCCTCCATCATCCTTTCCAACAGTAAACTAAGAAGAGCAATGAGAAGAGGCGTTCGTACTGCTTGTCAACCAAGAATTTGTTAGCATGAAAATGGTAACAAATCCAGGGCCAGAAGGTACATAGAGTCTCTCGGTTTATCATCGGTCACTCATTGCACCTTCTTAGCCTATGTTAGACAAGAACAAAGGAGTATGTTTATGAAATGAATTGAAAGATATATTTAGATACAGATATGTCTCAGCTCATGATGTAATCTCGGCCTGCATCTCCATTTAATTCTCTTATATGTCTCAGAAGTTGACATTATGCCCGATACTCAATATTCCTACATTTTGCATATAGATGTAACACGTTCATCACCAAAAGTATTGTAAAAACATACTGCATAGCAGGATTAGTGTATCTTTGCCTCTGCCCCAGCCCAATCAGTATGCCTAGCTTTTCATTATGTCATACTTGGAATTTTCCAGTCCATGATGCTGGTCTTATGCTTGCAAACAAAAATTATCTTTAAAGCTTTAACTACAAGCATCCTTGCAAACTTTAACCACAAGCTAAACTGTTAGCAGCCTTGTAGTTTTGTATTTAAGTCTAGAATCACCATTTAACTTATAAATATAATGGCTAATAATGAACAGAGGTCTGTTTTACCTGAAAATCATCATGATCAGAATAATATTCATCCCACAGTTGGGTTTAAGGCGAAGAAGAGTTGTGCTCATTTATCATTACCCCATCCAAACGAGAATCACTAAAATTGCCTTTCTTGTTGCTTTTGCCAGCAGCATTGTCATTTGCTCCTCTTTTTTTATTACCCATGCTCATCTGCTCAAGCGTATTATCCACCACAATCTCCTTAATGTTCAAGTAACACTGCAATTCTTCATCTAAGATATACTCATTTAAAGCCTCTTCGTCCAGAACTTATGGACTTTCCATCACAGTCAAAATCCTATCCATTTTATTGGGGAAAAACCAATAGTAAAAGACACTCTCTTTTTAGGTAACCCAATTAGTGTAACAAAAGTAGGGCCTGCGGGATCCTTGGTATTATTAGAGCTGGGCCCGATAGCTCAAAGTTTTTTACATGCTAAGAGTTAGGTGAAAGTGTGCCATCCTACACGGGAATTAAGTGGCCAGGCTTGAATAAGTCCTTTCTAGATCTTCAAGCGCCATTCAAGGCTATCTACCGAGAGATATCGGATACTTCAATCTCGGTTTTGGCGCTTTTAGCAACCTAACAGTCAAGTGTTAACTACATTACTCTAGTTAGCCTTTAACAATTCCAGGATAATTAGTTTTAAGTAAAAATTCATCTTATTGTATAGTTAGAGTCCTTTATTTAACTTATGCAATTATACCCAGTTTTTATTCACACAAATTTTCTAAGTTAATAATGCAACGCATTATATACTATGCTTGTCAAGTGCATAATGTTACATACTATAAACTATGCTTTTCAAGTGTATAAAAAAAAAACTAGCAGAAGAGCAGGCTTGGGGCAAAGCTAGGGTTTTGGAGAGACGAGGAGGTTGGATGAGAAGGTTGGAAGAAGTTGTGAGTTTCTCTCTGCGAGTGGAAGTAATGAGCAAGTTCCTAAGCTTATGAATGGACAAAATGCAAATTTGGCACTCACAATTGGTGGAACGAAATAGAATTAATTTGAAGGTCATAAGAGACACCAAAATACAGGTCAAACATTCCATTTAGCAATATAGTATGGCAATCTACAAGTCGAGAGAACTTGATTGTCATTTTTAAATCATTAGCATACATTCTCCATAGCAAATATAAATAAAGCTTTTGAAGCATGGATAACAACTGGCCCCAAAAGGAACAGTTGTCAAGAAATCATCATAATGGAGGGTCTAAAAGCCACCTTTATACAAATTACCTACCATTATTGTGTTGTAGTAACAACATAAACAAGCACTTTCTTTTAAGACTGATATATCGCATCCAGTTTCTTGGGATTTAGTTAAGCAGAGGCCCTTGGTCTGTATGCAATTTTGGTCACAACAATAATCGATGTAATTATTATCACAAGCTACATCCCTGTTTAAAGTCATCTAATAATTCTATACAAATCACAATCAGGTGCTTTGTTAATATTTTCAATGGCGTATTAAGACTTAACTAGCATATAACATCAAAGCCTCCATGGTAATGGAATTGAACCACCCAGATCTTCCCAGGGGGAGGGGTTCTTTTTTGATTGGTTAAAGCACCAAACGAACATGACTTGTATCTGGACTTGTGGAAAAGGCAAAGCAGATTGAACATAATGGCACATACCAAGAATAAGTTCTAAGACCACTACAAACATCTTGTCTTGTTGTCTTGAAGGAAAATATACAACACTTATTGAGAATTTGAATGGTAGGGAAAACTAGAAATATAAGGCAATAACATTTGAATTCTGAACATCAAACTTGTTCACTAAAACATAGGTTGTCAGTTAAAATCAATCAGATGTGGCTCTGCGAATCTAGTGTCGAAGTTTGGCTAGAAAAGCCGGAAATCCACCATCTTAAAGTTGGAAGCCTTGCTATCAGCTCTATTTTATAAGGCCTTTAGAGTACTTTTTCTGCAAAATCAACCATCAAAGACTACATTACCAAGACTCACAAAACATGCATTGTATTCCGATTAAATTCACAAAATTTTCAGCCATCAAGAGACCTGCACAAAGAGACTGCAGTTTATCATTCATGTGTCCATGACGCATATCAAGGTATATCACAACATAATAAATCTTCAAAAAGCTGCGTGTAGGAATAATGGCCTTTTCAACATCTCGAGTCCAAAGCGACCATTCAAGCTGCACTGCAATATAGGATGAATGGCATGTGCACATCGAATTTCTGAAGAGGATACTTCAGATAGGCCAATGTACTTGACTTTTCCTTCCTTCTCCAGTTGTTTCATTTCATCAACCTGCAAAAGAAAAATTTAAGAGAAAGACATATGAATTTGAAACTGTATGAAGTTGAGAAAACGCTCACAGTTATTTCAATAGGAATTTTTGGGTCAACTCTATGTTGATCGTAAAGATCAATGTAGTCCACATCAAGTTGTTTCAGGCTGGCATCACAAGCAGCTCTCACATATTCAGGAGCTCCTCTAAATGACATCTTTCCTGTTTCGTCAAAACAAACAACAAACTTTGTGGCAAGCTGCACCTTTTCCCTGATTTCCTTTATGGCCTAGACAAAGTTTTGCTATCACGAGAAAAACTATAAAATGAAGCTTTCAAACCAGGGCATGCACAAAATATTTTTCTAGGCAATTAGAACTACAATGCATGAGAGCATAATGCAAAGACTTTCAAAACCGTAATTTAACCATACCTTTGCCCACAAGAATCTCGGTCGATTGAGGCCCATACATGTCTCTGTTGTGTCTTGAAAAGTGATCGCCCATATTCATTGCTTCATGAATTAGGGCGGATCATGTCTTTCACAAGTTTGGGCAGGCCATAAAAAGCAGACATACCCATATATCCTCAGCTGAGTTTGGAGACCTCTAGCCCCGAGAGCTAAGCTTGATCCGCGATACCACAACCATTCCTAATGTTTGAAATTTTCATCCAAATGTTTGCACTTCTTATAAGAGAAGACTTTTTATATCCATTGCTTTTTGAAGAAAGCTTCTCGGATAAAAAAGAAACCTTGATTGCTACGTTGCTTATGAAAGGAAGTTTCCATGAAAATACCTCCAGCCCTTGAGAGCCAAGCTTGATCTTTTGATACCCATGACCATGCCAAGTTCTTGAAGTCGCCATTCTAATGCAACATTTTAATAGAAAGCCTGAGTAGATCGACACAAAGTAGATAACAAATAACAAATAATCCATCTCGAATCCTTGACTAAGGATACGACGGATTTTGCCCGCACAGAACACAAATTTACAAGAAAAGAGCGCCAAGATTGCTTACCTTCTTAAGAAAGCATATGGAAACAAGAAGTCGTTCTATGCTCGGACATGAAACCCTAAAAACGGGGGGCCTCAAAGAGGCTTTGGAAATCGACTCTGTTGGTCTCAAACAAGTGTAGGTCGGAAAATACTTGAAGATTTGGGTCTCCCAACAATGAGGAACATATAAAAAGATGACAAATGAAAGCTGATAAGAAAGAGGAGGTTTTATCGATCGGTGAGGGGCGACCTAATCGCAGCGGATCGCCATGGCCGAAGTTGCCAAAGGCACTGACAAAAGAATTTTTGGATTTTCTAATTTCCCCTGGCCGTAGGATTCAAAATTAAGAAATCTAATGGTTGAGATGAAAAGCACCCGACGGGGGGCGACACGCGGCATAGCTCGAGGAAAAGCGAAAACATGGGGGGGGGATACAACCCCGCTAAAAAAAAAAAAAAAAAAACTAGCAAAAAGGCACACGAGAAGGTTGTGGTGTAGGCAAGCAAAGATTTTTGTCATGCTTTTAGGTTTAATAATTATCTAAAGAGAGCTAAGTTTTTCAAAGCACTTAGATAGCTAAGTTTTTCCAACACTAGAAACAACATGATTTTTATAGACATCAAGGACTTAGAGCACTTAGATGATATTCAATTATATAAAACCATTGTCAATGTTAGTTAAGATTGACTTCAATAGGTTTTGTACTATTTGATGATGTGGAGCATTATAGATGTTATTTGAGTCTATTTAAAATGCTTGCCTTATGAGTTGAAACACTATAGATAATTTAATTTACTTAAGCCTTTGTTACTTTGTTTAGGAGTCTCCATGAAACTTTATAGTAGTGTAGTATGTTGATGTCAATAATTCCTTGCAGCCCTTTAATATTGTAGTTTTATATACGATATATTAACTGTCAAACTTCTTCTAATCCCTTTCAGACGATAATGCATTTGCTTTTAGATGAAACATCATGAGGTTAATATGCATATCTCTTGGTCAACCTATGGCAAAGTTATAATTTTTTAAAAACTTGGGGCATTTCCGCAAATACTTCAAGCTAGAAACTAGAAGGGCTTTTTTTAAAATTTTCCTATTTTATATGCAATGCGAAGTACATGATAGTTATAATGAAGTTTACATTATAATGAAGTTTACAATGCAGCTTACAAAGGGCTGCGTTTTCTAGTTCTCAAATTGTTGTCAACTCAATTAACTAGCATTGCTTGTGTATTTTCATGATTAAAATGTATCTTTGCATCAATTTGGTTCATGTCTTGTTTTACAAATTGCTTGTGTATTTTCGCGGTGAGGCATCCCATTGTTCTGCTTTCGGATGGAGCTCCTGCGGCCTCACAAGCCCGTTTACTTACGGTAAAGTTTTTTTCTCCTTAAAAAAAGAGGCTCTGCATCATCTTAGCGGTCCGCAAAACAGGCCGAGACTAGGAAAGCAAGGCATTGGAGGTCGATCATCACGCCAACCATGACCTAGTAGATAAATGAGATAGGGCCACAAAAATAGAACCCATTCAATGCCTACGCAAAGAAAAACCCGGCCGGTTACACAAAGAGGGGCATATCGAGAGATACCACAGGCGATCAAATCCACGCAACACCAAAAGGTTAAATGGAGGATGAGCAAATCGGCAACAAAACCCGCATCATCCATCCATGTTACATCAATAGAGCATTTGATTTACTTGCTAGAAGGATTTATCCATCATAGAAGAACATCCGCCATGCCAACGGTCCTAGCATGCCATCATAGAAGAACATCTGCCATGCCAATCGGTCCAGCACATCCGGGCCATGCACAAAAGCGTAGTCGATCGAAAAGAATAGATAAGAACAGGCGAAGAAAAAAGAATCTTATTGAGCTTCAAAAGAGGCTTGAAAAAAAAGAAAAAGGCGGTTATTCCCGTGGATCCTTTCCATCTCAGTCTATTTTTGGAAGATTTTCTAATTTCCCCGCCTTAGATTTTACCAAAGCTAAGATCGATGGTGCAAAAATAAGGCACATCGATTTTTGATGACATGGAAATTACACGCGGATAGGCTAGAATTGCAAAGAAAGGTCAGTAGGCAGAGAAAAAGCAAAAAGTAATTGAAGCAAATGTAAATTGTGACAATGAACTATAAACAAAATATCACCGGCCGGATAAGGATCATAGGGAGAAACATTAGTACTATTATCTTGTTTTCACCTTCGGTGTTTTCAAAATAATAATATGCTTGTTGTTGGCACTATTGTAGTACGGATTGAACAAATAACCAAAATTATTAATCATTTCATCTTTGAACCCGGTTTATGTCGATCGTTTATGGGCTATCTATTATCTTCTCGCTTCACATTATAGTTTAGAGTGCACATCTTTTGCGACTCTAGATTTTTTTTTTAAAGGCATAAACGTGTTCTAGCAGAGTTGGAGAGGAATTACAAGCAATTAGTAGAGCCGTAAAGAATTTGCGTAAGAAATCCGGTCAAAGCATGATCGGCCTACAAACATAGGCCGTCATAAAAAACTACCCAAGAAACCCTTGGTAGGGCTGAAGACAAAAATGGAGCTGACAAAATGGAGCTTATAACCTCAACTAACGCTCAATATTACTCTGCAATGGGCTAAAAAAAATGGATACTAACATTCTAGTACAATAGTATGGACCATTTGTGATTTTTCATAACCGAATTACACAAGATAATGTCCAACTAAAAGTACGGCTTTGTTTGTCCCTCTCCAAGATGGAAGGCACGTATAATATGGCCCCGCATTAGGGTATCATGGAAAAATCCGTGAGTTTTCTTTTTATGCATCTCTAAAAACCTCATACGAATACATGAGTTTTCTCTTGAAACAATAAAAAATAAACAACGGTAGAAATGGTAAGATATTTGCACGATGCGCTTTGGGTTCTACAAAGTTGTAAGCTCCATTGGATCGCATGAGAAGAACTCCTTTATTAGGGTATCATGGAAAAAATCCAACAAAAGCAAGATAAATTTCATCCTGGAGTCTCCTTCACCAGCGGCACATCAGCGTCTAAGTATGAATCGAAGAAAGGTTGATATTTGCACGAAGGTAAGATTTTTGCACGATGCGCTTGCCGGTTCTACAAAGTTGTAAGCTCCATTGGATCGCACCGACAGAAAGAACTCCCCGCATTAGGGGTATCATGGAAAAATCCAACAAAGCAAGATAGAATTTCATCCGGTCTCTTTTCAGTCTGTAACGGCACTGGTGGTCGCTCCTTCAAAGCTAACTTGGCTTTTGTGTGTCTAAGTATGAATCGAAGAAAAGGTTGATATTTGCCCGAAAGGTAAGATTTTTTGCCTCGACGCGCTTGCGGTTCTACAAAGTTGTAAAGCTCCATTGGCATGAGAAGAACCCTCGTAGGGTATCATGGAAAAATCCAACAAAAGCAAGATAGAATTTCATCCCGGAGTCTCCTTCACCTTGCGGCTTTGTGGCGTCTCCTTCAAAAGTTCGGAGGGCACAACAAAGGGAAGAGCACAAGCCCGATGCAACAAGAAGTTATTTTTTGACCCTTTCCATCTCCAGAGATCCAATTTTTTTTTCCGATTTTCTAATTTCCGGCCTTAGATTTGAGAAAGGTCAGATCCGATGGTGCAAAATAAGCCACATCCCATTTTGATGAGATGGAAATTACACGTGGATAAACTAGAATTTGAGGAAAGGTTGTAGGCCGGTAGGGTCTGGTGTGCTTAAAAAAAGGGGAAAATAAAATAAAATAAAAATTTGCTTAGACTCCGTGGCTTCTACACTTTCACGACGAGCTTCCTTTATCGGCATTTTACCCTGTATTCCAGAGCATTTACTAGGTGCATTTACCCAGCATTCAGAATCATTTACCCAACATTCCAACTGTTTTTATTCCTGGCATATTGCTTCCTAAGTTTCTCCACGTCACATGAATGGCAATCTACTTGCCATTCCTGGGATGGAAATAGCGCGTTGCCCTGTTTCCATCCCAGATATGGCAAGCCATTACTGTATGCAATAACTCAATAAAAGATTCAGCTTGAAAAAAGACATTCCTAGGCAACTAGATTGCTTGTCCTCCAGTAACCACACTAACCTTTATATAAAATGTCATAGCAGTTGGCAATCTTGGTATACAGCACTCAAAGGACTAGCTTGGAACATCTCTTTAAGTACGTCATTTGATTGCCCAGGACATACAGGATTTTTAACAGTAAAGCAGGAAAATGCCCTGAAAAAAAGTAAAGGACTTCATGTTCCAAATCTGGAAGGGCCCCCTCAAAATGTTTGATCCGTATAAAGCAAAAAGTGTTTCTTAAGGAATTGTATAACTCCAAATATTGGATGAATATTATATGATTAAAGAGCTGCCAATAGAGAACCTGGGACCACAGAAGCAACGTATATTCAGGAACAAAAAGGAACTAGTCCTTAATAAACAATATTATCCTCATGGTACATAGGCTTTGAACTTAAATAACACTATTTGTGCTCTGAAAAATCAGCAAACAAGCTGTTTGAAGATCTATTTCAGAAATCATTTGGCAGCAATAATAAACTTTTGCTTTGTAGATGCCAGATTCCCAACCCTGTTGGCGGTTTCTGGTCTTCGCATCACATCAAGAATTTGTCTTGTCTGCCACAAAGCAGTTGCTTATTGATAATTCAGTTCAGCATAATTGGATTGGCCACCATCAGTTGGGCCACATCCTAGCTTAACTAGTATATCCAAGTTCCAAAGTTCCAAGAAGATCAGATAACATAGTCAGACCAATTATCTATGAAGGAAGTGTGATCCATGGTGTGGCTGGGAATTTCATGTAGCATTTTCGGAGCCTTCTGGCCTCCGACGAGGCGAGCCGGATTGCCGACGGCGGTGGTGTGAGGAGGAACATCAATGAGGACTACAGAGCAAGCACCAATTTTAGCACCCTCACCAATCTTAACAGGACCAAGAATGGTAGCTCCAGCACCAATGAGGACACCATGACCAATCTTGGGATGTCTGTCACAACCATGAGCACCAGTGCCCCCTAGAGTGACATGATGAAGAATAGAAACATTATCTCCTATGGTTGCTGTTTCTCCAATCACAACCCCTGTGGCATGATCAAAGAGAACACCTTTTCCTATCCTTGCAGCAGGATGGATATCCACATGGAATACTTCTGATACCCTGCTCTGCAAAGCCAAAGCCAGGGATATCCTGCCTTGATTCCATAGCCTGTGTGCTACCCTATGTGCCTCACATGCCAGAAACCCTTTGAAGTTCAGCATACAATGTGAATATGATACACAGGCAGGATCCCTTTCCCTTACAGCTCTTATGTCTGCCCTTACAGCATCCCTAATTTCACTATCTTGCATAAATGTGTCCAAAATCATGCTGAACAACTGTGTGCTTAGTAAAGTGTTGCTAGAAAGCTTGTTTCCAAGATGGAAAGCCAAAGCCCTCTCCAAAGACCTGTGTGCAAGGATAGTAGAGTATAAATAACTGGCTAAGACAGGCTCACCTTCTGCATCCCTTCTGGCTTCTTTTCTCATCATAATCCACAAATCATCTTCTTCTTCTTCTTCCTCTGCTTCCAGCTGAATGAGAGTCATACTCTCATTTCCTTGATGAGGCAACAGATTCGTTTGCCAGTGTGAAGAAGTACAGACATTTTGGAGCTCCAGAAGCTCAGAAACAGAGCAAGAGGCAGGCATACCTAATGGCGAAGCGTTCAATCGCGGTCTTGAAACTGCTGTGCGCCGGAGGGAAGGGGAAAAGTGATGGGAGGAAGAAGAAAAGGAAGGGATTGAAGATGTAGAGGGAAACGGGTAATGGGCATCCGAAGATAGGCCAGGCAGAAGAGCCAGGGGCTCAGGGCAGGGGTATGTCCAAACCATGCCGGAGGGCGCCATAGCCAGAAGCTCCCCTCCGGGCGTATTAAACTACCACCTTAGAACCCTTTGTGAATTATTAGGCGGCTACGTGGACCTAGAGCTCTTTTTTTTCGACCCAAGTGTCTAAAAGGGACAGTCCGACGTGGCACCAGTATTTGACCAAAAATTTAGACGTGGCGCATTTTGGTCCTGTCGTGTCGTGACCCCAAAAGGGAGGTAAACTCCTCTCGTAGTTTCTCCCACACGCCTTCTCTCTTGTTGCTTCCAATTTGCACTCAAATTCTAGCCCCCCATTTCATCAGTTCCTTCTTCAGCCTTCAACTGTTGCCTACTTCAACAAGAAAAAACATATACCATACGATTCTTGTGTGTGCACTATGTAGCAGTTGCCTTAGTCAACACGCATCTTCCAGATACCTCCCAGGTATATGGTATATTGGTCCGACGGCTTGGCCGTAAACTTTCCCTTCTCTATCTCATTCTAACCAAGTTTCTTCATTTCATAGAAGCTGCCTTATAATCTATGAGTATGATTCATGTCATCAATTTTGTATGCGACCCAAATGACAACGTAGGGTCCTCCATATTTGGGACTTGCTCTTGGCCCAGATGTTACAGGTGCTTCTATGGTATAGCCGATAACAACTGCTCCTTGACATACATCTATGAGCATAAGAGTATCACCTTTGATTAGGTACTCGGTAGTTTTGGAGGTAAGTTTATGTTATGTGGAAGGCTAACAAGGAGCCGATTCTGGCCTGGCGGAATCGGCGACTTGTTTGCCTTCCACGGCATCAAGGTAACAACTAAACTCAAATTCAGGCGATGATGCTTCAAAGCCCATTTTAAGGACTTCACGTAATTCGGGCAGGGAGGCATTCGCCCCCGAAGGAGGGTAGCCCATTGCGCGTGACGGCGCCTGGCGGCGGGCCGCGAAGTGCCGCCGGTGGCACCGCCCAGCGGCGTGATGTTCTGCTCACTCCCGTGGAATCTGAGGGCAATCACCACACCCCGCCCCGATTACGAATATCGTAAGTTTTTTTCCTTTCAATCCGATTGATAAGAAGAAGGAAAAGGTTTATTTGCCCATTTTGCATCGCCCATTTGGTCGAAGCAAGTCCAGAAGTCCGGAAGGGTCCTTGAAGCGGCCGCAAAAAATCTTTTAGCGCCCTTGAAAGCGAAATAACAAATCCATCTTTACGAACGGAATCCATGCCGAAATAGAACATGGCGTTTAATCCACCGAACGTGGAGATCGTTCTGAACTTTAGTGTAATGGTGGAACCATCGGTAATACGGTCGCCATAGCCAAAAGCCCATCTGCAAAATCGCCCGGTGAATGGAAGCGCCAGAGCGAAAAAGAGTGGAAGCGGCCGGAATGGCGGCGGAAATAATGGAAGCGGCGGAAAGAGAGGCGGAAGAATTACTTGCTATAATTTTAGGGTAAAATAACGATGTCGGGGCCAATGTGTATTACGGCCAAGTTTAAAGCGATGGTGCTTCCAGCCAAGTTTTCAGTGATGGTGCAAGAGCTCACATGGCACAAAGCTTCGGGGTGTCTAGCTTTCTATGCCCGCCATAGCCACAGCAGGGGTTTGGAAATCCAGCTCCAACAGGGGGGTTTCACGCAGGTAACAAGTCATTCAAGAATGCAGGTTTTCGGGCAGGTAACAGGCTGTAAGAGGTCGTTCAAGAATGGTATACTCATCTGTCATTCTTGATTAGAATGAATTGCATACATAGCGACCTCCCATTGATATAAAATAAGAATGGATGTTTTTTGGGGTTGCACGCTTGCTTCGATTTTCTTGATTTTTGGCAGTCTAGCAGTATTCCAACCATTTACTAGCTACGGTCTTTTACTGGTTTTAGGTGATTGGCGATCTGACGGTATTCCAATGCGTTTACTAGCTATAGTCTTGTACTGGTTTTAATTGATAGATAAATAGTACCGTTTTTACTGGTTTTAAATGATTGGTGATCTGGCAGTATTCCAATGCGTTTACTAGCTATGGTCTTGTACTGGTTTTAATTGATAGATAAATAGTACTTTTTACGTCATACCACAAGGCAAATTGATAGATAGATAGTACTTTTTATGTCATACCACAAGATAGCACCCCATGGAACATGGAACACATGACATCGCCCCTAGATAGATAGTTACCACAAGATATCACCCCATGGAACACATGACATATGACATCACCCCATAGGAACCACATAGGAACATATGATGGTCCTCTAAATTTCTCAAACAAAACTTGAACACAAGACCTTCTAATTGCTAGCCCAAAGGACTAACCATCAAACCACGAGGAGAGGACCACTGGTATTTTTGATGAGGTACTCAATGGTATTTTGCACCATTGAGTTAATTCAAAGAATACTCCTCCGTTAAACTAGAGAAAACAACGAGGGAAACCAATAGAAAGAGAAACTGACAAAGGCAGCATAACTAAGGTTAGTGGTTGGTTTAACATTAAGCTACGATGTTGTTGATGGCGTGGCACGTCTGGTTGCCACATAAGCCAGACCTTCCCTTTTTGAGATTAAGAAGAATCCTAATTTGTGTTTCTATAGTTGTATACAAGAATTTAACTTTGCCAGAGCCAATGTCTTTTTTACCACGGGAGTTGGATGTGGATATTATTTTTGAGGCGTTGTGTATGTCGTTATGTTTTAGTTTTCTTTCTTTTCTTCCCTTTTTCTTTTTTTTGTTCCACTCCCTGGGAGTTAAAGTCGGATATGACCATCGGTGCAGTGCCCACAGTGTAGGGTGAGCATCGATGCCCTAAGACGTTGGTGCTCCCCTACATCGCCGGCGTGGAATGTAATGGAATTTTATTTTTCTTTTATTCTTTTTAGCGCAACAGCCTAACCCTAGGTGTCACATTATCTTGAAACCTAGCTTATCCACGTGTCATAAAATGGGATATGGACCAAAATAGGCCTTTAAATCTTGATCTAAACAAATAGACGGTTGAGAAAAATATGGGACCGTGCCTATTCGGGAGCGTCGCCATAGCTCAGGAATTAGTCCTTATCTGTCTTCGTGTTTTTGTTCGCATAGTTTGGCCGATGGCTTTTTCCCCCCTTTTTTTTCTTTGCGGCATCGCCAGACAATCGTATTTCCGTTATGGCAGAGTAGAACAGCGCATCCGGCAAGCCCTGGATATTTTCTTTTTAAGGTAACAGAAATGTTTTTCCTCCTTTCCATTTTATGGCTTCAAATGTCTCTCTGATTGATTTCGTAAGCTGAAGTATGTGTCATTTTTGTAAGCAACCCGCTTAGGGTTTGGATTTTGTAGTTGTGTTGATTGGCTATGGCCAGATGCAGGTTGAAATCTAGCTTAAAAGGCCCGACCATGAAATCCACAAGTCTGCTTTTCATCATATATTTCGTGGCAATCATCAGGGCAGCTATATAAACCCAATGCCATGTCTCATTGACCAATTTATAACAATGTGATTTTGTCGTCAAAAGGCCATTTTTAAGTGCATCATTTAGCATAGCAGTAACAATGCAAATAATAGAGGCATCTGCCCATTTTACCATCTCAGCAACCAACCCATATACATCCTTAGCCTTGCTGTTAGAAAGCTTTTTTATTCCCTTATGAACATCTCCCACATCTAACACCAAATCTGGTCCACTCTTTTGCATGTTATCATTAATATCATCAATGTGATAGAGCTTACCAACCTGTGCAATGAGCGCATCAGTATCCAACATATCATGTTGTTGCTTTATCTATTTGAGATGAGACCAGAATTATTTCGGATCTCTTAGTAACTCCGCTACAAACTCTTCTTGCTTCCTTTGTAAGTATGCACATTTTTTCTGTCTCACTAACCTGCGATATTCTATATGCACATCATGCTTATGTCCAGCTTTTGCGTTTTTAAATTCAGCATGTTTACTTTTGCATCCTTGATCGTCCCAACCATTACAAGGGAGGTCCATAGCCACACGCTTTGATACAAAGCATATAGTTGCAGCCTCAATAAGCATTTTCGTAAGCAGCTCGTCCATTTTTGATGCATTATTTGGCCATGTATACCTACTAGCTAAGCTCTCACAGCATTGCATACAGACATCTCGTTTATGTGGTCTCCTGTATAAACCAGATTTTCCCTTTATTGCATTCTTTGTATTCTTTTGTTCCTCTTCTTTTCTTATGCATATATCCATTACAATAGGAAAGTGGTCAGAGGTTGCTATTGTATCTTCCATATAATAATCATGTATCTCCTGTATCATATGTATACCAGCCATAGCGATGTCAACTACATTGACTCCCCTCCCTTGTGATCCTACTGATGTGCATTTTCTAAAAGACGAAAATTTTCTTATGCCATTTACTATCAATTCAAAATGACTATCTCGTGGCTACACATCTAAACAATAATCATCAGTTTTTCGTGCCCATCCTGCCTTCTCCATAGCCTTACCATCACCATTCGATAATTTCCAGGATCTTGAGTATCTCCTGCCTTATGAATTGGAGACACACGATTTACCTGCCACGTTTTGGGAAAGCCATTTTTAAATGCATCATTTAGCATAGCAGTAACAATGCAAATAATAGAGGCACCTGCCCATTTTACCATCTCAGCAATCAACCCATATACATCCTTAGCCTTGCCGTTAGAAAGCTTTTTATTCCCTTATGAACATCTCCCACATCTAACACCAAATCTGGCCCACTCTTTTGCATGTTATCATTAATATCATCAATGTGATAGAGCTTACCAACCGATGGTCCTTAGAGCTTGATAAGCTAGGCATCTCAAAATCACATGCTCCTCATCTCCGACCTCGTTCGACCCACACACCCTGCATACTCTGTGTTCATGGGCAATCGCATACCATCTCCCAACCTCCACCTCAAGGTGGTGTGCACTCATTCTCATCCTGCATATAGCATGCCTTTTCTTGATGGAAATATTTTCATTCAGATAGTTCATTTCACACAACAAATGGTTCATAAACTCTCTATAATGCATCATCTTCGTGCCCGGCCTATGCCATACCATGTTCAACACTGTTTTTTCTACCCATTCCCTAATCCGGTCCTTATTGCTTCCTAGATTCTCAATGTTAATCCCCCACTTCTTTAGCCAGACTATCCCATCCCCATACCACCCTTTTTCAAACGACTCCTTTCGAGCCAATCGTGGGTAACTAGCTTCATCTTGGCTGTTTAACTTACTCAAATAAGTAAGAAATTGGCATAAGGCCTCGCATTCCAAAGGAAACATTCCACATTCTGCCAGCATTATTTCATATGGAGTTTGTACCTGCCCAATTCTGCATGTAAGAATTTCTTTTACACTTTCTCTATTTTTTGCCATTGGTCTAGAGGCAGCCCTGGCCCCCAAATTTCACAGCCGTATAGGACCACTGGTTTGTACCAGAGTTTTGAAAAGCATCTTCTTTAAGCTAAACTTCCATATGTTTTCTTTCGCACATTTCCTCTGCATTGCAAAAAAGGCTTTGAGTCCCCCATTTATTCTTTGTTCCACCGTCTGATTCCACCTAAAATGTTTGTCCACAACTACACCCAGATACTTATAGGATATCGAGATCTTAACCACATTGCCCTTATAGACGAACTCATAGTTCTTGTCTAGCGTTGTACCAATATCACCACTTTGGTTTTGCTCAGATTCACGTGCAAATCCTTGGCATCACAAAAAGAAGCCAACACATTAGGTGCCTTTGCATCCCTTCTTTACTGCGTGCAATCAGCACAATATCATCAGCATAGAGCAGCAGCTGGATAACATACCCAACAAGTGTTAGTGCCCCCATCACCTAGACTTGCAACCCATTCTTCGAGCTCATCAATAAATATCCCAAAAAGTGTTGGAGATAGCGGGCACCCCTGCTTAACTCCAATATTACTATCCACTTGCTCTCTACACTCATTCACATACGGGAATGAGAGTTGCACCCATACCTTCTCATATAACATTTTCACCGCATCTTTATATGCACCGGGCACGTTTATTCTTTCCAAACTGGCCCATAAATTTTTCTTGCATGAGAGAGAGAGAGAGAGGAGGAGAGAGGGAGGGGGAGGGAGGGAGGGAGGGAGGGAGGGAGGGAGGGAGGAGAAGAAGTGAAGTATATTGTTTGTGTGTGTGTGTGTGTGTGTGTGTGTGTGTGTGTGTGTGTGTGTGTGTGTGTGTGAGTGAGAGAGAGAGAGAGAGAGAGAGAGAGAGAGAGAGAGAGAGGTGAAGAAGTGAAGTATATTATTTCATCCGGTGAGACCATCGGGTCTATTAGACGCTAAGAAAACATGCCTCATAGTAAAAAACAAACTCATGTGACAATCCCTCGGAGTCGAGTGGCTCATCATCGAGCTCTCTATCCTCTTCCTCATCAATCACATCCTTATTAGCTTTTAGGATTGTTTCTCGCATTTGTAATACATCTAACAAAAAGCTAGCAACTCTTGTTGCTGGTATCTCAAAGACCATTAAAAGACTAGTTACATCTATATCAAACCTGTCCCTTAGAGCTTGATAAGCTGGGCATCTCAAAATCACATGCTCCTCATCTTCGACCTCTCTTGATCCACAAACCCTGCATACTCTGTGTTCGCGGGCAATCGCATACCACCTCCCAACCTCCACCTCAAGGTGGTGTGCACTCATTCTCATGCTGCATATAGCATGCCTTTTTTTGATGGAAATATTTTCATTCAGATAGCTCATTTCACGCAACAGAGGGTTCATAAACTCTCTATAGTGCATCATCTTTGTGCTTGGTCTATGCCATACCCTCATTACCCTGTTCAACACTATTTCTCCTACCCATTCCCTAATCGGTCTCTATTACTTCCTAGATTCTCAATGTTAATCCCCCACTTCTTCAGCTGCACCATCCCATCCCCATACCACCCTTTCTCAAACGACTTCTTTCGGGCCATTCATGGGTAACTAGCTTCATCTTGGCTGTTTAACTTACTCGAGGAGGGAGAGGGAGAGGGAGAGGGAGAGGGAGAGGAGAGGGAGAGGGGGGGGGAGGGAGGGGAGGGGAGGAGGGGAGAGAGGGAGAGGGAGAGGGAGAGGGAGAGGGAGAGGAGAGAGAGAGGGAGAGAGAGAGAGAGAGAACATGCAATATCTGCAACACATTCAAATACATTCTTCACCACGGATGAACATTTGCAAAATCTGGGGGGAAAAAACAGAAGAGAGAGATAGGAATTTCAAATGCTCTTAATATTAATAAACAGGTCTGAAGTACAGTGCAAGCCTGTTTTGCTATGACAACAAACAGGCAAGGTAATGAACTCATGCATCTAAAAGAATCATGGAGGAGATAAAACATTGAAACCTTTGATATCCCACGCCAGTCTTAACAACCTCAAGAACCACACATTAATTTTTAATGCGTGGTTCTTCAGGGTTGATAAAACTGGCCAAGGAGCATCAAAGGATTCGAAGTTTGCTTCACGCCATAGCTATCTCAAAAATCGCGCGTGTGATTTAAAAAAATATCCTGCAGTTCACAGAAATCAGAAATGAAGAAATCTAAAACGAAAAAAATATGAAAATCTGAGAAAACTTATCTAATTTTTTTTCTAATCTTTAAGCGGGGAAAAAGACTACATTCTTCTTGAATAAAGCTATTGGAGGTGTGTTCCCTCGGAATAAATCCTTCCCATCTGTTTGTTTTGAATTTGAATTGAGTCATTGAATCTAAATCTGGCAATTAATATACTATTTTTGGCACACGCTATAGTATTCTTGGCAATCATTGCGCTCACGGCACAATTTGGTACCAGCCTCGCACCACAAAAGGGGGGGATAGGGAGGATATGCCAAGTGATCCACTACAATGTGCTTTGACCCATATTCATTAGAATCATGCATTTCCCTTCGTGTTTGGTTTACATTCATCTAGCATTACAATGTATGTTGCTCTTCCTGGCTTCCCCCATGCATTTTTTATACTGATTCGATATATTCTTCATATGTCGCATGGTTGTTATCATTTTTTCCAAGGTCTTTATTCATACTTGTGTTAGATAAATTGATGAAAGTGGTTTGGTTGAATTATTGTTTGTAGTGTTCGATTTCCTCTATCTTCTAGGCTTTGGATGTTGTTCTCGTTGACATGCCACCATTTGTATATGTTCTTCTCTTCGCCTAGCATATCTCTCTAGTGGGTTTGGGATATTTTGTTTAACATCATTGTGCATCTTACTTTTTGTAGTCCACATCATCACTTCTATTTATCTTCGTTGGCTTACACCTCTTTACCTGCCTTCTTTCAGTATCGATTTGACCTTCTCGATCACGTTCCTTGACCATGTCCATCAAACTGGCTTCGAACCTTACCTTGTCCTTATTCTCCATTGTGACCTTATCATTGTTTCATTCGTCTTAGCCCACTTTTCCTTTTCGTTGACCATGCATATCACTCCTTGGCGCATGGACCAGGTCCTTTTCCACTTCCGTTGATTTAGAGCTAGGGGACTTCCAGATGGTCTTTTCCAACACCATCTGTGCTGACTCTCATCTTCTTCTTATACATAATATATTCAACCCGATCTTCACCAGCAACTACAGTTACCACACCACTACAGTTACCACGCCACCTCGGCCTGTGCGGAGAGCAGAGTTCTCTTCTTTTTGGCCGGTGTTTTAGTGTGCATATATTGCGAGTCCTCGTCATGAGAATGTAGATCGATCCACACGTAGGATCGAGATTCTCGTAAGAGGTCGAGCGATATATATTCGGTCTTTTCGTGTTTCTTCTCGTTCGGCATTCTTCTCACAGCAGTATAGTAGCATTGGACAAACCCTCCCGCCCCGCCCTTCTTTTTTCCTCTAATTCGTGGACCATCTACTCTGGTATCATCTATGTTAAGAATTTTTAATAACGTCTCTCTTTTTAAAAGAAAGTTATTTATTATTTATATGCTTTGGCACGCATGATAAGCTCCTCCTTGTTATAGAGGTTTTTGTCACGTGGCACGCAGGACCAGTCTGGGCACACATTCCAAAGCCACTTAGAAAAAAATTTAGATGAGAGATCGATCATGGGTTTTCTAGTTGGCCATGACAATATGTCCAAAGGTGAAAATGCAAAGGAATTGAGAGTAGCAATGGAAAATGAAATGAAATCCTTTGAGATAAAAGCGCCATTTGCATCTGGGCGTTTAGTCTAGTGGTAACACACTAGTTCTAGCAAATGTAGGTCTCGAGTTCGAGACCGCCCGAATCGCATTTTCCGAATCAGGGTGTCAAAACCCACAGATGTAATGTAAAGCGGTTGGAGGTAGGACCCAACCGAGCAATGTGGTGTGGTCATATATCCAGTTGGATGCTGCCTAGTGGCGTGACATTAGAATACTATCTTAACGACTAAGATAAATCCATTTTTAAAGTATCTTCTTGCATCTTACCAAGGAAATTCAAGGGCTAGGGTTTTGCCTTAAATCCATTTTAAAGTATCTTCCTTGCATCTTCACTGAAGGAAATTCAAGAACCGAAACAATGTGGTGTGGTCACATATCCAGTTGGATGTTTGCCTAGTGGCATGACATTAGAATACTATCTTAACGACTAAGATAAATCCATTTTTAAAGTATCTTCCTTGCATCTTACCAAGGAAATTCAAGGGCTAGAATTTTGCCTTAAATCCATTTTTAAAGTATCTTCCTTGCATCTTACCAAGGAAATTCAAGGGCTAGGGTTTTGCCTTCCACTTTTAATCTGATGACCTAGAAAGATGGATGTAAAAAAACAATCAAACTCGATTTATTGAAAACCTAGAAAAATAATATATTTTTTAAAGGTGAACAAAAAAAATCAAATACAACTTTTTTTTTTTTTGTGAGGGCAAGTTTTTTTATATTTATAATAATGTAGTATAGAAACCTTATTAAGGACCCCATTAATGTGCTACTAATACAGATGCAAAGGAATTCGATACTCCATTTAAAACCCTGCTCAACTTCTTCCCTCTAAAAGCAAGTACTATAATTGATTAGATAATGTTAGATTAGATAATTAATTTGCCCTCTTGTACATGTTGTATCTACCATAAATCGCCCCTTTTTTTTAATATATACAACATTATTCTCAGGCCGATAAGGCACCAAACTTTTTCTTTTTACAACACAAATCATTAACTCCGTCACCTTTAATCAAATTTTCCCATTGGCAGAGGCGTGAGATGTCGCGAAAGCCCTCACACGAAGCGGGCTTTAGACCCCGCCACTCAATGATTGACCATATCTTTACACTACTTGGGCCGATTGAAGACAGCCGAAACCATCGGCATGACTTGTATTGCTGCTTTGTGGACTTCGCTGGGCTTTGATCTGGCCCCAAAGAAAAGCTAGGCTAAGATGCGTCAATCAGTTTTGCCACTTTTGTCGTGCGTAATGCCATATACAAAGCTGTATGAGAGTTGTTTTGGCGGATGCACCGACGGGCCAAGCATTCACAAGAGTATCGAGTCCGGCGTGGCTGCCCCCTCTCACCAACACTTTTTGGCCTCTACATTGACCGGGTTAAAATTCGGCTTCTTGGGTAACTTTTTGTTGACCTACCCAGTTTTTTGACCATCCACGACATATAAGCACCTTCACCAAATAATTTATGTCATCATTATTTGCACCACTAATATGCTCATTATATCCTTTATATAATAGAAAACACTCATGATTTTTGAAGGGCAATGAAGGGCTATGGAAGGGCAATGAAGGGCAATTTGAAGGGCAATGAAGGGTCAAGACTGTCGCAAAGCACATGTGTAAGCCCACATGCTTTTTGAGTATGTGAATTAAAAACCACCCACGAAAGTATGGGGAGATGGCATACGCCTTTTGCACTGTGTCATCCGGCTCATTTATGCGACGATGTTGACCTTTCCCCCACACCCCGTGGCTATGCGATCCCCATCCGGATGCCCTAGACACATTCTTCCCAGCTCTGATTATGCGCTGTGAATCTGGCCAAGACCAGTGGTGGTTCTCATATCCTCTTCACGCCACCCCACGCCTCCCCGCTACTCACATATCGAGGGGGCGGCACAGGAGGTCACGCCCACCTACAAGTACCTAGGGGTGGAGTTCCCTCCTTGCTCTGTTGGGAGACGCCCATCCGCTTAAGGGTGACAAAGAGGGCCGGAAGCTTTATGCCATGCGTGAACCAACGGCCAGCCAGAGCTTCTATGATTGGGGCCATCGGTCACATCCGTTTCGGGCGCTGGTCGAGCTTGTCCTTCAGACGGGGTCGAGGTTTGGGGCCGGTCGCCTCTTTGGCGAATGGAATGACTTGGAGCGGTCTTGCGGAAGGCATTTTTAGCCTGCGGCACTTGGGGTGGAAACCTTGATCCCCCATCGGATGGCCAAGTAGAACCGGATTCTTGCAGCCAGTGGGCACCCTTGATAGACACATCGCCTACTTTGAAAGTGGTTAATATGGGTGATGCTTTAAGCCCCACTGGCTTACGCCGCGGGTAATGGGGCACGCTACCGCTCGGAGCTGTTGGAGGGGATAAGAGATGGCTGGTTCGCCAGATGGAACAGCGGGGAGCCAATGTGATCGCAGTGGACCATACGGGGGGCCGTGGCGATGCTTCGAGGAACCGGACGCTTTGTTCCTTGCAAAAACTCTGGGGATCTCGGGCGCTCTAGAGCAGTCAAAACGCCCATTACAAGGAGCACATCAATCCCGCGTTGGCCACGGTGAGCCCGCAGCCTCTAATACGTTCCTACCGCCGAAAGCGCGTTCTATTGTCTCCATCGCGACAAAGTGCCCACCATCTCGTGATCGAAGATCTGAGCCGGTGGATTGGGAGCCCCGCCAGACGTGCTCCGGCTGGCTTTGCCAAACGGGTGCCATTGAGGATGAGTCTCACACTTTCCAGAGTTGCCCAGATTCATCGGGACCGGGCGATACGCTCCTTTAGTACCTACGGACTTGTCCCCTACATTTGCTGATGAACACACCGTCGAAGACGCGCCCTAGGGTCGTGGCTATATCTGTGAGGTAATCGGATCTATGAGCCCATCTTTGCCCCTTTGGGCGCCACGATCGTGCACTATGGGTACAAAGGTATAAGTGTATATATTTGTGTGTTTTTGTATTTCTCAGATATTGGAACGGTTTGTCACAGGCCGATTGTTTGCCACTGTTTTTCCCTCGAAACCCTTCGGGGGTTTTTAATCCGGTAGTAATCCGCTTTTGTGCGCTTTTGTATTGGGTCCCATAGGCCAGATTGGTCTCCGTGGACGATAAAAATACCTTCTTTCCTTCCTTCCTAAAGCTCCCTCTTGTTTAGTTTCATATTGATACGAGGGGTGACGTAGGGCATGGAGAGCCTATTCTTTTCCCCGCCCTCCAATTGTACAATACATATACTAAATTAGCACCAATAGGTATGTTTACCTCAAACCATATAGTATCTCAGTAACCTCACTATATAATATACAGTATAAATGAGGATCACTATCTACGACCCATAACTAGGCATAACTTATGAATATATCCATGTAACGGCTCTTGATGCTTGATTCTTAGGATTTACAAAATCATTTTCTATGTTACAAGCTTATTGCATAGTCCAACTCCATATTTGGTAGGTCCTTAGGTTTGTCTCCTAGATTCAAGCTTAAAATGAAGTGCTTAAAGTTCAAAAAGAATAAGTTTTAGATTTCATACATAAAGCTAAAGCATTTATTAAGGGCTTAGAAAATTTCTAACATGATATCTTATCTTCTAGGGGAAGTTTTTCCATCAAATATCCAAGTGAATACTTCCACTCTAGCTATACTTGTTTTTGCAGTACGGAAAATTATAGAAAGGAAGTCAGATGTAGATCCTCAAGTTGTTGTTGTGAACACAAAGATAGCTGAAGCATGAAACCAAAGTTCTGAGTTCTAATGTGGCAAAGCTGAATTACCTTCACTCTTTGTGCTTGAGTACCTTCTTGGCATGTTATGATCTTCCAACATATTATTATTTGTGATTCCATGATATTTTTTACATTGTCCTTCATGAAAGTAGAGTTTTCTTTAGGGATGATGTATGTTGTATTTCAACCTATATTGTGATATTAATGACATCAAAATGTTAGTTGCATCAAAGATTATTGTGACTCAAAATACTATTTCTTGAAGATAGATTGTGTCAGATTGCTTCTGCGATTTGCACAAAAGACATGATTTAAAAAACTTGGTCTATGTCTCATACAATTGATTTTTAAACTTAATTTGATCAAAACTTGACCCGTTTATCCTATAGCAAAATATTTAATAATCTTGTGCACTAGATTTCACAACATTTTGCAAGTCGTCTAGCTCAAGGCATCATAAATTGGGGTACTGCTAGATAGGCATTGTTTTTTGTAATTTTTGATACTGGAACTTTGGATTGATCACTCCAAGTATCTCGAGCTCCAGCTTATCTCAGATGTCCAAGAAATTGATCTAAGTGCGAAGGTTCAAGCCAACATTGTCCCTTTCGGCTCTTGACAATAGAGTATGTGGCGTTCCATTCCGGACAAAGGCAAAGAAAGGAATTTCGTCTCTTGTAGGAGAATGGACATGGTTGAATGAGACATTATTGCCAGTAATCAGTGGAATATTCTTTTAATAGGAATATTCAAGTTCTCTATTAACCATTCTTTGATCCAATGGTGCATAGCGAGCAAATCCTTAGAGCCTCCAAAGAATCTGGGTTAAGGGAGTGATATTAGCCCTCCTCCTTAGAGAGATGAAATTAACTCGTGAAACGTAGCCATTTCAATGTACTTATATTTGAGAATACTTTTTCATCTTCTGCGCTTTTGCAGAGTTCGTTTGATAATTCATCGTATTTGATTGTTGATTCTTCTTATGATGAAACAAACTTGTCACGCAGTTTCTTTCTCTTTTTTTTTATAATGATTGTTATGTATAGTTGATGATCAATGGAGGATCGAGAAATGATATTGCCAAATCAGTTATTATAAACCCTACTTTGTTTCGCCCTACAAACACATGCACTCGTGCAAGGCCGAACAAATGAACCTTGCCCCTATCGGCGTTATTCTCAAATTCCTAGGGTCAAAAATTTATGTGATGTAACGAAAAGGCATTTTATTCAAACTACGTCGATAAATTAGAGCAATCTGATGCGTTCACATGGCAGCATCTGGGTGCAAAGGAGAAACAAGGTGTTAATGCACCAATGGGTTGCCCGTTAGAATACCCATTGATGTATCCACAACTACACACCATTATAATCATCATCAATTTTATACATCATTTTTCATTCATTATGATCACCTTGCAAAATCTTATATGCCATATTTTTTAATTGTAAATGTATCTTCAATTAAACACAACATAGAATGCTATTGCTTTTGTAATGATAGATACATTAATCATAGATAATTCACAAAGATGTGGTCTAAAGTTGAGGTTTATAACATATTTATCAAAACTTGGACTTATTAAAATCTAATAGATAGACGTCAAGGATGTCATCATAAGATTATGGATATTTTTACTCTTATTGATCAAAGTATAATGGCTATTAAAATATAAAACTGCTTTCTATAATAATTTTTACTTTAATCTAATTATAATTAAATTTTCATCTAAGGTAAATTCTATATAATTATGTTTATGTTTCAATATAAAAAAAAATTTTGAATAGTTTATTAGCACGCCAGCCTAACCAAGCGTGCAACCCTCCTTGCAATTCTAGGCTATCCACGTAGCACCTCCACTCAACAAAAGATGATGTGGCAATGGTTTTGACCATTGGATCTAATATTTCTAACATCGACGGCCTCCGAAATTAGAAAAGGGCAAAAAATAACACGGAGATAGAATACGTCGCGCTCTCGCCTTCGTTTTTCTTTTCCTTTCGTTTCTCTTCCCTCAAGCCTTTTCATTGTAGTCCCTTCTTAAGCTAACTTTCGTTGTTTTTTGGTTGTGTTTATCTGTAGGGAATCGGTCTACAAAGTTCTATACTTTGCCCCATAAAAGCGACTTAGCCTTGCGTGATAATCGATTCTTTGTCTTATGTTGGAGATTTCGACGACATCATCCAAAGCAACCGAGAACCAAAGAAGTTTTTTTTTTTTTTCCTTCAAAAGATCTCCTTGTTTACTACAAAATCGCTTGCGATCGGCCAATATGAAAAAGGGGAAGCCCTTACATTTCATCTGCTCTGTTCTCTTTGTAGAAGTCACTAATAAGCATGTCATATCTGATTGCACTTGGGGACAATTAGTTGCATTCATTGTTTGCAAAAGCCCCTTAGCATCATCTAATCATTTATGATGGCAAAGACCATCTAGCAAGACAAGGTACGAGATACTCCACCATATATTTGCTTGTTCTTGTTTTGTGCTACCACTGCAACTATCCGACATTCCCAATAACATATTCCAAACCAATAAAGCTTGATCTTGGATTTCTTGTATTTCTAGTGTTACCTAATGCCTAGAGTTAGCAAAAGTTATCGAAAGTTTGCGGAGTTATCTAATGCCTAAAATGTTATCCGGTATAGATTCCTCAATCAAGGGACATAGAGATAGATCCCTCGCATTGTATAATAGCAAAGCAATAAATAGAGAATGTTTTGTTCTAACGTCACACTTGAATAGGCTTTGTGCCTTGAGAAAAGCCGGAGATATTTTCTAGCCATTGCTTTTTAGGCCAGATTTTCAAAATCATTGTCAAAATCATTCAGTTCAACTCCATGGATTTTTTGCCATCCAACATGTTGCGGGATATGCTCATTCTAGCAATGCTTTGCTTGCTTGGAAATGCTTCCGAGGCGTGCAACATGAAGGCATACAACCGATAATTTCATTGTGTGAGCACAACAAAGCACAAAGGGCTTTTGACCAATTGTCAAGGGGCATGTTTATTGTCGGATATTCAAAGATTGTCAATGCTTTCATGCTCTAAAATGTTTTTAGTAACATGTTGGATGAGAAAATAGTATCGAACAAAGTGAGCTTTACATCCATCTCGATATAGTGTTCAATTGGATCTTGTCTTGGGCAATGCACCGATTGAATCTATGGATTTGCCAATGGTGCTACAATTATTGCAGTTATGCTCAACATAATGAGAACCATCTTGTTTTTGTATATTTTTGTATATTTACCAATTATTGCGGGTTATGCACAAGATAGTGAGTTACGTCTTGTAATGCCAAATGTGGAAGGAGGGAGGGATTAGCCAAATTTACGCAAGCCCGCCATCTCAAGATGTCATATCTTTGGAGTATCATAATTTCATGATACGTTGAGTGTGGTGAATGCCTTTTTGCCTTTAACTTCGAGGAGAGATATATAATGCCGACGATGATTACATGCCCGAACATCCCGAAAGCATATGGGAGTATCGGTTGCTCTAGAAAATGGAAAACACAATCATAAGCATTGGCGATGTAGGGCAGCTATTAGGTTTCTTCGACATGGAGCATAGTGGAATTGAGCCGGATAGTATGGCTTTCATCGGGTATCTTAACCGCATGTAGTCCGGATGCATTCGGGGGTTAGACATGCAATCCTCGTCTTCATAGCTTTTACCTTCATTTAGCAATTTACGGTTCTTTTTACTTGGTTCAAATTTCTTCCCTCTTAAAGCATGTCATTCTTAATTTGATTGAATGCATGATGGTTTCAACAAAATACTTGTGGAGTTCCATTTCCGCATGATCGATCTCAAAGGGAGGAATCCATGCCATATCCCTGGACATTTGTCATTGTATTACATTTTGGCAGAAGTCTCATCCATTGTGTTTTCTCTGCGCTTTTTTTAATCAATATCATTTATGAGGTTAGCGATCTCATCTTCTTACTCTCGCCATATAGCTTGTTCATGGTGATTCATATTTAGCGGGTTAGCACAAAAGATCATTTTTTACCCTTGTTCATTAGTTCAATAACGACTTCTACAAAGATGGCTTACCGAATCCTTGGTAGCTTAGGTAAAAGGCTGCTGAAGCCTACCTAGTAAGCCGCTTATCGCTAGGCATGCCCTTCAATATATCAACTTTAGGCCCAGAGATGGCACGGACTATAAATTTTGCGAGACCAAGGTAAGCTTTTCGCAACTCATTTTCTTGTTGTCCATCATTTATTTGTATCGTCGATGCTTGCCATCCATCCACGACTTGTATCCTCTCCCTGATTCTTGCCATGAGATGTGTGGCAGCCTCGCGGGCTATCTTCTTCGTCTCATCGGGCAGATTCTCCTACTATTCTCTTGCAATTTTTTTTTTTATTATGCCATGCCAAGTCATTTAAATTTTTGCCGCTTCAAAGAGATTGAGTTGCATTTTCATTCTCAATGACTAAGCAAGAATCATAAAGACATTGATGCACATGAACTTAAAGAATCACAAAGAGAATGACATTGATGCACTTGAACTTAAGAATCGAGCAAGAATCATAAAGACATTGATGCACATGAACTTAAAGAATCACAAAGAGAATGACATTGATGCACTTGAACTTAAGAATCACAAAGAGTTATGTGCAAAATTTTCATGTTATTTTTTAGCTCTCACGAGCTGTAATCATATATATCATCTCGCTCAATCTTGTTTTTACTCAACTTTATAACATCATAAGTTTTATTCCCTACCATTGATCTAGCTGACCATGAGAATTTTGAAAGAAAAAAAAAACGCATAGCAATGTCAATGGTGTACAACGAACCTATGGTTGAGGCAAAACAAATAAAAAAGAAGCAAAGTGTTTATGAATTTGCCGCACCGAAGCTTCACAAAGGTCTCCGCCTGCTCAAAGCCGCCATAGCCTCAACACACCCGAGCCCACGGATCCTTACATCGATCCACGACACAATGGTCCCACCATAGGGCGCGGGATCTTCAAGGAAGCTGTTGTGGTATGCACACTCCGCCCATTCATAAAATCAGAAAACCTTAACAGATCATGACTCAACAATGCAAAATCGAAGGGCTTCAGAGCTCCATCCTCTTATATGGGTCGTAGTAAGATCTGCCAGGCTTGTCCGGATTTACAACTACATTTTGGTAAACAGGGGCTTCCTAATAAGCGGATTTAGATACAACTTTGGTTTGGCTGGATCTTGGCTCATCATCTGTAGAACGGGTTACACTTTGCAAGATCTCTTCCATACATTTGATTTTTTTCTTCTGCTGGATGCGGCTATAACGGTAGTGCTGGAAGGAAAGAGGACAAATAAAACAACCAAACAGGCAATAAGTAAATAGGGCTGCAACTTCTCAGAGCTGCCCACAATGCATCGGCGGTTTTAATGCCCAAATTGGCACTCTCCAACCAATTCCGACCAGTTTAAAGCCCAAATCGCCTCCTTCCAAGAGGATTCGGACTGACCCATCGAACCCAATGAAATCCGGCCAGTCTTCGCTGTTTTGTGTTAGTTTTGGATTTGTTTGATGCAGAAAACCTGAGTTAGGTCAAACAATTGTGTGGGAGATGGCTTAAAAAATTGGCTTCTTTCCTTCTTCTTCTTCTTTTCTTTTAACCCAGAAGCTCCTCCCGCAGTATGAAATGAATTGGATAAAGTATATGATACATGTTCAATTTAATATTACATGTTCAATTTAACCTCAAGATGAGACCTCAGCCACAGAAGCTACGCTATATCACCACCTATGAAGCTTCCAAACTTCACATCGATTACAACATGACAATAAATGAATGCCTATCTCTAAATAAAATCTAGAAAATGACTCTGACTTTTCCCTTCCTTATGAAGCCTCTGGCGCGTGCCTTTTTGCTAGTTATTGATTAATTTTCAATATATTTTATTTCATCAATAATAAATCATTCAATAGTTATTTTTAAACCATTAATGTTATCATTTAATTTAATTTCAATCTGAAACTCTTCTTAAAGTGTTCTTAAAAGTGTAAAAGTTTGTAAGTTGTGAGATTCTCATAATAGTTTTAAGTTATCACTTATCAAACCATCAAATATCAATTAGAAATTACCATGATTGCCTAAAATCACTGAAAATTGAAATTTTATATCCTTGAAATGTCTAATTCTAATTAGATTATCATAAGTGTCACAAGCCCCCCAACGAATCCTAGATAATCTCAGCCATCTATCCAAAATATTTGATAGAATATTACATCCAAATTAAATCACACCCTTGTTCTTGGTTGCCCGTTGAAAGACATATTGATGCATCCATAACTACACACCATTATAATCACTATCAATTTTATACATCATTTTTCATTCATTATGATCACCTTGCAAGTGCTAAAAAGTTTACATGGTCCTTTTTCACTTGTAAATGTCTCTTCGATTAAACGCAACATATATTTTTCTTTTGCCGGCAAAGTTATCCCCAAAAAGATAGGGCCGACACGTGGATCCATGTCAAGGGGAACTTATCCTCGTACTATTCTACATACCATGAGATACGGAGTCAGCATTTTGTCGGAAAAAAACCACCCAATGGTATTTTTTACGTTGGGGAAAAACAAAATCAAAAGGAGAAAAAACGGCTAATATTCTGAGTGGAGGAGGCGCAGAGGAGTGTAGCGTATGCAAGATGCTATTGTTTTTTTAATGATAGACGCATTAAGAGCGAAATCAGATTACAGCCCAACCCAAATAATTTTGTGGCAAGGTTTGGCATATGTTTAGCCCAAGAAATAGTTTCGCCATTTGCCCATATCACACTATCATGTCCAATTCCTTTAAAAAACCATCCTCATCATCTGCCATGCAAGCATAAAAAAAACATGTGACAGGAAGAGGTTGACTTCGCCAGGCTTGATAATCCTTCTAATCTCCACTATTGTTCATCAAAAATCAGTCTACTTCTGCAACCATCTACGTCGGAATAGGTTTTTGCTCATCTATATGCGAAAAGCCCCATCACAGTTTGTCTAAATTCGATCTAAAATCGCAGTTCAAAGAAAGAAAAGTTGTGATGGAAGTTACATGGTTTGGGCAGCTCTTTTCATGATCTTTGGCAAAAGGCAATCATTTTTTTCTGAATCTTCTTCATCCATCGCTGTATTTGCAAAAACCAATCAGAAAACTCACCACCTTTCACAGCTTTCACCGATTTTCCCATTCGATTTCCATCTATTTTCGTGTAGGTTTTAGACAAAAGTGTCGGATTCATCTTGAATCTAATAATTTTCAAAGGTCCTCCGGATTATCTTCACTGAAGGGCATGATCTCTCGCCAAATTGTGCTCTTCTGCTCTTTCGCATGAACAGTGAACAGATGAATGACGTGGTTGAGGTAGATGACGTGGTTGCCTTCTAAAAATTGGGACATGCAAAATCCCCCATCCAAAAATAGATGGGTGCCAAAACGCTGACTGTGCGTTTAGCACCGTAGATTTGATATGGGTTGCCCGTCTAAAGTTCACACGGCAAATTTCTGTTGGTTTAGAATTTATTTTCTTTCAGTTTGGGTTGTAGTCTGATTTCGCTCTAAGTATAGACAATTCACAAAGGTGTGGTCTAAAGTTGAAGTTTATGATATATTTATCAAAACTTGGACTTATTCAAATCTAATAGATATATGTCAAGGATGTCATGAGAAAATTATATATATTTTTACTCTTATTGGTCAAAGTATAATGGTTAAAGTACTTTTTCAAAATATTTAAAGAAAGTTCTACATTAAAATTAATTAAATAATTGTGTTTATGTTTAAAATCTATATAATTATATTTATGTTTCAATTAAAAAAAAAATGAATAGTTCATTATTGATTAAATTTCAATATATTTTATTTCATTGATAATAAATTATTCAATTGTTATTATTAAACCACTAGAAAAAGTGCCTAGCATTGCTGGGCTTTTCTTTGGGTATATGTTCAAAAGCTAGTAAAGACATGATTATGCTACCAAAGTAATGTGATTTTTAAGTAACCATTGTATTGAAGACTATTTCAATTTAATCTTCAAACATAGGATGTTTGCTAAATGGCTGGTAATATCTCACTTCCCTTTCAAATTCGAGCAAAAGGTGGGGTATATTTAATTCTAGACCTTTAGTCGACAATAGAGTTAATTCTCTATGCTTTACATTCCTCTAAGCTCGAAATTGGAAGGGCAAAGAATATTAATTGGAGTTTATAGATGTTGAAAGTATGCTTAGTTAAACTAAGCTTATTTGCTCCACTTGCTTTCACAATAGAGCGTTAAGTTTTCTTAGAGATTACTTGTAGAGATATCAGCAAGAGCTATTTATTGATATTACAAGTGAAGTAGAAAATGATATACATGAACGTGGTAATTTGGTTACCTGCTAACTTCCATTCGAAATCTGCAATGGTTATATTTTGCATGAAGAAGTCTACAAACGTGAAGTAGTCTACAAACGTGAAGTCTTATACATGGAAAAACATGATTTGAATCCATGAAGCAGGTTGATATGCACTTTACATAATTGGACAGCTGGTGTTGCGACATATAGCATTAACCTATAATTAAATTGAATTTGAAAGTTTTTTGAGCATCCAGATAGTCGTAGTATTTGCTGGAGTTTTGGTGTGTATTTCTTGGTGTAAGTTCACATCAACCAGAGTGAAAGTATCAGTGTTTTTGACATTGTATGTAAATTTCTTGCTTGCCATGCGATCGATGATGTTTTCATTAGTTCACAACGTTTCAACATTGACGGGGCAAAAGTATTGCCTTAGTTATACAAGGCAATGGAATCTGTACTACGTCAGTCGCAAGCCCTTCAATGTTCATGGTTTGCTTTAACCTAGATGAACGAAGCACTTGCTAGTTGAAATATGAGTCTAAAACATGGTAAGATTGTTCATTTGTGACTCTAAAGATGGTAAGAGTTTTCATTTAAGAATACTTGAGGAGTTATTGTAGCTGTGCTTGTTTCAAAAGAAATCTTCACTGATAGTATACACATTTGGATATGGCTGCATATGGCCATCATGGTATGCACCCAATATCTCTGATGCAATGTTCTTGCTGCATCACTACCTGCTTTTAAAATGTTTAGAATGCAAGCTAGGACATACTTGAGCTAGGTTGTTTTCTAAGAGATCAATAAACTACATAGTTAGATACTTGCCGAGATATTTTGTTTAACATGTGGAGAATATTTTGTAGTGGGCTGCCTATGTTACTCACGAGCAGGTAGAAGCAAAGCATTACATCCTATGAAGTTGCATGGAGCGCTACGTCAAACCACTCTTCTTTTTTTTTTTGATGAACGTGGACCTTTATTACTCAAAAGAATACAAAGAGTACATGGGGGACTCAAAACCCAGTGGAGAAGATGTCCACTAGAGCAACACTACCCACCACATACATAACATAGAAAAGCAGAGAATATATATCACCACGAGCACAACCCGTTTTGCTATGAGTAGGTCCGAATCAAAGATATTGCTCCCAAATGACACTCTTGGCGTCATCCTTTAAGGAAGAACACTTGTGCGCCTTCACAATGCGACTACGAGCATCGCTAAGCACTTGCGTGTCCGAAAAGACACCGGCCCTTGAAAATGAGGAGATTTTGTCTCTTCCAGATGGACCAGATGATCCAAGCAGATGCTAAGTGGAAAGCCCTCTTTGCCAACTTATCCCAAGAACTAGGATAGATCGACAATAGGACCTGGCACTATTCAAGTCACAATGGAAAAGACTCAAAAAGCCACCGCCAAGCAAGTCCAACATGGTGACATAAGAAAAAGCAGTGTTCAATTGTCTCATCCCTCTGCATGCAAAGAGGGCAGATCACAGAGACTTTTAGACAAAATTGATGAACAATAGAGTTTACCCGCACGCATCTATGAGTGATCTGCGACCATAAAATAGATAGCTTAGGATGGAGCAATTTATCCCATACCCATCGCCGCATCGCTTTCTGATGAGGCTCGGGGATAACTAAAGGCCACTTTGGCGATGGAGGCAACACTTCAGGATGAAGCAGGACCACATACATCGAGTGCACCAGGTGCTTCTCCTTAACACTGCCATGAACCACGCAGAGCTGAGGAGCCACGTCTTGTGGGTGTGCAGGAAGTGTAGCAGCCAAGGTAGCAGCTACTTTTTGCCAAATGCCACGGTCCCAACGAAGGAGGAGGAACTTCAGTTTGAACTCATTCCATGTCAACAATCTTGTCTCATTATACCATGCAGATACCGTGAGCACATCTGCTGCTCGCCATCGACGTTGCATCAATGGATGGATAGAAGAGACCAAGGGACAATCTGCCTAGCCGTCACCCAAAGGGATCCACCAGCAACTGGCTGTAGGATCTGTGTGGGCCATTGGATGGAACTGAAGCAAAGTGCGCACATTCTCCCAAGCAGCTAGCAACTCCTTGAGGAAAGGTGATGCATTAGGATATGGAGAAAGTGGATAGAATAATGCCCATGGGAGAAGTGGCTTAATGGATGGAGAGCCAAAGGAAATGCACATCCAGAAGACCGTGAATGAGACGCAGACCTGGAGAATTATCAGCATTATTTAGAATCCGCCACATGAACTTAGAAATTAGCACCTTGCTCTGGAGAAGAAAGTGAATCATCCCCAGCCCCCCACAAAGTTTAGGCATAATTGCACTTCGCCCAACTAATTTTAACATCGGCTCCTTCTTCGGTGCCACCCCGGATGAAGTTCCCCGACAAAGACGAACAATGAGCTGCATCTTTGTTCCGCGGTGCCCGCCAAGATGGATGCCATATAGACATGTGTACCACTCGAACCCCTTTGCCACGCTTACACGCGACCAGCCATGGATAACTTAGCCGTGGACCACCGGAACAAATGCCTTTCCAACCCCTTAATAATGACATCCCACGCGTCTCTAGATGAGAGGTGTATACCAACTAGAATGCCGGAAGCCTAGTTGCCTTCCCATGAGGAAGAAGCTTCCATGGAAATGCAACCCACGTAAGATGGCACTGAGAGTCTAGGGCCCACAAGGCGATACTTTTGCCATCCCACAAAGATACCAAAGGCCAAAGAGAAATTGTCTAACAAGGAACTGGCATTCTGCAAATTCTGCTCATTAGCCATTAAGAACAAGAAAGTGTCATCTGCGTACTGGTTACAAATCTCTTGTGAACCATTATTCATGGGAAGACCATGCAGGTTGCCTTGAGACTGAGAAAGAATCTCCGCCACAATTGTAAAAAGCCGTGGTGCAAAAGGACAGCCTGGCGAATGCCACGTCCCACCTGAAAGAATGTCGATGGTTCTCCTTGAAAAAGAACTGAAGAACGAGCAGAATAATGAAGTTTCATAATGTCTGTTGCGAACTGGGAACCAAAACCAAGACATAAAAGGCACTGCTCCAAGAAACTCCAGTCAACACTATCATATGCTTTTGCAAAATCTAGCTTCAAGTACGTCAAACTACTCTTAACATGGTGCGTGGGTGATTATGTTGCAAGAAAGATTTTCAGGTGTTAATACTAATTCTATATTGTGTAGTAACACAGGGGATGCCAATTGCAGCCATTGTTTTGATTAAAATCGTGTTGTACATAAGTTCAACTATTATAAAATATATACATGAGCGTATAAAACTTGGCAACATGTTGTAGCCTGTCACAGTAAAACATTCAACATATAGGTTTTGAGCAAAATCCAAGTGGTGAAATTTTATACTGCATACATATACAAAATCGCCAAGAGATAGAGATATGACTCATGATTAAGCATAGCATGTAAAAGATACAACTTCAAAAACAAACCTTTGTTCTTCATCCATGAGTAGTTATTCCAAAGATACTGCGCGATGCTACAATAGCACTTAAATCTATATTTCTCAAATTCAAAATTTACATGGATCAAATAAAGCAAAACATATCAACTATAATACAACTGCATGAAATAAACCATTTTCCAGTTTTGGCCATAACTTGCAAAGCAAGGCTCTTTTTCATTAGCAAGAGTATCTGTTGGAAAGCTTGCAAGAAGAACTAAAATGTGCTAGGCTCGGGATCTTCAAATTTTCATTGTAACTATGTCAAAAATGACAAAATCCACTGACTGTCCTAGTTTGACAGCACAACATGTAAAAGATACAACTTAACCTCTGTTTTTATCCATAAGCAATTTATTCCAAAACTTAGTGAGCATGCTACAAAAGCGCTCAGGTCCATATTTCTCAAATTCATAGCTTACATGGCTCAAATAAAGCAAAACATCCATTTTCCAGTTTTAGCCAAGTTGGATGGGTAGTCGACTGAGCCATCAAGTCGGGCCATAACTTGCAAAGCAAAACTCTGTTTCATTAGCAAGAGTATCCGTTGGAAAGTCTGTAAGAAGATCTAAAAATAATCTTCGGCACAAGACTTCAAATTTTTATTGTAACTATGTCAAAAATGACAAAGTCGACTTGCTATTCTAGCTTGAGCAGAGCATCTAAAGGACATGACTTTAAAAAGAAAACTCTGTTTTTTTATCCATGAGCAAATTTTGAAAAGCTTAATGAGTGTCCTACAAAACCATTTAGGTGCATATTTCTCAAATTCATAGTCTAAATGAGCCAAATAGAGCAAAAAATATATCTGCTATCAAAAAGAAAGCATTACCTCCAGTCCCTGCTAGTTCCAAAACTGAGGCTTTAAGCAATAATCTTCCAAAACTGTCAATAACAACAACATAAAGACTCTTGGCTAATCAATGCTCAAGGCTAAATAATTTTCCAAACTTGTCACTGGTATCAAGACGTGAGGACCCAATTTGCTAATCCCTTATCAAAAATGCATCCTAAAAATAATATACAAATATTAAAGAGATGTAGCAAAGCAACTGCCCGTGTGGACTTTGCAGGAGAGAGGGAAGATCAAGAAATGCTAAATTTCCCTAGAGTCCAATTCAAATTCTATTTTCGGCCTCTTTTCAAAACGAAAAATAACGCTTTAGCAATCACAAGCCGCATCTTCAAACATAAATGTTAAATGCAAAGGGCAGAATAACAGAAGCAGAACTGAGCAAAAAGATCCTTCAAAGGCTATCCTGTCCAAACCTCCATTGCCAAATAGAACGGACTAAATGCAATTGATGCCAGACTACCTCGCATTCACATTAGTTATGGTTAGTTATTTCAGGCTCAAGGAAGATGTAAGCAAGCCAAATAAAAGTTTGGTGGGCTCTGAAGCTCTCCTCCTGAAGATAATAACGATCAAGGCTTCGGTTAGACGGAGGAAGTGAATGCTTCATTGAAAGACTCTGCACACAAGCATTAGAGCAAAAGAAGAAGAACCAGGTTAAAGAGATGAGATGTCTTGTTCTTTGAACATCTCCAAGACTTTAATTTCGAATCCATTTGATTTTGAAACTCATAAGGCATTTTGGTAATTATATAAACTCATAGGGGCATTTTGGTAGTTTTAACGTCCACGGAGACCCAATTGGCCATGGGGCCCAAAGATCAAAAGGGGCATGAAAGCCTAAAGAGTACAAAGAAAAGATAATGCTAATACTACCGTAATTTTATACAATGAAATGATTATGCCAAAATGTTTGGTTATGGAGACACTATGACCATGGCAATTGACGTCCTATTGGGTGGACATTATTATGGAGTTTTCCACCTGGATAGTACTAAGAGGAGGTTAACCTCCACTTAATCCAAGTTATGAAATAACAATCAAGGCAAGTTAGGCCAAGAGGGTTATTTGCATAACCCCCAAGGGGAGGCCGACCTCCCTTAGACCATCGAGCAAGAACATTAAAAAGGAAAAGTGACCCCGTTTTTTTTTTTTTTTTTTTTTTTTTTTTTTTTTTGGGGGAGGGAGGGGGGGGAGGGGGGGGGGGGATCACTATTCACACATAGTTTTCCACGAGTTTGTGAGGCAGATTCGGGCATGGTGGCAGGTGATCAAGGCTTGGCAAGGCAGCAAGCAACGAGCAAGGGCTTATTCGGGATCAAGAATATAATTTTAAAGAGGGCAATAAGTAGCAACAACAGAGATGTCCAATGATTTTTCTCTCTTTTTAGGGACTAGATTTTTTGACAAAGTTCTTCGGGAAAATCGAAAGTAGATTCAGGTTTTTGTGCTTGGATGGCTTAGGGTATCTCCACACCCACCTACAAGTTAGGATAAACTTTAATTTTTAACAAAAATTTCATTCGCACAATTAGTAGAGTTGGCATTGGGTAAAGAATTTCAGTTTGGTGGTACTAGTGACTCAACAAAAAGCAATTTGGAAATGGGTTTGGGATAAGTTACTTCAACCCAAGTTGCATGTTTTGTGGTGGCACATCATTCACAGATGTGTACGCATCAATGTTTTGGTTCACAGATTTCGTCCTGAGGTGCCATATTTACTCTGCTCTGCCCTATTAACGTGTGTCATTTTTATTCTGCTCTGCCTATTAATGTGTGACATGTCAAACGTTCCATCTCATGGGCAACAATGGAGTGTTTCCAAATTTTTTCCCCTTTTTTTTTTGGCCATAATACGATGGTCATGCCAGCTATTTTTCATTCTGTGAATATATAAAGCCTACAAAGGAGTGGCTTTGAAATGGCCTGTTAACAAGTGCGACATTTCAAAAGTTCCATCTCATGGCAATAATAAAGTGTTTTTTATTTTTATTTTTTCTATTTTTTTTTTCTTTTTGAGTCATAATAGGATGGTCATGCCAGCTATTTTTCATTTCAATTTTTCACATTCTTACCCTTGCTCCAGAATCAAGCATAGCAAGAGTAGATCTTGGTCGTAAGTACCCCAAGAATCTTGTTTCACATCCCATAGAAAGCAGTAGCCTTAAGAAAGGCAAGAATCTCTTATACATGTGGTTGTCATCTACACTATAGCCTTAAGAAAGGCAACAATCTCTTTTTATTTTACAACATTGATAAAGGTTTAATTAAATTTGATATGCTTAGCACAAGCTTCAAAATGGTTATTGCCTAGCACAAGCTTCAACTTGGTCAGTTCTCTGCCATGTTTATAATATATCAGGTCTATCTGACTGACTTCATCTCAGTTCCTTGCCTTTTGTCCAATTTCTCCCTCTAGTTTTGTTTTTTGTTTTTGAAAAACAAACAAAAAGTTTATTAATCAATAAGAATAAGTACAAAATGTATATTTCTCATCTAGTTGTGTAAGCACAAGAGGGTGCCGCTGGAACACGAGCGTGCGACACAATGTACTTACTCCATACTAGATAAGTAAAAGGAAATACGACTCTACTTAAGGATCTAGCTGCGTTGAACTTGTAACAGAGTCAAATCAGACGTGACTACTGGAGTCTCAGGAGAGTTTGAAGATGTATCCTGGGCCTGCAGCAAGACAATATTATCTTCAGTCAAATCAGCCCATTGAAGTGGAGCAAAGCGACCATATGCAACAGAAGGAATTGAATCATGTAGAGCAAGTGCTGAGGAGAGGAGATGCAGAGGTGTTAGAATCTTTAGCTGACTTTCGAGGTTGACGAAGTGCAGGTGGATGTTTAGGTTGAGGGTGGGCACCACGACAATCAATGTCCATGTATTGCCCACAAGCCTCTTCAACTTGCTCTTGGCGACCTCTGAATTTCATTGAGCCTTCACCTCTGTTGATCCAAATGCGAGGCATGGGACCAAATGGATGAATAGATGTAGAGGGAAGTCACGAGGAACGAGATATCCATTGAAGAAGGAGCAGAGCTAGGAGCAGGATTTGCAGCAGAGGCAACTAGAGGAGCTTGTTGGTAAGACTTATAATATTGAGCAAAGAGAGGGGCCTCAGGGAACATGAGAGCCAGCTCGGGACCATTTAACAATCATAGCTTAAAAGAAAAGAACATGGGCCCACTCAACAACAATTGTCCGAGGCAAATCAGGATGAATGGACCGTGCTATACAAATCTTAATAATGCCATTGGTTATAGCATGTTGCAAGTGAAGTCCAATCTCATTAGCAATAGCAGAAATGAACTAGAGTCCTGAAACTCTGGAGGAAAGTCTTCAATCGCAATCCAAAATGGGGCACGCAAGGCATCTAGCTTACCTAGAAAAGAGCCAGGAACATACTATTGATACAATAAGAAATGTTTCCACAGAGGATCAACATCTCATTCTATGAGTTGAGCCATCGGCGCAGGAGACTCAAACATCAAGAGAAAACACCGTTGATCTTTGGCCACGAGCTTGATAGACTGATATGTAGGAAGCCCTAATTTGTGTAGATGCCCAGATAACCAAGTTCCCATGCGTAGATCCAAGAAGAGGCCAGTGAAGTAACAAACAACCGAGCAACTAGTTGCTCCACATGACGACGGTGAGCCTCATGACTGATCTGCACCACAGGGGCCCGAAAGCACTCAAAAGTTGACCTGCATTCCTGAACCTCATAATATATTTCAGCTGGTGGTAACAGGATATCCATGGAGTCATGTTTGGCCTACAACTGCTGAAGATAGGGTGCAACTTCTTTCTTATTATTGTCCACCATAACAGCAACGGCCTCACAGACACGAAATGAGGTGGCTAGAGATGACACACCTTTGTATAGCCACTCAGAAAAACGAACACTTGTAACCTTTGCCACTGTATTAGAAGACTTCGAAAGTGTAGAGGTCGAGACATGCATCGTGGTTGACGAAGAAGGTATCTAGGCTTGCTCAACGGAGGAGGGGGAAACTCCTTCTGCCTCGAAGAACCTCCAACATGCGTTGGATAGTCTGTTTATCCAAAAGAGCCTCCTTCATATGAGGGACTTCCAATATGTGTTGGGGATGCTGTGTCTTTTGAGCAGGAGCTACTAATCTCATTTGTTCCGAAGGACTTTCAACATGTGTTAGAGGTAGCTTTGGAAGTACCAACTTTCCAAAAGAGCTTTCCAGAGTCACTTGTCCAACACTGCCTCTAGTATTATGAGACATAGGGACAGAAGCTGGAACAACAAGCTGAGAAGAGAAGAGAGCTGAAGCTACTACCGCAGTTGAGCTAGGTACATATATGCCACTGGAAGAAATAGGAGCGAGGCAATGCCAGTGGATTGAGATGCACAGAAGCCTGCCTTTCCTGCCCCTCAGATCCAACCGCTACTGATGATATCAAACTCTTTGGAGAAGAAGGGGCACCTTCACAAGCTAGTTTGTGGGCATCTTGAACACTACTCTTTGAAGAATCTAGAGCACATTTCCTATCAACGCCTTGTACCCCATTAGGATTACCTGAGGAGCGCTTGGTGGGACTACAAGTTGCTTTTGCCATCTCCACTGAAAGGGGCCGAAGTTTTGGAGCTCAAATGCCCCCCACAAAAGAGTAACTTCTGATAAATTTAAGCAACACTAAAAAGAGCACTCCAGGAGATTTTCAACAAGCCCAAACACACCAAGAACTGCCTCCAAATGCAGGAGTTATGACAAAAAGAAGATTGCAGCCAAAGCCTAACATCGCCAATAAAAGGCCAGAGATGTCAGGCGATTTTTCGCTGCCAAAACAGTCTAATCAGCATATAAACCATATATCAATCGGAAAGAACACAAAAGCCGAAGCGACGCTTGTCCTTCTTCTTCTTCAAGCTTTCCAACGAGCCTAGAATCACTCATATCTGACATGAAAGTTAAAAGTTATGTGTAAAGAAACGGGGCTGAAACCCTAGGCACCATCACCAGCGCCCTTTTCTTCTCCCTCTAGCTTTCCATCTTCTAGTCACTTTCTCTCTAGTTCTCTTTCCCAGAGGATTTTACAACATAGATAAAAGTTTGTTCAAATTCAAATCCGTGTGTTGACTTCCAAACTTCAAGTTGACAACATAGATCCATGTGTTGACTTCCAAACTTCAAATTGATATCTTCCAATCTCTAATACCCAGAGTCTCAAGGTTATCTACCAAGGTCTTCCACACGTTTGACCTAGAATTAAGGCAAAGACAAATGATTAATATGTTGCCATTTGGGGGAAACATGCATCACGAGCTGTTTGACAGATGCCTCTCTATGTTTTGATTCTAGCATCAATTTGGACTTGAGATTTTGGTATTCGATTTAGGCAATCATCGTCTCTTTTTATCGGTATTAGGTTTATTGCACAATATGTAGTGGTTCTGTAGTCTAGACTTTTATTTTTATTAAGCAGAGGACAAATCTATCTTCATTTATAGGGGCGATGGATTGCATTGAGGAAGCAAACACTGTTTAACCAATGCAGAAACAGATTGGAGCATCTATTTTAATCTGCTCATGAAGCTGCAAAGAATTTGAGACAATTCCCTGATGCAAAAATCCATCGCCCACAAGAATTCTTTGCAAGAACCAAGGGATCAGACAGTCTATCAGACCTTTTGAGTAGGTAGAACCCATTAGATCATTAGATCTACCGCATTCCTTTCAATATGTGTGGGCAAGATCTTGGCAAAAAATTGCACGGGGCTTGCAGATTATTAATAAGTAGAAAGAACCCATTAATTTTGTTGAACCACAGAGCGTAGTGGCCACAAAAAGTCCAAAAAAGGTTAGCGAAAGTATTGCTACAAAACAAAAAGATAAGGCCTTAAGTAACAGATTTGTGATGTTTATATTTGTCCTTGCGAGAATGGGAGCAAGATTTATAAAGCATTTTAACAAAGGACAATAGTTTTTATGGAGTCATGATGGAATGATGATGATTTGAAGAAGCTAAATGCAATATATGAAGTCCTTGAGATTTGCCTTACGTTTTGGCGCCTAGCCCATGGGATGATAAGATGAAAATGGAGGAGAGTATATCTGGCATAGACATAGTTGGATCAATACAAAATGGATTGAAAAAATAAGGAAAGGCAACGGAACTGACATGCATGCGGATCAGAGCTCTTTAGGATCAACCTTTTTTTTTGAGGCCAAAAAAGTTCGCTTTTGACCTTTTTCAATAATGGAAAATCTAATTTAGCATGCCCGACTCTCTATTTTAATGCATCCAGCTCTCTCTTTTAATGCATCCGACTCTCCATTTACAATGCCACCATGCCCAAGCCCGAAGATGCCATGCAATTGCCTATCTTTTCTAAATATCACTATCTCTGCCAAATTCTGTCTCATTTTCTTGCCTCTTTGCCGAGCTCTTCCTCAGATCAATTCCAAGGTTGAAGAGGATGGGGAAAGAGCTTCATTGATTGTCCAAGGAGCACACCAATATTCTTGGCAGGTCTACAGCAGGTACTGGAACAATAAAGTGGCAATGTAACTACTGTGGGAAGATGCAGACTTCAAATCTCACCAGATTGATAGAGCATATGCATGGAGTTCCTACAAAAAAAGGGATGTTGCTTAGTAAATCCTAAAGATATTGTCAAGAAAATACATGAAAAATTAGGATCATCTTCTTCATTTGAAGATACTGAAGCAGTAGCAGAAAATGCAGACCTTCTAGAACAAGATCCTGCTAATAGAGATGATAGAGATTCTGCTGGCAAAGATATGACAGTTAAAGAGCATCTTTTCAAGAAGACGAAACAAGGGAAATTAACTAAGGCAAGCTGGATGAATGTACATAAGAAACAGACTAGGATAGAGGTGCATAGATGCCTTATCATGTGGAATTTATCCTTCAATGTTTTACGTATTAAGCAATGGAAAAAAAATGATCAGTGCAGTAGCTCAGATTGGTATATCATGGAAAGAAGTGGGATACAATATAATGAAGCACGCAGAATTGGATACGGAGATAGAGGCAGTAAATGAAGAACTAAACCCAATCAAAGAAAAATGGATTATGGATGCTCAATCATCGTAGATGGCGGGACAAACAGCAGGCATATCATGAATATCATGATATCTAGTTGTATGGGTACCATTTTCCATCATGCAATTGACTGTTCTAAGGGTGACCTAAAAATTAATGGCAGATTTATCTTCAAAGAAATTAAAAGAACAACAGAGGAAATTGGGCCAGAAAATTTAGTTCAAGTTATAACTGACAATGGATCTAATTACAAGAGCATGGGTCTTAAGTATCTTGAGAAAGAATACTTATCTATCGTCTGGACGCTTTGCGCAAGCAACTGCTTAGATCTACTGCTTGAAGACATCGCCAAATCCCTTGGGTAAGTAATGCGATTGAAAAATCTGCACAATTAGTGAACTTCTTTCATACAAAACCATCTGCAAGAGAAGCACAAGATTTGCTTATCAATATATAATGTTAGAAAGATTGCTAAATATTCGAGAGCATCTTATAAGGGCTGTTGAATCAGATTTATGGAAGGAATGGGATGGTGACACTAAGGCTGATGCATTAAGAGTGCAAAGAATGTGCTATGATACAAATATTTGGGATGATATGGAGGCAATTGTTAAAGGATTGACTCCAATCTATACTATTTTGCGCATTACTGATTTAGAGGGCAGCACACTTGGTTTACTATATGAGTTTATGGAAAGAATTAATGAGACATTGAATCAATTTGAGAATACCCAACAAGCTCTTGGGGTCATCCATATTAAAGTCATAAAACAACACATTGAAAAGAGATGGAATTGGTTTCATAAACCAATACATGCAGTTGCTCACATCTTGCACCCTTTATGGCTGTCTGATACTCAATTTAAAGATGGGGAACTTAACAAAGGATGGCATGAGTATATTACAAAGGTGTTTCCGAGCAGCTACACACATTTAGAAAGGATTGTTTGCTATCCCTGCTGCAAGAAGAAGAAAGACCATATTGAAGCCTATTGTGTGGTGGAAATCATATGGATGGGCCGTATACTCCTCAATTCTAGAAGCTAGCATTGTGTATCTTAACTCAAGTTTGCGCTTCGGGCCCATGTAAACAAAATTGGAGCTCCTATTCACTAATACAAACTAAGAAGCGTAGCAGGCTAGATCTAGGCAACTTGAGAGACTTGTATATTGCAGAGAGAATATGAAATTATTGGATAAGTTTAAGGAAGTACAAAGTAAGTACATGTGAATGAACTAGATATTACCAAAAATCCTATAGACAAACTTCCTATAATCAGGCCAGCAGAGAAAGATATATATTCCTTCCTATATAATGAAATGGTAGAGGCAGATCCAGCTCATACGAGATCACGATCACATGGATGTGCACATGATTTACCTTCTTCATCCAATGCCACGAACCAACATTCCTTGGATGGGAACGCCCTACCTTGCATCTCCTATTTATATCGCCTGCTTCCTCATTTCTAGTCATCGGCGTTCTCTTGAGTTCCTTTCCATTCTCCTCATTTCTGGCTCCACAAGTCTTTCCTCCACTTCTCCCTACTATCCTACCAAGCACCTTTTGTTTCTTTCTCCTACTAAACTTTGGATCCAGCCCTAGTTTCGTTCCTTCTCCTTCTTTCCATCTGATTGGATTTGTCCTATCTTTGCCTCTGCTCTTAGGTTTCACGAGGATTATCAATCATCCCTAGCCAAGAACCTGCAGCTTCCGCTCCTTTGATTGGTTGGACACTTCGATCTATGAACAGTGGAGGTCATTTGGCCCAGCATGCAAACAGTGGGATACCGTTAGATACGTTTTTGTCTATCACTGCATATGTTCCTTCTATTTACTTAGTCTTGCAAATTTATCATATGCCCCTTGATGGCTTGATGGATGATTGGCATGGAGGCCATAGAATTCGTTTCGCATGGTTTACTTACTAATCGAATTGACAGTTTAAATGGCTTTCTCTAGCATAAGTTTCAAGTAGTTCTGCAATCAACTTGGACATTTGTTGTTTTCTTCTCTTGCTCAAAATATTCTCTTTCAATTCTTTGTCCTCTTCCTTCAATTCGGCTTCCCTTACTCTCTTTCTTGCGCTCTGCTGCCTTCCTTTCTATGCAATGATTTTCTTATATAGTAACAAATTATCTTCTTTCTGTGTTTCATATTCTGAAATAGTAAACACTCCTAAAAATTAAGCACTACAGAAGAAATTAAGCACTACATAAAATAGATTGCTTAAAAAGATCTGCACATGTTAGCAATAATCTACTTCAACTTTGTCCTGCATGTGCTGATTTTGGATGTCCTTTGCATAATCAGCACAACTACCATCATATGTAGGAACGTTTCTGAAGGGTGGATTACCAGGAATGCATTCATAGCCAAACGATTGTTTTGAAACATAAAGAGACTCTGTAATAGGCTGAGTATATGGAGTCGACCCAGCAATTTTGGAAGCCAGCCGACTATCCATAATTAATCTAGGAGGATCGGTCGATTTGGTGTCCATGTTAGCAATCCCTGGTATGTAATTGCTTGGATGGTACTTGGAATTTAGATTTGGTGGGCAAATTTCCCAAAGATTCATTTTGTTTGGGAGAATATAGTTGATGTTTTCTTTTCTAGATGTTTTCCAATGCAGGCAAAACTGGCAAGGTGCATTTCTTTTGTCCATTTCAAAGAATGGAGAAAATTTTGATCCCAAACATCTATTGTCTTGTTTGCATAATCTTCAAGAGCAATCCCAGCAATTCACCAATTCAAGGATTTCGACCTTTGAACATTAAATGCGGAATTAAGCTACGACCGATGGTTGCCGTGTTTGATTTGATTCTGTTTGGTTCGATTTTGGTTAGTTGATTCTGTATGGCTGGAACAGGCAGCAGGGCATCCGTCTCCGTCCTAGTTGGGTTATGGGGTTCTAGATTTTTCACGGGAAATCTTGTATGAAAAGGCGCCGTTATGTGCTTGCCTCTCGCTGCGGTGAATCAAAAGAGGATGATTATTCATATCCAACGGTACCTTCAAAGCTTCTCGATTACGCCCTTGGGCATCTCCACGAGAGGGCTCCCTTCCCTTCGATGCAAAAATGGAACAATCTGATGCCATTTTTTTGCAAGAACTCGGACCCAAGAAAGAGAGGGGGCGTTCGATCTGTGGCAGAATGCGAAGTTTTGGCTATCGAGATACGGCGGATCCGGCGTGCCTTTTCCCAAGTGCATATAGCACCTTTTCGCATTAAAAAAAAGGCACACGTGGCATGCCACGTGGCACAATCCGAGCCGCCCATCTTTGATGCATGACATCCATACTTACAGGATAATTTTATTATATAAAAAGATTATTATTTATATGTAGTAGGGTGCGTGGGTCCAAGAAAAATTGGTCCCGAAGGTGGTGTGTGTAGATATTTCTCAGCAATTATGAAGAGGCCAATGCATAAGCTAAGGTTCACACTTAAACGACACAACATGGAATAAGCTTTGTTGATGCAAGAACATAGAATACAAGGTAGAACTTGAAATGTGTATCCAATTTTTGTCACCAAAGTATCTGATGAAACAACATGAGTATCTCAGTATTATGTTCTCTAAGCTAGATATTGTATTCTCTAAGCTGGATGATAATAATGCCGCAAGCATAATAACTGCAAATGAGTACATATTAAGAGAACTGACAACCATAGCTGAGGATCTCCTAGACTATCGGGCATGATGTCCAGCATCAAGGTCGTACTGATTGAATGGAACCATAGTAGCATGAAGTCTTGTTGGTTGCTAATCCATAACAAAAAGCAACAAATACAACTTAGTTATTAAAAACAACAGGTACTCATGTTGGCAATAATGCTGCAGCAGCGTGTGTTCCAGAAAACTCACCAAAAAAAAGAACTAGAGGTAAGGCAAGGCATGCTTGGGGAGTGGGTTGGATTGGGTTGGGTTAGGTTGGTTCTTGAGCTGGTTGAGTGAGGGAAATTATGAATAGATGAACAAAAAGGAGCATTAATATCTCTTGGCCCCTTACCTTCTTTAGTTGTTTTATGGTAGTGCAAGTAGGATTTATATAGCACTAATCTGCCATGGTGGGAAATCCATATTCTAGTTAACTACCACCGGGTACTACGAGTATTTGAGGCAAAGGATTATAGCAAGCCTCAAACACGTAGCATGCGCAATTTAAGATTTAAGACATGAAAAATATTTGCAATAAAAGATATTACTAGAATAGACCACATATACACCTGTTAGATGTCTATCGGTGCTCAACACATGTCTATATCCTCCATCACAAATCTTCCCCGATGCTTAAATTAGCATTGCTAACAAGACCATCGATTCTTTAGAGGCTTGGATCCTCTACTCTTGGATATAAGGTATTTTACTCTCTACAAGTATCCTAAGGCCAAGGCTCAGTTGATGTTTTATGCATTATCTTTCAAGTGGTAAGTTATGCTTCTAAACACGAAAATTGCACCACTATTGCACTTAGGTTAAACTAGAGTCGTTAAACTACCTCGCATACTATCAAGTTGTTCTCTCATCCAACACGGCTCCTTTGATTGTGCTTTGGTGTTGGTGCCTCATAAGAACTGGGCAAAATTTTGTTATTGTCCAATCAAATTCAAATGTGGCTTCACTAGAACAATCTTTCAATCCCTGCCTAATTCTTAAGGATGAGGCCATAGCATCTTTATGAGTTGTACAAGAGGTCAATGACAACAGAACCACTCCAATCTAGAATGAGTCCAAAACTAAGTAAATAACCTCACTACTAAGAAATAACAAAAGAAGTCTTCTCTTTGCACTTTGGAGTTCTATCATCTGGAATTAGGCATAGAAAAAAACCTAATCTATAGGAAGTTCTCAAGCATATCGCTACAAGAAAAAATGTTCATTCTTATGATGCTTGTGTGTAATACACGGGAGGACTTCTAGATGCCAACTTTTAAAGCACAAAGAATTAAACATTTATATTACTCCAACACTAAAGGCATAATAGCTTTAGATTGGAACTTGAAAAGATTTGGAATAGAGAACTAAGGCAAAACATGCTCCTTGCAGACAACATGTACTTCACAGATTTATATCCAAAATGAATATCTACTTAATTGGCCACTTCTATAACTAAAGTGTAGTAGGTCCTTAAGTTTCTAGAAATATGTTTAATATTCTTCTCTTACTTCGTAGATCCTTTAAAGCCTCAATCCCTATGCAAAAATGTATGCATTGGTTACCCACGCCAGAAGATCTTCACTCTCCTCTAATTGTCAATGTAAGAACCATGTGATGTAGAGCTTGTGAACCAACAAGAAGTAAGCCAAAAGAAATCAAGACAAGACAATTGTTTATTCAAATGTGATTTAAATAGCCTTTTGATAAGCCTAAAAATGAAGCTAAGATGTTTACTCTCCACTGGTTGTGAAATGTAAGGAGCAAGCAAAACCATGTGATGTACAACTTGTAGACAGCAAGATAGATAGATAGATAGATAGATAGATAGATAGATAGATAGTATTTTAACGTCACGCCACTAGGCAGCATCCAACTGGACATGTGACCACACACCACACTACATTGCTCGATAGATAGATAGTATTTTAACGTCCACGCCACTAGGCAAACATCCAACCGGACATGTGACCACACACCACACTACATTGCTCGGTTGGGCCCCCGCCCCAACCACCTTTACATTAAATGCGGTGGGATTTGACCCCCAAGCATCGAAAAGGATTAAAGCGTCTCGAACTCGAGACCACATTGCTAAGGAACTAGTGTGTTACCACTAGACCAAACGAGAAAAGCAAAAGACATCAACACAAGAGTTTTGTTTGTTTGGATGTGATGTAGACAGCCTTTTGATTAGCTTTAAAATAAAGTTAAGGGGACAACCACTTAGTCGCATATAAAGTGTGGCTTTTTCGGTAAGGGAAACTCCAATATCACTTGTTCATTAAAAATAGACACAGAAGAACAACTGCGTTCAAAAGAGATGCGAGAAAAGTCTGTAAAAAGTGGGAGTTACCTTAAATGAACTTTAGACAATCTAGAATAAGGCATTGCTGAGTTTTCTCTGCACTTCTTCAATGTTAGCTAATAGAGAAAGCCGGGAAAGCACAATCTACAAAGAGAAAAGGATATTTGCGATGAAGCATCTAATAAAAATGCCCACGAACAACTTTGATGTCATTAAATATACTTCAGAGTCAGATTCATCCTGGCTATCCCAAAAGAACATGGATTGCATATTGATCCCTTTGCATAGTGCATATTGATCCTTTGCATTGTATGTAAAGCTTTTATATTAGATAAGCAGATTCCCCCACTGACCTCCAATTCAACATCTGATAGTGACCAATTGAGAATTACATGCAATTCTTTTGTGAGTCCATCACAAAAACAACAACTTGGTTTCATTCATTGAAGATGATGAACACAAGAAGATTGGCTTACCACAATGATAGTAGCTGCAGTTGAGCATTGCTCCATTTTCTAATTAGCTGCTACCCATCGTGTAAAAGTGCAATATTAATGGTCAATGCCGATGGTTGATGATTCCATCCTGCAGAATCTTCAACGTTCATGATTCGTTAAGGGTAGCTTAATATTTCAGCAATTTCAATGAGCATTCATTATTTTCATTAAGCACTTAAACTATCTTGTAGTCAAATGTACCTTTGGTACTTGAGTATCTTGGGCACGTCCATAGACATCTTTGCTAGGTTTAGGTGGTATGTTCATATCTTGGACTTATGGGTCATGTAAGAATGATACTAAAGAGATTATGCAACATAGAAATGGGCAAAAGAGAAAGAGTTATAAATTTTGGGTCATTTTTTGTACACTAAAACTATACTAATTATTTGCTAACTAGACTTTGTTGTCAAATTTTGGGTCATTTTTTGTACAGTAAAATTATACTAATTATTTTGCTAACTAGCCTTTGTTGTCAAATTTTGGGTCATTTTTTTATTTTTATTTTGTCCCGCGGGCGTCCCATCCATGAGGGCTCGAACCGTTGGATGTCAGTTTTGAATGATCCCAACCATCGTTATATGCAATTCGTTTTTTAGTAAGTTTTAGTTAACTGTCAGTTTCAAATACACAATTACCCAAATATTGTGAGGTGCATTGTACACATGTATGGTACACATATCTTTGGCATATATATTTGGGGCTCCTCGCCACTTTGTTGGGCCTACGCACGAATATCGGCCAAAAATAACCGGGGTTCGACCACGGGGTAATTTAATGGTTCAATTTCTTAATATGTTAGATGCCCCTTTCAATGGTTTGATGTGCTTTATTATTAATAAGGTACATAATGTGTATGGAATAAATATGAATGTTGTAAGAAATATGTATGAATGTTGTACGGAATTATTATTGTTATTATTATTTGATCTAGCTCCCTTGGGCCCTAAAATGCCATGGAGCGCTCAGTACATGTTAACATCCGATCTGGGGCAATAAGTTACGGTGTGAGTCCACCGTCTTAATATCTTGTCCTAGGATCAGAATAAAGTAATGAAAACAATGCTTGAAAATTAAAAAAAACTGGAAAGTAGATCTAGTTCGGATATCACTATATGTCGGACAATGAATAAACACATGGTCTTCATCCTCAATACTGCCAGTTTCACAATTTGCAGATTCGATCTTCCATTGGTATCTTATACCATCTACCTGTTTCCACTTCCAGCCTGTGTGAGCTGGTCTGGTAGCGGGCAATGATATGTTTCACGGATCTTGGAATGTCATCCAGCAAGTATCCCAAGTGCTTATATTCTTGCATTGGATTCACATTAAGGCTGTAATCTCATCCTGCTGCCAGGATTCTCCCATAATCTCCCAACTGCTAGCCTTTCTACCAGTGTTCGGGCATCTGTTTTAGAATCTGGCCAATTGCTCACCTGCACCCCCCATCTACTAGCTCATTCCATGACATCATGCATCCATCCTTGTTGCTCAGAAGCCATCATTGCTTGATGAGACAAGCAATCATGGGATTGCCCACGAATCCTGTTGACAAAATTGATGGTTCGATATAATGCTTCTAATTCCAAAGGAAACATACCTGCCTTCCGCTGTAACGTTCTTAACCGACATGCCCTTAACCAACTGGGCAAAATTGTCTAGACGTTTATGAGTAGTCGCTTCTACCCATTTATGCCGGTGTCTCGGGAACGCCCCACAGGCACATTCAAGGATCGAATACTCGAAATGGTCTACCATGGGCCCGTTATAGTCTCTCCCACTAGAACTATGCTCGCCCTCGAGCATCCAAGGCTATACTATGTCACAATAATTACCAAGTCTTTGCAAATTACCCATGCATATAGGCACCCATGGAGACTCGAACTTCGAGACTTGTTCTCGATACCAACCGTAACGCGTTCCTAACCCGACATGCCCTTAACCAAGCAAGGCAAAACCGTCCCTGACGCGTTTATGAGTAGTCGCTTCTACCCATTTATGCGGTGTCTCGAACACCCCTACGGTGCACATTCAAGGATCGAATACTCGAGCGGTCTACCATGGGCCCGTTACATCCGCCAATATTATAGCATATGGTGTTTGAATTTTGACGCCCAATTCTTCAGGCAAGAATAGCTTCTGGACTGCTTCAATCGGCCCCCAAAGCCTTGCAGAGGTGGTGTCGGCCCCCAGACCGGCACTCCATACAGCAGCACAGGTTGAATCAGGGGTTTAAAAAGCTTTTTCTTAAGTGCCCAATCATGGGGGGATATTTTGGAGCATTTGGCTTGCATGTTGTACAAAGCTGATTTCCCTCCTGTAGCTCTCCTCTTTACACATTCTTTCCAATTATACTTTGCAGAGAAGTCAATACAGATATAGTTATAACTCTCCACTACCTCGATTTCTTGTTCTTGGTATAAGAATGCTGGCCTGTCTCTTGTGCCAAAGATCATAATTTTAGACTTTGCAATGTTCACTGTCATTTGTTTCGCCTCACAAAACAGCCGCAGATGATCTAAATGAGCTTGAAGCACTTGTTTTCTATTGGCTAACAACACCACATCATCAGCGTATAAGAGCAATAGAAGAACATAAGAGCCTAACCTAGTCCCTGCTAATGAACGTGCCCTGATCCATTCATCCAGTTCGTCAATGAAAAGGCCAAATAACGTCGGAGAAAGAGGGGTACCTGACGAACACCTATTGTGTTCTTGATCACCGTATCCATTTCATATGACAATTTGACTAATACCTCTGCATATAATTGGGAGATTGCATATCTAATTTCCCCTGGAACTGCAAGCTGTATCCTTCTTTCACTCAATCCTCTTCTTGACACAGTATCAAAGGCTTTAGCAAAATCGATAAATGCTACATACAATGCCGAATTTGGAGTCTTCGCCTTTTCCACCAGAACCCGGAATGTCATGGCATGATCAAGTGTATTATGATGCTCACGAAAACCAGCCTGGCGCATAAAGTGTTTCATGTTTTCCTCTGCCCAAGCATTTAACTTACTCTCAATAGGCTACCAAGGATCTTCGAGAATGTGCTACTAATCGGGATAGTCCTATAATTGTGCATTGAGCTTCTATCCCCAGATTTATGAATGGGATGCACCCTGTTCATTTTCCATTCAGTTGGCAGCCCTTGTCGGATGCCCATATTCAATAGGCGTGTCAAAACGCAAATAGGAATGTGTATGCAAATTTTGCAGGCGGCCCCTTCGGGGCCAAATGTAAGGGTTTTTGCAACCTAGAAAACATTGCAATGCAAATGAAATTGAAAAAACAAAGATGGGCTAGGGGTGTTCTATGTACACGTTTATCGAGAGTTGTTAAGAGACATATGCATAACAAAACACTAAGGCCATTAATATCTATGTATAATATTGTGCTATCACAAGCATATAAATGTTCTCCTTCACAAGTGTATGGATCTGTGCATTGCATCTTCAAATCATAAATGAAACTAGATGTCAAGGCTATATATGCCAAATTGTGAAAAAATGAAAGCAAAATACCACTGCAAATGTAGCAACGAGTCAGTTTAAGTTCTACATTATTCAGGTACTACAAACGAATTTTTTGGCCCTTGAAAATTATCAATCGATGTGAATAAGACAATGCAAAAAATAGTATTGTCACAGATCAGAAATAGATAAATCAACATAAAAGGGATTGAACTTGTCCAAAGCCTTTTAAGAGGCCCATCTGCTTTGGAAATACCTGCTTAACATTGTAGCCAGGACTAGGATTTATTTACACGTTGCAATGGGCATGTTTATATTCTTAACTGGTCTATATAGAACAACTGATGCAATCATGAATGTTGTAAGAACGGCCATAATGATCATAATGGCAAAGCATTCATCGTTCAAGACCTGTTCAAGACCTGACAAAATACGAGAACTGAAAACATTAGCCAATTTGTGGCTAAAAGTGTACAAAGGATAAAAACTGCCTTCCTTCCATGATTCTATTTGCATTGATAAATACATTCTCTTACTAAGGGAAAAGAAAGAGAAGACTGTGACCTTTAATTTCTGCCAATGTTGAGAACAATCATTAGGGATTTTTTGAGATCATAAAAGGGCCTTCTAAGAACTGGCGATTAAGTTATATAGACTACCAATCGGAAAAGCGAGGCGGTAATCCGGTCGACCAAAAATTATAACTAACTCACTGGATCACATTTTCTAGCATAAGTGTTGATAGGAAAGTCCAAATGAGCTCTTGCTTGGTGCAATAGATAGATCTCATTGAGATCTTTCCAACCTTGGGTGGTTTGCATATCTTTTAGCCCCGTAGGATAGTAAAAAATGGTAAAAACCACATTTTTTGGAGTTTTGAAAATCATAAGTGGTTAAAATATGTGCAAAGCACCTAAGGTTGGAAAGATCTCAACGAGATCTATCTATTGCACTAAACGAGAGCTCATTTGACTTTTCTATCAATAGTTATGCTAGAAAATGTGATCCAATTGAGTTAGTTATAATGCTTTTTTGGCCCCGGACCCACCAGCTCGATTTCTGATTGGTAGTTCATTTATCTTCATTTGGCTTAGATGGCATGTTTTGAAGGCCCTTTTTTAATCTCAAAAAAACCCTAATGGAGCTCTACCAACCCTTTTAATATTCATCATAAAACTCAGTGATAGGCCCTTACTTACTTGCAATCCAAATGCCATTTCAAGAAAAAAAAAATGTGTCGATACAAACGGTCTTTTTCTCGCCTGCAAAAACCGCTTTAACACTTAATCAAAATGATCTAGAACTCGGATCAAATTCTTCCTAAGACGACTTTTTCCACCCAACCTCTCGATTTGCAAACACGACAAGTCTGGCTCAAATTCTTCCCAATTAAAGAGTCTCGCCAACCAACCTGATAGCCTCTGATTCACGGGAACATTCAATCAACAGATTAAAAGCAATTTTACAGCAGGCTTGGGCGAGTATACTGTCTACCACTAGCGAACACTTCCAGTTTCTCCTATTTCTCCAGATCGATTCCTATTCTAAAAAGGTGCTACAAATCTAAATCGGGGGTTTCCCTTACCTTTTGGCCCAAATTCGGCACCCTTCTCTGCCATCCGACCAGCTACGTTGGCCCAGGAGCTATTTCCGGGCAGCCGTTCTTTGCTTTTTCTACTTTGTATTTAATTTTTAACAGTTTCGTTGTTTACTAGTTTTTTTTTAAGATATCAATATTTCCTTTTAAAACAATTAACATTTCAATGGTTCCCTTCTTGTATAAGTTATAATTTAAAGCCGCGAAGGTTAAACAGTCAATCAAAATATTTATCTAAAAGCCCTTGCCTCATGTTTGTCTCCTCTAAATCATTCCTCTGAGCCACGCCCCCAAGCTAGTGCCATATCAATGTCCCGAAGATCTTGCCAAACTAGGCAATCAAGATAACAACAAAAATTTGAGATCCATTTTTAGTACATGATAATATTGTCAGAAGGAAAGAATCTGTAATAGTCTGACTAGCTAGACTGATTAAAGGAGGATCTTCCACACCTACTTTGTAACATACACTTTGCCCTGGATGGATCCATTAAGCCTTCAACATTTTTCATTTCTATAAAGAAGTGAGCAACAATAGGATGTTTAAAGAAACCGTGACCAGTTTGTACAAGTTCTAAATGCAAAAATTTAAGTTATGCTAAACATCAAGTTTGAGACATTTGAATAACATCATTTTCTTCTCCGGTTGTAGAAGCAGGAACAATCAGGAATAGATATTTGTGTTTTTTGAAGCTTCCTAAAAAGTTGTTGAAAATATAGTCTGCCAAAGCATTTACGATTCTTGCAAATTGAATTTCGCAATGAAGCTAATGATTTCTAGCAATAAAATTGCAAGGTTTTGGTCAGGCATTGTAGTTGAAGCTTTAAAATTGCTCTGATGCTTTGGTCCTTTTATTTACTACTACTTCGTTCTTTGTTCATTTTTATTTCTTGGAACCTGTGGTTCTTTCTATGTGCCCCATTGGTGCCATTGAAGTTCTCTCAGGTGAAAGATATCGGATAAAAGCTGTTAAAGGGGGCTTCTTCAATAAATAAAAAAATGGTGCAAATATGTTGTCTGTGTAATTGCTGGCTACTACCTAATAGATGGTTTATTCTAAAGCTTTTATTGATGGTTATCAATCGATATTTCAGTATTCAAATATATGCTTTTTATAATTGATCTGATCAAATACAAAGAATCTGATGACAATTTTGAAAATATATTTTGTTTGCCCAAAGTTGTCAAATAGTCCTAAATGATAGTCATTGATTATGTGCCACACATTAAAAACTTGCCACGGGAGGTGCCAAAAAATGGAACATTTTTCGTAAACTAAATATGGTAGCTAGAATCTAATTGTGGCATGTGTAAGATTTGATTGGATGTTGCAAAAAAAGCATTTTTTATGTTGTCAAGAATTTTTAATTTGTTTCAATTGTGCAATATAACAATTAATACTTTTGTTATGCATTCTAGAAGCATTACTGTGCTTAAGATATTTGTTATTAAGAGCATGCGGCGGGGTTTCTTTGACAGGTCACTGGTTAGGTTTCTCAAATTCTTATACATTACGCCCTAGCCTAATATAGAACGTGGCACAAGATAATCATGCACCATAAAGAACATGACCACAACGTCGAATACTGGGTCTCTCAAACAAAGTTCTAAACCAGCACAAACTTTCTTTTGCAATGGCTACATTTTGCACTATTTCTTCTTTCCCACCGAGTGTCTTTTACATTCAATTGTGTCGAGTCGAATAAAAGAAATGTTCTGCCGCGATAAATTTCTGTATTGTTAAAACATTATAGATTGACACATTTTATATTTATAGGAGAGTAGTTGTTAAATTGTAGATGCATAAAAAGAAAAAGTTTTTAATAACTAACTAAGAGACAACAAACGTGAAAATTTTTATATGTTTTAAAAGTGTGCATGGAAATTAATACTGTATCAAGCTATATATCCGGACAATAAATGCAAATACAAAATTCAAATTCTGTTCCAAAGTACATTTTTGGATCGGAACGCAAGTATTCAAACCCGCGTTCAATTTTGGATCGAAAGGCAAGTATTCAAATCCTTGTTCAAACCGGCGAAGGAAGAAGGAAGATCTTAATTCACAATGCAAACATCAACAATACCACCACCGGAATCAAAAGAAGAAAAAACGCAATGCAGCAAGCTATAAACCCAGTGGGCGGAATGAGGTAGAAGAAAAATGTATATTCACAAAAATCAGTGCTACAATCATCAAATTAGGGGTCAAAATTCGTTGGGTAGAGGCCGGAAGGAGGGATGCAGACATTAAGAATACCTTGAGGGCGGCCAGAAGGGCGCCGGATTAAGAAAGCAACACAGGCAAAGGATTTTCGGCTCTGCACCTCTCGGATAGCATCGGCGAGAAGAATTCGAACGCTGCCAATTTTGGTATCCCGGATAGCGCCTCTGCTATAGATATCGACTGTAAGGGCTGCCATTTCTTCGCAGAGCAAATCCGCATCAATTGACAGTGTAATTTTATCATTCCATGTCGGATTTGTACCCCCCTCTTCGTCCACATGGGTGCTCGCTTTTCTGCCCCTGTTTACCCAGGCCACTGCGTACGTCTTCATCTTCCCAAATTTCTTCACATTCTTCAGGCCCTGCGCAGACATTATGCTCAATTCCAACGGCCTCTGCTTCGCATCATCCATTTCCTTCCCCATCCACTGCAGCTGCAGGATTAAAACCGAGAATTTGAGGGCTGAATTGCTGCAAGGGGAAGATTTTTGAGCAATTTGGGCGCCGGGATTGTTCAAAAATGCCCCAATTGATGGGTACTGATGCAAAATCCGATCTGCCCAGAATTTGAAGTGGGCGGGCGGCTATGAAATGGAAGATCTGGGAGCCGGATTTGGGGATCGGAGCAGAGCTCCCTTGTGGCGGAGAGATTATGGGGGGCATTTAAGGGGGGGATTAAACAGTTAATGAGAAGGGGAGAGGGTTCAGTTATGGGTTTTTGCGGGTTAACCAACCATGCTTTCTTGGCCGCGTTAAACCTCCAGGTTTTAGTTCCCCTCCTGGCTGATAACGGCCCATATAAATGTTTTTATGTTTTATTTAAATTTAAATGTTACTTTAGGAACTATAAATAAGTCACCCCATTTAGAAGGGTTAACGCCCTGGTCCTCAGGTTTACAACGTTTACAGGCTGAGATCTAATCTCATCCGTTAATCAGAGTGTTGTTACCACCTAATAACAGTTCACACGCCCAAGTTTTTTGCTCCCTTTCCATAACATCTTAGAATATTACGGTGATAAGCAGCCACAACCACTGCTTTTGCATAGCATCCTAGAGTATTACGCTACAATAGCCACGGTTCCGGCAAACAACCCCTGCTTCTCCCTTTTTTCTTCAATCCTTCCCAAATTCGACCCTGCTTTCTCAATGCTTGTACAAATCCGACCCTGCTAAAGCAAAGGCTTCTTGGATTTCGGCTTCAAGATAATAGATGCATCCGGCGAGACGCTCACCTAAAATGTTGAGCAATTCATGTCTAGCCTCATCTCTAGTATAATGCAGGTCTTAGTGTATACTTGATGCAGGGTCCTAGTATAGGTTCTATCGAGTTACATGGCTCAATACTTGCTTGACACCACCACGACTTACTGCCATATAGCAAAGTGGCAAAATCCAGAGATGAGATTGAGAGCATGATAAGAACAAAACTAAAGGCAAAAAAATCGATAAATCAGACGGACGGATGGTGGATGGATGGTATTTTAATGTCACACCACTAGGCAGTAGAGAGAAGATGCAGTAGAGATTCTGTAGCCAGGTAATAAAAGATAGATTCGAGCGCAACAAAATGACAAGAACAAAACTAAGGTAGGCCCTTGCTATAAATGTTACAAATTAGGACATCTGATGGGAATGCATAAACCGAGAGACGAATAATAGTTGTTTCATGTGTGGTGGAAAAGGCCACTTGACAGCAGTATGCCCCAGTCCAAAAAGACGAGAAAGAGGTACAAGAGAAAATAGAGCAGGGTTTGCCACAAGGGGAAGAGGTATCGAACACTGGCCGAGATGGTTCTAGGTGCACATTCTTCCGCCTGTGGCCAGGGTAGCATGGAAGAAGAGAGGCCACCCTCCTTTTCTCCCAATTGGGCACTGTTGCAATCCTTCTTGTGGCAATTCGACTCCTACAGAGGCTATCCAGAGTTCTTTGCTGTTGTTTTCGAATCTGTAGGTTTTTAAAATGCTAGTTTTTCCATTTTTTGAAGCTTTTCAGAGTTGGCTAGAGTTTTTTGCTGTTTTTTTGTTAGGGTAATCCACTGACACGGTCTTTCGACTCTAGTGCCTCATGCACTATAATTTTTACAAGCAAAGAAGATCTTGCAAGAGCATTCTTGTATTCTTCTTTGATGTAAGAGCACGCCGGAAGGCACAAGTTCCTACAAGGTGGAGTAAAGTTGTGCATAACCTTTGAAAAAAGGAGCTTCATGTCCTATTTATTTCTTGCAACCTCTCTTATTCTAAGTTCATTAAATAAGGTTAGATTTCCTCCCTTTGGCCCTTTCTTGCTAGAGCAGAATGATATGGATATGTTTCCTTGAAAAAGAACATGGTAGTTTGATTTTTATCTCTATATTCACCATCACTATCTGGAATTGTTCAGAGATTGCAGCTAGGGATCTTATAAGTGAGATGATGCTTATATATCTGGAGTCTAATTCTTGAGAAAAGATGTCTAGTTATTGGGTTGTGTGTCTACCCGATTTCAGGCTAACTGCTAAATATTCACGATAATGCCAATGCAACACACCTGATGGTTTCTGAGTATTGGTTGATCTACCTACATCTTTGGTCAAATTTAAGGAGCAGTGGCAGCTCCTTTGTTCAGCAAAGCAGATTGCTCAATTTACTTTATATCTCTTTTTCTCCCATCTCTATTAAAACCCATTATTATTATTATTATTTGCAAGGAGTTTTCTTGCATTCAAGGATTCAACTGCAGTTTTGAAAGGTCAATCTTAACTCATGTAGTTTTCTTGCTAGGTGGGAAGACATTGATTTTAATCCTATAGTATTACGTAGAAAGAAGAAAATGTTGACTAAGGCTACGAACGTTCAGTTATGATATTTGATCCATGTGGAATCTGTTGTGTTATATTATTTATCTGATCCAAGAGGGATCTTTTGATGTAATTTTTCCTATTTGATGAATATAGAGACTTTCTTTCTCTGCAAAGGGGGGAGGGGGTATAAGAAAGAAATGTTGTAGAATAAATGTGACTCAAGAGCACATCGGAGGAGACAATCAAATCAAAGAAGATGAGGTAAAGTATATAAATGTCTTGTCTATAATTGAGAAGAAAACTTGTGAGACTAATAAAGGCAATGATTTTATAGTTGATTGGGGAGCAGAAAGATTGGTAGTAGGAGACTCAAGCATATTCAAATTGTAGCTAAAGGGAAACATCCAATACAAATAGTGCTCGTAATTGAAATTTGCAAGACGTTAAATGCAATAGTCTTTTTTAATTGTTTCATTTAGAGGGAATAAGAGTAGATGTTAAAATTGTACTTTATATGCCTGGGTTAATTGAGAATCTAATTTCTGTAAGTCAGCTTGTTGACATGGGATAGAAATATTTTTTTACAATGATGGATGTAAAGTTTTCTGGAATAATAGAATAGAATAGAATAGAATAGAATTGTTTTTATCGTCCCACGAGAACCAATCGGCCTATGGGTTCCAATAATAAAAAGCCTAGCCATTTTCATCGCCTCTGATTAAAAAACCCCACTCGAAAGGTTTTCGAGGGAAAACTGCGGGCTGAGAATAAGATAGCGATAACGATTAAATGATTGATCGAGGCATATCCAGCCCCCTCAAGTCCAAGACTTCCCGAATGTATGATCCGAATGAGCGCACTAAAGTCGTGGTCCAATGAATCGAGAATACCGATCATATGCCGAAAGCTTCCGAAAGTGTGACACTCATCCTCAACGGCTCACCCGGGCAAAGATCGACAAACCCTATCCCGCATGGCTCCCAATCCATCGACCTATCTCGATCCTGAGATGGTGGGCACCCTCGTATGCATGGAGGCGATATGCATGCGCTTTTCATGGGCGCATGTGAACGTAGGTAGCGTTGTAGGCCTCGTTCTAATGTGGGATTTATGTGTTGCTTGTAATGTGTTGTTTTGACTTGCTCCGTGGCCCCGGAATCCCAAAGCTTGCCGGAGAAACAAGCATCAAGGTAACATCTCAGTCGCCGCGATCCGCCTCTGTTTCTACTGGATGCACATGTGCTCTCGACATTCCATCTAGTTAGCCATTGCACTCTTTTATCCTTCCAACAATTCTTGAGTCGTTGGGTCCCATTGCTAACGTGATAAGCCAAGTCGCGGTGACGATCATCATCCATATTTACCACCTTCCGAAATAGACGATGTGTCTATCAAGGGGCAGCTTCGGCGGCAGAAACCCGCTCGCAACAAAATTTGATATGGGACCGTGGATTTCACTTCGAAAGTGCCCGTACTAAGAAGGCCTTCTCGCACTTTTGTTCTAAGTCGCCCAAGTAGCAAGGACACCACCGGGCCCCAGTGACTTCAACCCTCAGAATCAGCTCTACCAATACCACAATATGATGTGCCTCGATGTCCCTAATCATATAATTCTCAACGTGGTTATTGTTCTCGCATTGCATAAAACGCTTTCACCTGCTGCTACACGCCAATCTTATGGAAGTATCCTAGCATAGTGTAGATGGAAACTCCACTCCCGGATACTTGTAGGTGGGAGTGACCTCCACTTGTTGCCCTCGATAAGTGAATGACGGGGCCTTGGATGGCCTTGAGGATGAGATTAGGACCACCTTGGTCTTGGCGGATTGACGCATGTTTGTGGTCAAGAGTAATGTATCGAGCATCTAGGTGAGATCCGCATATCCTCCGGAGTGTGAGTTAAGAGGTCAACATCGCCTGCATAGATGAGTTGCCCGATGACTGATGCAAAGTTGGGTCCCGCCACCCCCATTGTCCATGAGCGATGTTCCAAACTGGTCAATGTACAGACCAAACAATGTTGGGAAAAAGAGGACATCCACAAGCGGACCCCCAATCACGCTAGTGAATGGTTGTTCCGTCATCCGCGATCGCCTGAACAACTCGCATAACAACAGATATCTTGCATTTTGCATATCCACAGGGAACCTCCAGGTTGCCGCAGAATCTTTCCCATAACTTTTCCCGAAAGCACACGGTGTCAAAGCCTTCGCGAAAGTCAACAAAGCAACAATATAGGTCCCGCCGACGGTTTTACGCTATCCTCAACCAAAGTCCTCAATGTGAAGATATGATCAATGGTTGAATGCCCGGTCCGAACCCCGTTGTTCTTTAGAGCTTTCGACACTGCTGTTTACGCCCACCTGGTCAATTGTTTTCTCAATAATGCCCATTAGCAGTTTGGCAAACACCAAACCGACCATGATTGTTCGGTAATTGGTTGGACTATGTGGATCTCCGCGCCTTGTAAATGGGGACAACTCGCAGCTTGTGGTCCACTTTGGGGGGAATCCTTCTGCTTGCTCTATTGCACATAGTGGTTAGGGGCGGTACCATAGGCTCCCCCCCACTTGAGCAACTCTCACTTTTATTCCATCCGTGTCATTTGCTTTCCCATTGGCCAAACGCGTGAACCACGGGTAACATCATCCTCTGTGATTTCTAATGTCCTGACCATTCTGCGGGGTATGAGTGCTCGTGTCCCTTGAGGATCATAGAGTTCTTTGCAAGTATTGTTCCCCTTGCTCATTAGTGATGTTCCCCTTAGGCTAGGCCGGCTTTGGAAGAACCTTGGCGCCAAAAAGGTTCTCACGATGGCTTTCCAACATGTAAAACATTTCCCTTTGATGACATGCAATGTATGTCTTTGAGATTTCTTTGCCTTCAAGAAAGCACGATCTTCGTGTGGTGGCATGTGGGTGCATTGCAGATCTCGTGATCAAGGAGCCGACATTTGTATTCCTTACACTCGAAGATCAAACCACCGGTTACGGGAATGTTGTAGTTCTGTGGATACTTCTGGGCATGCTATCCCAAAACATCTTTCTGCGACAAAGCATTCACCAAGGAGCTCAATCACTGACCCGTTTCTTTTGCTTTAGCGTGGGGCCACGCAAAATTCACGAAGGTCATCTATGAGCATATCAAGATAATCCTTTGCTTGCTCATAATCCAATCATAGCGAGGTGTATGGAGAGCCGCCGTAGAAGGGGGTTCTAGCGACCGCCAAGCCAACCTAGCAGTAGAGTGGAAGGTGATCCGAAGTGGGCCTCCTCATCTCTACCGCCTGCATTCCTACCAAAGTGGTTGATCAAATGTACATCCTCGCCAAATACTAATAGATAGTCCACCACACTAGATCCTCCACCGATTCTCTTATGCTGCAGTGCACTTACGGGGAGGAAGGCCACCGTGCAGGGCCATTACAAATTACCAAGTCAAAGACACAACATAGTAGAAGCAAATCACCTTTGCCAAAGCACGCGGACCTAACTATCATCCGATGTTCATTGGGCAAGAACGCCTCACGGGCAGCGGTTGAACACACCTTTGCCAAAGGATCAAGTCTCATGGGCTGCTCTACTCCCGCCGTGCATTGAAGTCCACAAGGAGTACCACACTACCCAATCGTCTATGTTGTTGTATGTCATCATATAGATCGACATATGGAGCTAGCCCGCCCACATCCGAGTGGGCATGGTAAAAAAGTTAAGCTGCATGTGGGAAAGTAGCAAGCGTTAAGAAGAGAGGGTTGCCACTACAATTACGCACTCGCACCCACAAGTACCGGTTGGTTCACAATCTTGTGCGGGGAAGACCGACAGTGCCAAAGACTCCTAATAACAGGCAACCCCTCCATGTCTCCTCTTGCACGTACGGCTATTGAAGACTGAGAAATGTTGATAGCCTAGAAGATCGGGTAACTTTTGTGTCTGGCGTGCTCCCATGTCTCCATGAGGAAGATGAGATCCATATCTCTGCGACAACAGAGTTGAGACTATCCCCTTTTGCCATGGGAAACCTCGACAATTCCGGAGACCACCCGGAAGGCACATTCCCTATTTGTTAGTAGCGAGAGGCATGCAGTTGAGTTGTGGGGAAGAATGGGAAGCGTGAGTGTGCATGAAGTCATCTGGGGCAGTGAGAAGCGGTAGGGGTTGGGGGCGAGGAGAAGCGATTAGAGTTGGGGTGGCATATGGCCCGAGGAGTAGTGGCGGTGGCGGCCAGCGTGGGGCTGGAGGCGGGCCCGGTGGAGGAGCATGATCAGAGGAGGTGGGGGCTGCAAATGTGAATGGCCTGCTGTGAGGGTCCGGCAACATTCTAAGTTAGCGAAAAAATGCATCTTGCCTCCGAACTAGGTCCCGGCACTCCTCCTTGGCGAGGATGCCTCGAACGGGTGAGCTCCACGCTTGGGACTTTTGTTCTTGTTGCTGGGTGAGGTCTCGGTCACATACAAGGATGTTCCCTTCAATTGCTTGACCGCGGTATGGCATCCCGTACTTGCATATACATCGCAATACGCGTAGGCGTAATTGCCGAGCACCATGGCCGGCGTCGAAAGTACGTGTACGGCCTAGGCAAATGTCATGCGATTGATGATCCGTGATCAGGTGATTGAATGAGATTCTCTCCCTCTTCTTCGGTGCCCACGAATCACCAAATTATGACCTCTCCGTCATGCTTCACTAAGCTCCGTGGATCAACGTTTCTTTGGGGATGCACCGGGCCGTTGTCCCGGTGGTCCATGAAAACGGAGGGTCCCTTTTGCTGGCGTGGAGGGAATGGTGAAGTAGGGCGTCGTGGTGCACACCTAGGCCCGACTTCGCATGGGTGCTTGAGCATGGGTGGCAACCGAGGTGTCCGAGATTGCCTCCACCTTCGAAGCCCAAGAGCTCGGCGCTCCTGGAACTGTTTTCTGCGCCCAACTTCAGATACACAATTTTGCAAGGCCTCATGTGCATTGGCATGGAGTCTTTTCCCTGTTGGATTTTAGCTTCTCGTGGCTTCGTGTGCCTCTTGCTCTTGAACAAGAGAACGGCTGCTCCAACTCTCAGTATCCTAGAGGCAATCACATCATCTGCTTAGATGCTAAGGTGATCTCGACAGTCAATACCTGTTCTCAAGGACCTCTTTGTAGCAACCGCTTTCGTTAGTTGCTATCTCAAATGCCCCATCAGGTGGCAATGACATCCGCAATGTCCGTCGAAGACAAGAGATATCGGTAACCATCTCCCCGCTCAATTCTCTCCTTGTCCTTCATTATAACTTCATCTCTCGTAGACATGGTGTCTATTTGTGCCCGGGAGGCCAAAGAGTCTGTCTATCCCGCTCCTTTCAAACCGCAACATGCGAAATCTTGTCAAGCAATTATTGCACTTGGGTCTCAATGCACTGCAACCTGTTGATTTACTAGAGCCAGTTAGCTTCTGGCACTTGGGGACGGAGGCTTGTTGCTCTTACTCGCGGTGTGAGATCTCGAGTGGTGTGATCCTCAACCATCGTGATGTGTTGCGTCTCCACCTCTCATGGCATGACCGGTGTGCCATCCTTGTGGAATCAGAAATCAGGTCCGCAGTTGGGTCTTCATCTATCTTTGGCCGAGCCGAGCTTGCCGCTGAGCCTTTGCACGAGCCTGCTTCTTCATAGAAGAGGCTTCTCCCTTGGCATGATCAAACGCTTGGTCTAGGTCTCTTACCCACGATGGGCCGCTGATGCTCCTCCCAAGTGGGCATGTCAGCAGTACGTCTCGAGTCCGGGTGCGTTCTTTCTCGAAGTTGGGTTGGGGATGTCCCGAGGTGTCCATGGGTACCTAGACAGATCTTAAATGAAACCCGATCAACAAATTAGGGCAAGTCAAGGGAATATGTGAAGCCCTAATCCGGAATCCAAAGAGCAAACCGCCGGAAAATTGCTGTTACGGCGAAATAACTTAGCCAACCAGGATCATACCACACACCATCGGAAAGGTTGCTAAGAGAACTTTCTAACATAACAAATTTCAGCTGAAGAGGACTTCTGGATCTCCTGTTATGAGTGAAAACGTGTGACTAGCACCCTCGCCTTAGGGTTTGAGCGCCTTTGGAGATGGAGGCCGGAAAACTGCTGTTTTGCTACACAAACCCTATTCTAGCATATGCAAATTCGCATACCTTCAGAAAGCTATCTGAGAGAGCTTTGCAACGCACCAAATTTCAGCTTTAACGGAGCTCGGGATCTCCAGTTGTGATCAAAAACATGAGACCAGCATTAGGAGCGTCTAGAGAGAGAGAGAGAATACAAAAGGATAATGCTCGGAGGTTCTTTGTGAAACGCGTTGGAAACCTGTTCCAATCAAACTGTAAGAGGTGTTATAGAAGTAAATTTAGTTGACGCATTTACAAATGTTGTCCTATGGCATAACAGATTAGCATATACAAACATGCACAATGTTAAATAATGAGGGGTTGAATGCATGTGGTGGTGAAATAAATGATAAATTCTCGAATAAGGGCTCGCATGAAAACAGATAAAAGCTCCCCTAGCTAGGCTTTTCATTCATCTCGGCAGTTTTTCTACAATGGTAGAGAGTATCGCAGGCTACCCAAAAAATGAAAAACATGGGGAATATCCAGTTATATCACCTGGACCCAAAATAAAATTGTGTGCTACAGATATTGGCTGGTGTACCTGCTGACAGCTTATCACCGGGATTAAAAAACCCCACCCTTTCGAGTTTTCGAGGAAAAACCCTAGCGATAAAATCTCAGCAAGGGGCTTGGACAATGCAAGGCTGTTAAACGTTCCCCCAAAAAATTCCACACTCCACAAAGAATACCAAAGTCGCACATCACCCCTGGACTTGCACATCAACAACAAAAAAACCAATAGAGAAAAAACCTCGAAAAGCGAGGGGCTAGTCACGGTGCCGCGACAAGAAATAACATTTACGCCTCGAAAAAGTGAGGGGATGGTCACACGTGCCACGCGATAAAAAAAAACAACATTTACAATAATATACACATTAAGGGAGGGGGTAGGAGTCAAGGGAATTGCTGAGAGAGGAGAAAATGCCGATGAGAAGCCGATGAAGAATCTGCAAGAAATAGCAATCCCAAAACGAACCAGAGCCCCAGAAAATGGCAATGCATGCATGCATGGGAGAGATGCATGCTTGCCCATTCGAGAATACCGATCTGATGGCTTGGATCGATGGCATTCTTGAATAAGGGCTCGCATAAAAACAGACAAAAGCTCCTGACAAAAAAAGAACTTCCTTATCAAAATGGGATCGAGGTCGAAGGTTGAAGGATGGCTAAAAAGGGGACAAGATCGGGGAAGAACATATTCCAACATGAAAAAAGACGTCATGGCAAACCAAGCAGGGAGAAGCCCCTCCCCTACCTGGTATCAAAGAAAGAGAGTCAAGGGAACTGTTGAAAGAGGAGAAAACGCCAATGAGAAGTCGATGAAGAACTTGCAAGAAATAGCGATCCCCAAATGAACCAGAGCCCCAGAAAATGTATGCATGTAAAGGATCGATGGCATACATGTAAAGGACACTTGCTCGGGAAAATAACCAAGTTACTAGTTTCAAAATCAATAAGTGAGGAACTGGAGTCCTGGATCTCATACATACAGATCTTTATGGACTTCTAAATGTACAAGGAAGAATATGTAAGCACTACTTTATTTTCTTTGTTGATGATTTTATTTAAAAGGAAGGAAGGAAGGAAGGTATTTTTATCGTCCATGGAGACCAATCGGTCTATGGGACCCAATACAAAAGCGCAGCAAGCGGATTACTACACGGATTAAAAAACCCCCGACCCGAAGGGTTTTCGAGGGAAAAACCGTGGCAGCTAGCAAATAAAGATCATGCTTTGGAAGCTCTCAAAACGTGACAAGGAGACAACTGACATGTAGATAACTCCACAAAAAAATATAGCGCAAAGAGAAAGAACATGACAGTACTTGATGTAGAGAAAATCGATGCTAAAATATTTAGGTCTTCCAAACTGATTATGGAAAGAAGTAGTAGGAGCAGCCTTCACAATACAAAACAAGTTGCCAGTGTCTAGTCTAGAAGGAAGTATCCCTGAAATGAAGCAATCAGGTACAAAAACTTGTCTAACTATGACAGAGAAGTTGCATATACCGAAGGAGAAAAAACGAAAATTGGATGATAGAGCTGAAATAATACATGAAGATGCAACGAGTTCAAAGATGCAAGTAAATGGCTACAGCAACACTTCCCCAATTTTTCCCAAATCGATTTGAAAAGCTTGAGGAAGGAGGAGCAGCCCTTCAAAATCAGAAGGATGAATATACTTCGTGACAAGGGTTCAAGCCATGATAGATGGATTACTTAGCTAGGAACTGACCCTTGTATGATTACATGGATGTCAAGTCTTATGTTGGTTCTCTGTTATGATGTAATAGATGGATGTACGAGATTTTAGTTTTGCACCTCTCATGCTTGGAGGGGGAGGGGGGATGTAGAGACTTAAAGGCTGGTAGATGTATGGATGATCAAAGCTAGAATCACATATATCCCAATAAATGTGGCATGTGCATAAAGCCCACTTGGTTGTAGATGCTATGTTGTAATTGAGCACCAGACAACATGGATAACAAAGATGTAGAGGTAGGGCCCTGCTGAATGCGGCTACCGGGGTACTTATAGTGTGCGAGGCTTATAGTCAGTCACGTTGTGTGAGCCAGGTATAGGTCTAACACCCCTTGGGTTGAAGTGTTGCCCTGACTTGTTGTTTGGGAGGTTAAGTCACGTACAGACATGTGTAGCCATGATCCTCTAGCTATACAGATCCATTGTGCTTGGGGAAGGGACTTATCCCATTCATGCCTTAGTGGACCGGGGCAATGCAACTCGGATTAGTTCCACGGGATGACTCCATGGGATTACATCTCTAGAAGACCACAATCATGCCACATGTTTCAGTCTCTATACAAAATGTGCACATGGCGAGTGGATGGAATGGACTACCCTAGCCAATGTTTTATGTCAGCCAACACCATTGTCATTATTTTGTATTCCGTAATTCTGTATGTTTCTATAATTCTATATGTCCTCAATAGAAAAGAAGAAACCAAAGAATGCAGCATCATAACGAGTCTCTCATCTACAAATGCATTTTCACGAAATCGATATCGGAGCCGTGTAATCAATTCGTCAAAGCAGAAGCGATAGAATATTTTATTTCTGGTTCAATCCCTAGTTCTGGTTCAATCTCAATTATTGAATCAAAAGAAGAAGAATCTCAAGCAGAAGGGACATCAGAGTAGGTATTAAGCAAATCAATAAATCATAATCAAAATCCCCTTCAATTCGACAACAAGATTGGCTTCCCAAGATCATAGATGTGGAAAGGGACTAGCAGCAACCCAGCACCTGCCATGAAATATTATATACAGTTTTTCTAATGCATTTTCAAGGTTACGCGGATCCGATTAGACCCAACTGAGAAGAATAGATGAGCAGTTTACCGCCCCGAAATTATATTAATTGTAGCTTTAACCAGGATATATATCTAAACGATTGGAAAATAGATTGGAGCAGGGTTTTCAGGCTGAGAAATGCATGTAGGAATTAATATTCTAAGCAACCGACAAATATTGTCCTCACACGCCTCCCAGGCCCATCCATCTGTCTCAAATCAAAATGATGTGCACCCTTTGCGAATTGAGGCTAATGACATATTTAACAAAACTTGGACTTATTTAAGTCTAATAGATATACTTCAACGATGCCATAATAATATTATATGTATTTTTACTCTTATGATTTTAATAATTTGTTCTGTTTATCTTTAGACCAAAAGTATGATGGTTAATAAAGTATAAAATTGCTAAGATATTAGAATCACTTTGATATTAAAGAAAGTTTTAAATTGGAATTAGTTAAATGATTACATTTCATTTAAATCTTGTATAATTACGTTTACATTTTAATAAAAAAATAAAAAAAAAAAAAATTGAATAGTTTATTATTGATTAATTTTAATATATTTTATTTCGTCAGGTATGGACGTTGCTTACTTGAAAACTTTAAAAAGATTTGATCACTTTTTGCTACCGTGCTCCCCCTCATATTCGCCATCCATAATTCTTATCCAGGGGTTACTAACTTTTTAAGGGATTGCAAGGATGAGATCTATGGCCCTGACATCAATGGCCATATTTGTACCACATACAAGAGTTTATTGGATTTGAGATAGAAGATCTAGTTGTTGCATTAGCAAAAGAGAGTCTCTCAAACATGATGTTGATTTCATGGCAAGTGTATATAAGACAGCAAAACAGTCCCTTCTTGATCGCTAATCTCATTCTTCAACAAATTTAAGCTCTGGAGCCCTTGTTTGCTCCGTCGGACGTGTGGTATCACGAGAACCCTATGGCATTAGGCACAAACATGTCAACGTTGTGTGGCAGCTCTGAGCTGCATCGCCTTGGAATTTGATGGGTATTTCTTTGGAGTGCATGGAGCATGGAGTCTCATTTTTGACATGAATGTGGCTACGTCTACGGATAATGAAGACTTTGTGAAGGTATATTGTAGAAGTATTTTGGATACCCTTCCACCATGCGGAGACACACATTGGAATTCGGTTAATTTAGACCCTTTCAAGGACTGGCTGCTAAGGCATAAGGATCATTTGAAACATGATTCATCTTGGTACAAAATGACATTTTTTAAGAAGCCAGATGAACATGATAAAGATAATTCAGATGCTTCTTCTTCTTCAATTTGCTCGTTGGGTAGCCCTTCTTTTGAAGTGGTGTCTTAAGGAGTTTAGCCTCCTATTTCCTTGGAGAAGAGATATGGCTTGTTGTTTTACCCCTCGAAAATTTACTCGTTTTATTGTTTTCAGATTTCCACTAACTATACACGAGCATATGATATGTAAATAATTCTCATCCAATGAATATTTAAGAGATTATGACTATTCAATTTCTATATGATTCCAAGGCTCTTATAACTGTGATGGATGTGTCTCTAACAATGTAAATTCTGCCAACCTAATATAGTTTGTCTAGACATAGAAAAGCAACATAATAACTATTGAATAATAACTATTCAATAATAACTATTGAATAATAAATTATTCAATAGTTATTATTAGAACATTAACTTTATTATTTAATTTATTTCAACCTAAAAGTTTTTTTAAAAAGTGTAAAAGTTTGTAAATTGTGAAATTCTTATAATAGTTTTAAATCATCGCTTATCAAATCATCAAATTCATTTAAAAATTATCATAATTGCAAAATTTTAAATTTGTTAAATCACTGAAAATTAAAATTTTATATACTTGAAATGTCTAATTCTAAATAGATTCAAGTGAAAACTAATTTGAAATAGAATTTTATATTTTGATAACCATTGAGGTGTTAATTTAAATATAAACTTATGTGATTAAAACTTATAAAAATTATAAGAATCAAGAAGAATTAAACAAAACATATATTCTTTTAATGGCATCCTTAAAGTGCTATCTATTAAATCTCAAAAAGTCCAAGTTTTGCTCGATATATCATGCTATCAACCTGCTTCTTCATGCGGAGACACACATTGAAATTCAGTTAATTTAGACCCTTTCAAGGACTGGCTGCTGAGGCATAAGGATCATTTGAAACATGATTCATCTTGGTACAAAATGACATTTTTTAAGAAGCCAAATGAACATGATGAAGATTATTCAGATGCTTCTTCTTCTTCAATTTGCTCGTTGGGTAGCCCTTCTTTTGAAGTGGTGTCTTAAGGTGTTTAGCCTCCTATTTCCTTGGAGAAGAGATATGGCTTGCTGTTTTACCCCTCGAAAGTTTACTCGTTTTACCGTTTTCAGATTTCCATTAACTATACGAGCATATGATATGTAAATAATTCTCATCCAATGAATACTAAAGAGATTATGACTATTCAATTTCTATATGATTCCAATTTATAACTGTGATGGACGTGTCTCTAACAATGTTAATTCCGCCAACCTAATATAGTTTGTCTAGACTTAGAAAAGCAACATAATAACTATTGAATAACAACTATTCAATAATAACTATTGAATAATATATTATTCAATAGTTATTATTAGAACATTAACTTTATTATTTAATTTATTTCAACCTAAAAGTTTTTTTAAAAAGTGTAAAAGTTTGTAAATTGTGAAATTCTTATAATAGTTTTAAATCATCGCTTATCAAATCATCAAATTCATTTAAAAATTATCATAATTGCCAAATTTTAAATTTGTTAAATCACTGAAAATTAAAATTTTATATACTTGAAATGTCTAATTCTAAATAGATTCAAGTGAAAACTAATTTGAAATAGAATTTTATATTTTGATAACCATTAAGGTGTTAATTTAAAGATAAAACTTATGTGATTAAAACTTATAAAAATTATAAGAATCAAGAAGAATTAAACAAAACATATATTCTTATAATGGCATCCTTAAAGTGCTATCTATTAAATCTCAAAAAGTCCAAGTTTTGCTCGATATATCATGCTATCAACCTGCTTCTTCATGCGGGAGACACACATTGGAATTGATTAATTTAGACCCTTTGAAGGGACTGGTCTGAGGCATAAGGATCATTTGAAACATGATTCATCTTGGTACAAAATGACATTTTTAAGAAGCCGATGAACATGATGAAGATAATTCGGATGCTTCTTCTTCTTCAATTTGCTCATTGGGTAGCCCTTCTTTTGAAGTGGTGTCTTAAGGAGTTTAGCCTCCTATTTCCTTGAAGAAGAGATATGGCTTGTTGTTTTACCCCTCGAAAATTTACTCGTTTTACTGTTTTCAGATTTCCACTAACTATACGAGCATATGATGAGCATATGATATGTAAATAATTCTCATCCAATGAATACTAAAGAGATTATGACTATTCAATTTCTATATGATTCCAAGGCTCTTATAACTGTGATGGATGTGTCTCTAACAATGTAAATTCTGTCAACCTAATATAGTTTGTCTAGACTTAGAAAAGCAACATAATAACTATTGAATAATAACTATTTAATAATTTATTATTCAATAGTTATTATTAGAACATTAACTTTATTATTTAATTTATTTCAACCTAAAAGAAAAAGTGTAAAAGTTTGTAAATTGTGAAATTCTTATAATAGTTTTAAATCATCGCTTATCAAATCAGCAAATTCATTTAAAAATTATCATAATTGCCAAATTTTAAATTTGTTAAATCACTGAAAATTAAAATTTTATATACTTGAAATGTCTAATTCTAAATAGATTCAAGTGCAAACTAATTTGAAACAGAATTTTATATTTTGATAACCATTAAGGTGTTAATTCAAAGATAAACTTATGTGATTAAAACTTATAAAAATTATAAGAATCAAGAAGAATTAAACAAAACATATATTCTTATAATGGCATCCTTGAAGTGCTATCTATTAAATCTCAAAAAGTCCAAGTTTTGCTCGATATATCATGCTATCAACCTGCTTCTTCATGGGCAAATGTGCCCGGAGATAGCGTTGTGGACCCTGTGCAAGCATGGAGTTGATCTGGTGCTGGTAGTGTGTCATCTCAATATGCACTAGCATCCCAAAGCTTGCTAAGGAAGCACGTATCAGGATATCGTCATATGTGATGGTGATCCTCCTTAATATCCAACTATATGCACCTGCGTTGTTGTACATTCCATGGGAGAACCACTCAGCTTTTCTCTCCTTCCAGTAGGCCTTAAGGCACTGTGGACCCATGGCCACTGTATAAGCAAGGTTGGGTAGGCCATCATTGCCCATACTGACTACCTTCTGGAAGTAGATGATGTGATAGGCGAAAATGGCCCCTTTGTAGAGGCAAATAACATGTTTTCTCAATGAAGAATCTGATATGGGATTTGGATTTTACTCCCAGTTTTTTTTTTTTTTTGGGGGAGGACGCCGGACTTTATTAATAACACTCCATCATAATACATAATACAATGCTAGATCCAATCGAAAGGGTCACCCATCTAAACATGACAATATAATGCAATTCACACTATTTTCCTCTCCTACAAATAGAAGAATAATATATAATCATATTTTTTAGAAAACTTTAACCGTGTCAATTTCCACATCCATAGAATCATTAACAAACAACTTGATCTGCTCCCCCGGTATCTCAATGCCATTTGAATCAAGGACATCCACTATAACAATCATAGCGGATATTGGAGCTACTGGAATGAACTAACGCAAATTGAGGAGCCGAGCTATTTTTGCAATGTGCAAGCTTCTTCAGGCGTGTAGACCATCCCTCTTCCAATAATTCTTGCTTGTGAGCAATGTCCTGAAGACGAGAGTGTTGATCCTCATTAAGAGGGTCTACTGATATAGACTGAGACAGAGATGCACTAGCAGAAGGCGATGGTGCAGAAATAGCTAGAGAAGACTGCACAAGGGCTGGTAATACCGGTGAATTAACTAGTGCAAAGGTAGATGAGGAAGAAGATGATACAACACGAAATTCAAGCGAAGTGGATGCTATGTGACATGGGATAGGAGCAGTTGGGGAGGTAGAGACAAAAGTATGCCTAGTCTTGTAAGTAGCGAAAGCCTCAACATTGGGAAACATCTTGGCAAGCTCAGGTCCATTAAGCAGACGTAATTTGTACTTGAAAAAAAGTAGGCCACTTTTGACCACTACTGACTGAGGAATAGAAACAAGTAGGAAGAGATGCACAAATTCGAGGACCTTTAATAATAGAATGGGCAAGATGCATACCCAATCCATTAGCAATAGCAATCATAAAATCAGACACTTGCAGTTCTAGCGGAAAATCCTCTAAGACAAGCCAACAAGGCATGGCAATGCACTAGACTTACTTGGCAAGAATCCAGGAGAATAAACCTGATATAGAAGATAATGTTCCCAAAGAGGATCAACACCATGCTCCACAAGCCTGTCAACTGCAAGTGAAGAGTCAAGCATGACCACGAAGAAATTATTATCTTTATCCAACACTTTTAGAGACGCATAATGAGGGAGACCCAGTCTCTGAAGGTGATGTTTTAGCCAGAATCTAACTCTTCCGAGATCCAGAAACTATCCAGTGAAATGGCAAACAACTGCATGAGACACAAGGTTCTGAACACACTGCAAATGAGCATTATGATCAATTTCGACAACTGGTAGACCAGCCTGTGTAAAAGCATTTGAACACTGCTGTGGCTCATAGAATACACCCTCAGGAGGCAACTGAACATCCTTACGGTCATCTTGTGCTTGTAACTCATTTAGATACGAGCTCAATTCTTTCTTGTTATTTTGTACCATAACAGCCAGGTAAATAATGAAAGTTATTGCACAATTGGATGTCAAATCACGCTTTGATCCAATCGCTAAATCGTAGAAGGCACTCTAGCCATAGCATCGAAGAACCCCAAGGAGCGAGGAGCATACACCGCCCAAATGTATAGACAAACAAGAAGCGTAAGCAAATGAGAAGTATTTACAGTGGTCTCTACTTGAGAAGTAGACAAAGATGCAGATTTAGAAAGAGGGGGAAGTGTTGCAAGCTTGTATTGCCTGAGCAAAAAAGGCTTTCTGCACCTGCTCTAGGTCGTTCCAGGTGGCCAAGGATATGACTGGGCCCCAGCTGCGACTCCATATAAAAGAATGGGCTCCATTCAAAACCCTGAACAAGTGTAACAAATAGGCCCAGTCATGCAGCTCTGCCTCGTAACTATTGTTCTGCATAGCATACATCATCTTCCAGTCTGCCGTCACTCGTAATTGGATGGAAGTGTCCCAGTATGTAGTAGTCAGAAACTCTATGCCCAAGTATTTGTAGGTAGGTACTACTCTGCAAGATCGAGTAAATGCCAGCACAAAATAAACCGTCAACAATTCAAATAAATACCAGCGCAAAATAAACTGTCAACAATTCACCCTCTGTCAACGCAAAATGGTTCTGGCCTCTACTAGCAACACTCATGCAGCAGTTGAAACCCTGGCTTCTTGAGATAAACAAATAGAAAATATTCCAAGAATTTCCACCAAAGGTGCTTTAAGAAGGGGCAAAAATATGGATCATGTCTTCTTTTTTATTTTTGGATGTGGTTGGATTTCATGCGAGGGAACGCCACATGTTAGCCGTGTGCGGCGTTCCCTTCCAATTTGCATTCCCCTTTGCGGGATTATAGTTGGCCGATTTGAATGCCCAGAATTTGAATCCATGCGCCAGCATTTAATGAGAAATCTTAGACTGAAAAGGAAAAATCTCTATGGGTTGCTGCTCTATGAAATTCCCTCTACCAGGATTCTACTCCGTCTCGTTTTGGCGCTTCAACTGGTTCTCATTTTGGCGTCTCCGTTGGGTCATATCTTGGAAACGTGAGTAGAACATAGCATTGGTCGGCTCAGCTTGGTCGGAGTTGCTTCTGGAGCCGATCTTCCAAGGTAAGATCCGTCACCCTAGGTTCTATTTTATTATAAGTTTTAAATGTTTTTACCTTTCCAACTAAATCAGATACAGAAGACCCTAAGTTCAGACTGTGGAGTTTCTCTTTTGCTTCTAGAGTCGATATTGAAAGGTACGATTCTTCACCTTTATGTTGCTTTTAAATCTTAAGTTTTGTGAACCTAGACATCTTTACGTCCAGCTTTGTTTAACCAAATCAAAACTTGACATGCAGGACACTATCAGGGCAACATACAGGGATCATTATTTGGGTTTCTGAAATTCTACGAAGTACATCTACCCTTCAATCAGAGGCTTATCTGCATTGTTAAACACTAGGCTTATCTGCAGGTAGGTTCACGAGGAACGTGGTTTACGCGGACGCTTTGTGATGGAGGGAAGTGTCATGTCCTCGACTAACATTCTAGCGTTCATATAGTGCATGTACATGTGTTTTTTTTTCAAGGGTTCTCATGTTTATTTGGCATTTATTGACCTTAAAAATTTGTGCAGATCATGAAACCCTACACACTTTTTGTACCTCGGGAACATGGAAATCTTAAGCCAAAAGCGATAGTTCACGTACAACATAGGGATGGTGAGTGTAAGATTTGTTAGTTCTAACAAGAACAATAGGTTATTCTATCATCTTAATTAAGGAGTTTAGCAATGCATTTCTCCTATCTTCATTGTAGGGAGATGTGATAGTTGATAACATCCACTGGCGTGATGCAGTGTTGGAGTAAAAAGAGGGAAACTTGCTTCAGGTCAAGAGGCATCACACATATTGGTGTTTGTGATGGGAGACGGTTCAAGGCTTGGGCATCGATCCCACATGATGCAGTTGGTGATTATGAGCTTCCCAAGTTTCTAGCAAAGTATAACATTGTTGTTGGTAGACTTGAGCCGCACGTGTGGGACATGATATCAGGCATGTCTACACATGTTCGCCAACATAGGCACAAACGGGAGGAGCTTCTAACGGGAGGAGCTTCTATACCTGTCAGTTTTGCAAATGAGCTTCACATCAAGCCGACAAGCGTTCCTAGAGTTCTTTGGAACAAGTTCTTTAAGATGTGAATCCATTGAGACTGACGGACATAACCTATATTTGCACCAAAAATATTTTGTATTTGTGTGTAGGCCCAGTATTTGTTTAAGATTTTGTTTGAACTCCATATTATGTGTTATCTATACGTGTATTGCATTACGCACATCGACATCACCGGGCACACGTCTCTTGCATATGACATGCCAAACATCTCTTGAGTATGCAAAAAAATCTAATCTACCAAATATCAACTGTTAACAATGCAAAATATTAAATCTGCTCAAATTGCACAACTTGCTAGTTGCAAGAACAAGTGTTTGCAAAGAATTTAGATCTGATATAAAGGCAAGTAGAAAAATAAGGCAATGAGAAGGCATGAAGGAATTGCTCACAAAAATATGCAAAGCCTGGTTCAAGCTCTATCATTTGGCATGAAGGAATTGATCACAAAAATTAGGCAAGAATAGTTAAAGCTTCTCTCATTTGGTTATAAATGATTGTAAACTCTTTCCGAAAATTTTAGGCAAACAAATCCAGAACACCTTTGCATTAAACCTTTGAAATTTATGTTTTGGTTCAAATCTTTTACTCGTTAAACAGAATATAGGAAGACAAAATACAATGGTAACTTTTGCATATTGACAATTCTTAACCACCAACTGTTCAAACACTACCCGTCAAATTGGGAAAGTCTTGATTATGTGAATAACCTGAGATGGCAATGTGCCACAAAATACAAGACGGAAGCTCTAACATCTACCCTGTTTTGCAAGAGTTATTTTTACTTTTCAATTCTCAACAGTTTTGCAGAAGAAATCTGAAGCCATATTTTGCATAATACCTTGAATCTTTATGTTATCAGTATCACTGTAAAACAAAAACATAAAAATCAGTTTGGAACCAGCACCACATTCAAAGTGGGGGAAAAAAAAAGAAAAAAAGGAAAAAAAAGCTCACCTTGTTAGAAATATTGCTCGAAAGCCAATCAAGACCTTCATACAAACCTTCTCCTGAAGTTGCACATGTGCTCTGTATGTACCTGAGTAAAAATCAACAGAATTAGTCAAAAGCAATGGAAGAATATTTATACAGATATATACAAATAGGATTACTAACCAGTGTCGCTGGCGAAGAGAATGGAGACCAAGCTTGTCAGTGATTTCAGCAGCATTCATAGCATTTGGAAGATCTTGCTTGTTTGCAAACACAAGCAGAACTGCATCTCGAAGCTCATCCTAAAGTCCAAAAAAAAAGCCCAAATGTTACATTACATTACTGGTACAATAAATCTGTAATCCAGTAACTTGTAGATGTGTTCTGATAACAATTTAAGCAGCTAAAGGTAACAAAACACACAATGCAGCACTCAAGACTGCATATCTAAGACCAAAGTTGCTTGGAATAGACAAGGCTGGTCATGACAATACATGAACAAAGACTATAAAAATTTCAGGCAGTTCATAAAACTTGCCTCATTAAGCATTCGGTGTAACTCATCTCTTGCTTCAACTACACGATCACGATCATTGCTGTCCACAACGAAGATCAATCCCTGAGTGTTCTGAAAATAGTGCCTCCATAAAGGACGAATCTGTTGATAGCCAAGTTATTTTCTTGTCTTTCATGGAAGATCAATGTTAAATATCAAAAAGCATTGACATAACAAGGAAAAAAACGGACATGATGTTTTGTCTATTGATAACAGGTCCAAGATCTTCAATTATCTAAATTAAAGGAAGATAAGTCACCTTGTCCTGGCCTCCAACATCCCAGACAGTGAAGCTGATGTTCTTGTACTCTACTGTCTCCACGTTAAAGCCTGCGTTCAGGAAAAGCAGAATTAAAACTCGAAACAGAATTTAGAACTCAAAATGTTAAAGAATTTTATGGACTGGTCAATTCTAACTAAAATACAATATAGATCTACTCAGAAAACAAAAATCTAAGCATATACGAAATATATTTGCATAATGCACTTAATCTAAGCTGTGAAGCAAGTGATTTTTACAGCATAGCATTTTAAGCAACATCAAGAACAGATCCAAACTTACCAATAGTGGGAATGGTAGTAACAATTTCTCCCAGCTTTAACTTATACAAGATGGTAGTCTTTCCTGCTGCATCGAGACCCACCATTAAAATACGCATCTCCTTCTTGGAGAAAAGCCGTTGAAACAGCTTGGTAAAGGTAAGCCCCATGGCGAAAAACTGGATCAAACAAAGCTGTACAAATCACGGCTCGGGATACAGTGTTGAGACGCAGATCTGGCAAGAACTGTTGAGGAAAGTAAAATTGTTCAAAAGAAGCCAAATGCAGCAAGATTGCGAGGAAAAAAAGACGTTAATGTATATGCTAGACAAAAAAATAGCGACCCAACAAGTAAAATCCTTACGTTGGAGCTGCGATGCAGATCCGGCGCCCTCCAAGAGCGCGCGCAGCAAGATGGGAAGAAAACTGATGGTCTATATGGTCCTGAAATGCGCCGCGTTAGCTCTCGACGGCTAATATCAAATTCGATTTATAGCTCGGGGCAATCCTGGCCGCTCGATGCCCGTGGGAAATCGGGCATCCGAAGAAAGGGCGTGCTTTCAACGAAGTTGATCGTTAGCTTTTTGGTAAGCCATTTGTATTCTGCCACGCTCATAACGAGTAACATCATGACACGTAGCAAAATACTTTTTTCAAAAACAAATTCTCCTATATAGGAGGTAAGATGCAGAAACACTAGAAACACTGCCGATGCGCAGAGGCGCAAAGGCAGCATTGACACATGAGAATGTCACCTAAATTGCATTCTGCCATATCCACCAATGGCATTGCGCCATCTGGCTAAGTTTCTTTTCTGAAACTACTACTAATCTAACAGCTGCAGCCGTTCTTGAAGTTACTCAATATTCTTGAAGATTTACCTTCGATTCTCACTATCTACCTCTCAATCCGGCGTTTCTACCCCTGATTCTGGAGATTTTACCTCTGATTCCGGAGCTCCAAGTTGCATCCACGTTATAAGAATGGCGGTTCTTGCCCATTCCCCGTGGTCCACGCGTCGGCCAGGATTCCCTCAAATGGGCGATGAAACTCCGCCATTCTTATATACGTGAAAACCACTTACATTACTGAATAATTGTTACGTGGGCAGAATATTGAGTAAATATGTAGAATGTTGGGTAAATGTCTAGAAATGTTGAATGCAAAATCTACTCATTCCTTAAAAGAATCACTACCACGTGTCAACACATGATTAGACTAGGATGCATGATGTAATCTAAGTGCTTTTAACGGTTCGGGGAATTCTAAGGAGCCCTTGTAAGCCTCCAGACAGATTTGACATTTGAAACACAAGAAAATTTTCCTGCTAAATATAGAAATTTGTCTTGGATTTTATGGCAGAATAGAAGATAAGCATTGTAGCCTCTTGGATAGGCCTAGAATAGCAGGAAATTTGAGAATAGAAGATAAGCATTGTAGCCTCTTGGATAGGCCTAGAATAGCAGGAAATTTGACGCTTTAGGCCAAAAAATTTTCTGAACTAATGTTTGGAATGGGCATAGAGATGCCATTGTTGCTTGTTCTCGAGTTATCATTCCTATGCCATTGTTTTCCAGGTCGTTGTGCGCAAGCAAGAATGGCATCTCTAAAAAAAGAAAAAAAGAGGAGATGGCATCCCTATACCCATTCCATTGCCACCCACGAAACATATGGTCATTTGAAATTTGTGTTATTTGCAATGGTTTTCTTTATGAAACTTGTTAAATCCGAAGGCAACTTTAGCTCTCGAAGTTATTAAGAAATCCTTTTTGGGTTGCCCCTAGGGGCAAACCCTCGTTTATGTAGATGCGTGGGCATATCCAGTATATGCCGCATATGCCTAGCATATGCCGTGGCGCCTCAAAATCATTTTCAGAACTCTCGGTCATCCGGCCCATTCCTTCAGCAGAGCAAGAGGGCCAAATCCGTTGAAGGACCAAGTTCGAATCATGATTGTTTACGAAATCGACCGGTCAAGAGGAAGAGGAGCCTATTAACCTTTCTATTTTGCTCTCGTATTTTGTGCGGTTCTCGACGATTTGATGCTTTGTGTCTTGAATCATACAAGGCGTTGGTTGAACAATTTACCGAGGTAGGTCCAAAGCTTTTGGTTTTGTTTTGCATTTACATCAAAGTCTCTAATTCCAAGCATGAAATTTTGAGCCCCATGAGTTTGAAGCCAAATGCATTTTATTTCCCAAACATATTCACTTTGATCCTAACACGCCCAATACCTTGATTTCTTCCTGCGTGCTAAGCGGATGTGGTCAATCTGAGACACTGCTATGTTTCAATCTCGAAAAGTCTTTTACTTTCCGGTTCGATTCTAACTCAAATGGAGCGATTTCTTCATAATCCAAGCTTTTAGAGGCGGGAACGCAGCTACGGCGCGTTCTAGCCAGGTTAAACCGGCCCACCAAGCTCCAAGAATGATGAGTTTGAAGATATCCTTGCCCCAGCACGCTTACATCCCCTCGCCTTTTTGGTGGCTAATCTGGATGAGTTTGAAGATATCCTTGCCCGAAAGCACGCTTACATCCCTCGGTTCCTTTTTGGTGGCTAATCTGATTAACCACGATATTGTCCGGATTAACCACCAAATTTGGTCCTGATTAACAACATCCCCGTCAGATATATGCGTCCCGGACGATTTTCTAAAGTTACAAAGTCTTTTAGCTTCTTTAGGGTATACGGGATGAAGAACTTAGTTTTTTTTTAAATGAGTAGGCCCATTCGGTTCTTCCATTTCTTAATGTGCATTTTGGACATATGCAATGAGCACAGTTTTATCAAATTGAACTTTGTTAGCCCTGATGGTTCCCGATCAAATCAATGTCCAGTACTGTAATTTTTTGTCGGTGTCATGAGGTCAAGCCATTCAAAATTCTCCATCTTTATTATCCCTTCATGATGATATGCGATGTAAATATGTATATGAAGTACTTTTTTTCCCCGGGTTAGGGAAGCAAGAAGATGAAAATGTGTACAAAATTTGATAAAGAGGGCCCGCTTTGAAGTCTTATCTACCAACTTTGTTGTATCCATGCATCTTGCTTCATTGCAAGGTTGCTATTGAATTGCAGTCCGTGATTATGGCAAACCCATGGAGAATGGGGAAGTTGTAAGTACAATGATAGTTGGACAATTTCCGATGATGAAGAAGAATGGTGTTTCAAATTTGGTGAGCAAGTTCATATAAAGCATGCATACACAATCCATATATGAACATGATCGATTGCTAAATCTGCTCTAGATTTTGTTTGAACGAAGCGGCTTCTTTGGATTAAGTTATTTCTTTGTGCTTGATTTGTTATATTCGCATATTTTCGCAAAGATTGTGCCAAAATGTTGCCTCAAGGGTTTTGCTTTAAGTTCTCGCTTTTTTGGCCCGCAGCAATCTTTTCCCAGCCAAGGATAAGGAGATATTAACATTGAGGAATACATAAGTTTGTTTTTGTTTCATGCAAGGTATGATGCAACAATCTCCAAAGAGAAGATGCACACTAGTTTGGTTTTGTACTTAGCGACAAGAATGGCAACTTTAACTTGAAGCTTCAAGATCAAAAAGCAAGTATATAGGACTAGTTGATGCTTGTACATAATAAATTCTTAAGCTTCTCATGGTCCATAACGTTGAGAGTAAACTCTCTATAGAGTCTATAGAGGATAAATGCGAGAACCGAAAGATTTAATGCTTATGATCATATAGAGAATGATCTATTCGGTTTCTCAAAGCATCTTCAAGAAGAACATCCAACTGTGAATCCATTTATGCATCAAATGTAAAATGTATTTCTTAATCCAATTATGGTAAGACAAGAAGGGCTAAACATCTGTATTTGAAACCATGTTGGCCTACTAATTCTAAGCTCTTTTGTGTGGCAAAGTTGAAGAGCCATCTTCTCTCTCGCATCCATATGTATGTTCTCGCATCCACATGTATGTTCAAGAATAAAATTTGAACTGCCTTTCATATAAATCTTTTAGCTTGCAAGAAACATGCAAAGCTTAAAGTAATCACACTCACCCCGGTTTTTGGTCCACTGTTGAAAACATCAGTTTTGGTATGTCTACATGTCCTGTTTTCAAAGAATCCTACATGTGGATTTGTGGAGGTATGGTTTTGTTCGATAATGGTGTTCTTTTTTTAAGTGGACTAAAACATCCACCTGTTGTTTTGTAGTTTCTTCTATTGTGACATGTCATTTTATAATACAATCCAATTTGAGGGAAAGAATACTTTGAATTTCTACATGTCTAATAATTCTATTGTCACATGTCTTTATAGATGTAGGAAAGAATATTTGATTCTCTACATGTCCTATACTTCCATTCACATGTATTTATAGTAGTAGGACAGAGTACTTTATTTGCTAAGGCATTGTAGGAAAGAATACATGAATTACGACATGTGTAATACTTCTATTGTCACATTTCTTTATAGAACTAGGAAAGAATACTTGATTCTCTACATGTCGTATGCTTCCATGTCACATGTCTTTATAGTAGTAGACGAGTACTTTATTTGCTAAGGCATTGTAGGAAAGAATACATGAATTACGACATGTTTAATAATTCTATTGTCACATGTTTTTATAGAAGTAGGAAAGAATACTTGATTCTCTACATGTCCTATCCTTCCATATCACTTGTCTTTATAGTGGTAGGACAGAGTACTTGATTTGCTACATGTGATGCACATGCACGATCACATGTCCTTATACTAGTATTCCATGCAAGACAAGTTACTTCAACTACTTCAATTACTTAACGCCTATTTTTTGCATAACAAAACCATCAAGAATTTGATTTGTATTCCTTGATTTTGGTGCGGGACCGCAAGAACAAATCCATAAGCATTAATGTCATAGGACCACGCAAAAATCCTAACAATATCCTAAACGCCATCAAGTCCATGTCCATGTCATTCATATCTTGCCTTGGTCATTCATGCGTTGGAGCCCACGTGGCATGTTGAAGCCTTGGTGGCATGTATGTTGGAGCCTAGGTGTCATGTTTAGAGCTCACGGCATGTTGGAGCCCGTGGCATGTTGCGACCCTACGTGGCATGTTGGAGTGATGGTGGGCATATTTGAGCCACGTTGGCGTGCTTGAGCCTAGGTGGCACATTGGAGCCAACTTGGCATGTTGGAGCCTATGTGGCATGTTGGAACTCACGTGGCATGTTGGAGCCTGTGGCATGTTGGAGCCTAGGTGGCATGCTAGGCATGTTGGAGCCCTGTGTGGCATGTTGAAGCCTTGGTGGCATGTTGGAGCCTAGGTGGCATATTTGAGCCACCTTGGCGTGCTTGAGCCTAGGTGGCACGTTGGAGCCAACTTAGCATGTTGGAGCTCACGTGGCATGTTGGAGCCCGTGGCATGTTGGAGCCTAGGTGGCATGCTGGGTGGCATGTTGAGCCCACGTGGCATGTTGGAGCATAGGTGGCATGTTGGAGCCTATGTGGCATGTTTGAGCCACCTTGCACACTTTGAGCCTAGGTGGCATGTTGGAGCCACCTTGGCATGTTGGAGCCCAGGTGGCATGTTGGAGCCTAGGTGGCATGCTAGAGCTCACGAGGCATGCTGGAGCCTAGTTGGCATGTTGAGCCTACGCGGCATGTTGAAGCCCGGGTGGCATGTTGGAGCCTAGGTGGCATATTTGAGCCACCTTGGCATGCTTGAGCCTAGGTGGCACGTTGGAGCCAACTTGGCATGTTGGAGCTCACGTGGCATGTTGGAGCTCACGGGCATGTTGAAGCCTGTGGCATGTTATAGCCTAGGTGGCCGACCCCGTGAGACGGACATCACAAAGGTTACTGAGAAGGCTTTCCTACCGGTGCTCCTCCGGAGGGCAAATGCCAATGCCTCCCTTCCCTGAACCCGTTTCCCTATCCGACCGCTGAATTCTCTATTAGGGTAACTTGCTTCGATCAAAGGCTCAAAAATTCAAGATCCGTCCCCGGAGAACATATCCCTCCGCCAAAGTGTCTTGTAGTCGGGCGATGTAGAAACCCAAGTGTTTTGTCGTCGGGCAAGTACAAAGGTTCTAAATGGAGATTTGACTTCGCCGTGTCGTCCAAAACAGCGAAATTACCCTAGGGACCAAGTTACCGCGGTCATTTTTGCAGCAAAAAGAAACACGAACCCTCTACATGGCGAAAGATTCTCGCACCCTCCGCTAAGGCTACAAGAGAATGATGGCTAAACGTCAGTGTATTCGTCAGAGATCCTTCATAAAGTAGGCAGGTGCCAAAGCCTTACTCCTGACGAAGGAACTGACGAGTTTTATCTGACGAATAATAGTCAACCGAGATCGTCGCGTCGTCAATATAGTCGGAATAATCACGTCGATATAACACCTCATTAGTCGGAAATAATTTGTTATTAGTCAGAAGTTTAGTCATCGTGTTAGTTAGACAACTAGTCAAACGTTTAGTCAGCATATATTAGTCACTATATTAGTTAGATAACTAGTCAATCTTTTAGTTGTACTTTAGTCAGCATATTAGTTAGACAATTAGTCACTTTATTAGGTAAATAATTAGGCAGCTCATTAGTTACAATTATAGTCATATTATTAGTCAGATAGTTAGTCAGAAATTTCGTCATAATATTAGTTAGAATATTGGTCAGCATTAAGTCATAGTAGTGTTCAGGTTATAGTCAGATGATTCGTCAAGTTATTAAGCCACATCATTTGTTTGGTCAAAAAGAGCGACCAAGATCCAGTCTATCGATCTTCTATCAATATTTGTTCCAATAGACATGCAATTAGCATTTGTACATAATAGAATAAAATGCAATTATGTAATTAACATTTGTTACAATACACAAAAGAATAAACGCAATTTAAAGATGAAGGCGATTATTGTACATCTCAAAAACTTAAACACTTTCTTAAAAAGAAGATAGTCATTACAAATAGAAAGAGTAAGTCTTGAAACACATGAAGAAAGAGTTTACATCAAAGTGATGTGAGTGCGTATCAGCCAGCTATGTCCTCTTATCCTTTTGAATTGCTTTATATTGTGCAATGTTTCGTGCAATACTACCATCCACGAAATCAGAAGTCAAGTTCACCCAATGCCTCGGTTCTTGCTTTTCTTCCCTTTCTTTCTCGATGTGGATGCATTGTCGCTCCTCCTAGTGACCTCCTCCACATCATTGTTCTTCCTAACAATCATCTCTTCCACCCTCCTCACACCCGTCAATCCCTTCTCCAACAACGTATCATAGAAAGCATCAATTTCAGCAGACTCAGGTGGCAGATTAACATTACCAGCGGTCAACTCCATAGCTGCCCCCACTTCTGATTCCGCTCTAGTATCTTCAACTCCATTCACTTCTTTCTCACCTCCATCAACTACTTCATTAACTACTTCAACACCTCCGTCAACTACTTCAACTCCACGGACATTCTCGCCTTCCTGATCCACATCCAGTAGCAGTCCACTTACTTCCCTTTGATCTTTCTGCACTTTGGTGTTTGCATCCTAAAATAAGAAAATAATTTTAAGGTGAGTTTAGAATATATTAGAATGCTAAAGATAATCAATGTAGAAATTACCTTTATTTGTTTTCTTCGCTGCTTATTCTTCCTCTCACCCTTCTTTCCTAAGAAATCTAATGCTTCAAACTACAAGAATTCAAAGCCACTAATCAAAATCAGAAATTGAAAAATCATGTTAACATCAAAACAGAAGAAACGCTTTTCAAATAATCCACAACTTTCTAACCTGATCCAACCACTAGAGGTAGCATATAAATGAGACAGCAAAAAATGCAACTGAATCAAGTTTGCTATGGAGCATACCTTGTCTGCAACACTTGTTTCCAAGAGTGGTTTCCAAGAGGCCTTCCGCTTTTATATTTAAAGGTCTTAACAAAAATATTTTTCTTCATAGTCGTTGGGGATATAAGATGCTCTCTTTTTAATTCATAGCTTTTACAAAGATTGTCTTTACAACAACTTTGGCATACCTATTTGCCACAAAAAGCACTCACCATCGGGCGGTTCTTATACAATTCCATTTCAGTCAAAGGGACACTAGAAGGCTTTTACAAAAAGCACTAGGCGATGGGTCTTTCTTTGAAAAACATTCAGGATCTTCAATTAGACATAGGATGAAGCGGGCTATTGAAGGAGACCATGGCTATGTCCAAACTAGCACCATGATTAAATCTCGAGGGCAATATAAAATTGCTTCATGTTTTAAATTGAATCAAAATCAGAATCCAAGGCATAAATAATTTACGTTTGAAATAGTCAATATCGAACATTAACCTTCACCCACTTGATTCCAAGCTCCTAAAGCCACTCTCTGAAGCGAGAAAATATGAGTAACCTAGCTAATTTTCCAACACAAGCTATTACTAAAATATAGCCAGCGGGGCATCACTGCGCACATTTTAGCCATCGTGAAAACTCCGGTGAGGTAATAGGCCACAAATGTTAGGTGCGAGAATAAGACTTGCAAATGTAGGCAATTTCCCTCCAATTTGCCGGACTTGACTTCTTTCCTTTCGGTCCAAAATGAGGGATCGGAGCTCTTGGCGATTGTGTAAATGAGGAAAATCGAGAAAGGAAGATGGCTATCACGGAGATATGATCTTTCCTCATAGCAATCATGGTTTAGCCATAGATTGACATCAGATAAAACAATTAATCATGTCATGCGAGAGATTTCTACCAAAGAATGCATTGTAGCAATGGGCTTATTAAAAAACAACGTTATTTAGAAAGCAAATGACAAGACAAATGGATAAGAGACTTACATTTCGAGGAATTCTCCCTTCGGCAATCGAGGGGATTCTCGATACACCTTATAGGACCTCTTTTTTTTTTATTTACGCCATAGTTGTTGCGGAAGGATAAGCACCCAATCACGGAACTCTGGGAGATCAAAAATACGATTAGTTAAACAAAAGAAATCCAAATAGAATACATCCAAGCAATTCTATCTGGCTAGGCAATGCTGGATGCATTGGTGGAGATATTTCTTGACTCATTTGGTATTTAATTAACCAGGTGATTATAGCTCAAATCCAAGATAAGTAGCTCACCGTAACTTGTCAAAACTAGAGGGTATAGATCCATTCAAGTGGTTGTTTCCTAAATCCAGTACCTTGATTTTCCAAATCTCCTATCTCATCAGGCAAGTTCACTAACTTTTACGTGCATGCTGTCTTGGTGATGAAAGAGGCTAAGGAGCCCTTGCTAGATCTGTCTGCATGGAGAAACAGGTTTGCAAACAGCAGAAAGAACAACAAAAGCCACCTCCAACTTTGAGCGGCTATAACTCAAAACATGGACTTTTAATTTAACATGGAGAAGCGGATGGACAATTTGGGCTGGAAGATCATACTAGGGCATCTCGCCATGTTGGTGCTACTTGTTGGTGCTTTGAAAAGAAATGAACGACAATGGCTGGGATCTATCTGAGAAATGAGAATACAAGGGAGAAGTTATGTAGTACTTACATAATCAGCGATGATTCCGGCATGTCCCCTTCGTCCAAGTCTTTAGCCATGAGGTTTCCTTCTTTGCCTTTTGCCTTTTTTGTTGGTGGCGGGGTTTCTTCTTATCCATGAAATCTCTCCCAAACGACATCTTTTACATGGTTGGGGGCTATTTTCTTATCACTTCTACCTAACCAATCCCTACACAACATGACAACAATGACAAATAATGAGGAAATCATAAAACAAGGTATAAAATGACTAAGTAGCTTACTTCCAATGATTGAATATTCGAGCTGCCCTTCTCAATATATCAGATGCAAAGAGCCCTTTACCAAAGCGATGTTCCATGTGTCTCACTAACCTCTTCTTTAAGCTCTCATCCACCTTCTTCCAATCTTTATCAATCTCAGGTGCAAATCATTTTCAACTGCATTGGGCCAAGAACATCTTCCAATTCTGGACATTCTCGTCTAAGTGTATCTCCCCTCCTTGCACCATAGTCGCCTAATGCACAATGAATAGATTATTAGTAATAATAGAATAGAATAGAATAATACAAAATTAAATCTAATGTCCAACAATGCATTACAAATAAGCATCTACCTTATCATTTTTAGGAAGACGATAAAAAGTAACTTCGTATTCTTCATTTGGCTCCTCGTCCTCCTCATCACTTGCGCTATCATCTTCTTTTTCATCTTCTTCATCCTCACTTGATGGCGCATTAATGGACCTTACACTTGTGGATTTCTCACTGCAACAACAAATAACATGACAGCTTAGTAATTGTGTTCAAAACATGGCGTGGTTCATCATATACCTTGATCTTCCATGGTTTTAGATGAGCTTGAACCTCGTCGTCCATTAGAGGTATCGCGATGGAGTGCCGATGTGTGCAAGCTTTGCTTGTCAAGGGCTGCCTTAAATTTAAGCATGTCGGTGATCCATTTACGCAACTATTTTTGTGATGTCCCTTGAATCCTCTTCCTCGCTTTCCTCATGTCTCCTTAATTGAGGCTTCCCCCCTCTTTCTTGAGCTCTCCTTTGGAGCCACTAAAAAACATAAGCAAATAGATTAATAAAATGACATAGAAAGAAAAGAAATAGAATGGTGTAGAACAAAACAACGCTTTTGGATTGACAATTTATCTGTATATCCAAGCGTCTAAGAGTTCTAAGAGTTCAGATGCTTTTGTAAGGAAAAAAAAGGGATTGACAATTTATCTGTAGCAGCCATAAATATACTAGATTATAGATTCATAAACATAAAGGAAAGTGTTTTACATTAGTAGCATAACAAAAATACAGGCTCTGTTATGAAGGGCTTCGAATAGTTATAGGATGTTTACTGAAAAGACCAAGAGCTATGTTATGAGAAGAACTGCTACTGCAAAACCCAAAAAAAACCCTGTAGTAATGATCCCCTGTAATGATCCCCTGCACCATTCAATGGCCCTGTGCTGCAAGTCTCGTATCAAACCGAGTAGATCGGAAGAGCAGAAATAAACCTGTGCTGTCATAGAAGAAACCCTGTGAAGAAATAACCTACCTGGCTAAATCGGAAGAGCAACAGCCGATATGCTTGAACCGATTTAGAAGGTATGCCAAACATGTTTCATAATCTCGGAATGGTAAAAAAAAAGAAAAGATAAAAAATGCTTACTTTCGCCCCTGTTTCTGGCTAGGTTTTAGTCACTTTCCGGCTTCCTCAAACCTCTCTCTCGATTTGATCTCGATTAGGGCGAGTCGCTATCAAGAAAACCAACAGTGAAAGTGAAATGGCGGGCAAAATGTGGGTAAGAGGAAAAGGGGGAAATCGTCAGTTGTTAATCCTCTGCTTTAATTTGACGATTTGTTAGTCACGAAAATCGTCCCTCGACTATTCTATTTCTAAGGTACATAAATTTTATTGCTGTTATTTGCTCTTGGCTTTAGGGTACATACAAGAGGGTTTTTGCGGGACTTATATTTTGAGAATCTAAGAGCATCCCAGTGAGTCATAGCACATCTAAGCAACCACGGTCCCTCCATGATGAGCACGTCGACCATCCCGGTGGCTCGCGATGAGCACCTCGAGCATCCCGGTGGCTCGCGATGAGCACCTCAGAGCATCGGTAACTCCACCCGTCGAGCAATCAATCTTCAATGCCATCTATTGGCGAGCTCCCAGCGTCAAGGTGTCGATCTCCCTCTTTCTTGATAACTTAGGCTAGTCACAATTAGAATTTAAATGCAATAGGTTTTCCCCTTGTTTGTATTCGACCCTAAAGAGAATAATTCTTACATTCATTATCTCCAACAATAAAGACTTTTTTGAAACTTTTTTCCTTTAAACCCATGATTACTCTATTACAATTCCTTTTCGATCCAACTATTTTTACGGTTTCTCCAAAATAATTAATTCCTATCCCTATGCTGTCGATATTGCATTGGGAATCGACCGAAGAATATTTTTTTCTGAGTTCTTGATAACTTAGGCTAGTCACAATTAGAATTGAAATGCAATAGGTTGTACACTTTCCCCGTGTTTGTATTCGACCCTAAAGAGAATAATTCTTACATTCATTATCTCCAACAATAAAGACTTTTTTGAAACTTTTTTTCCTTTAAACCCATGATTACTCACTATTGACCATGGTATTAACCCCTAATACCTTAGATATTTAACTCTTCTAAGATCCTTCTACATATACTCATATCCTTTTGCATACACTATAGATTATATAGATAATATGTCTTTATAGATTATGTTGTATTCGTTTATAAACCACTATAAATACCTAATATTTTCGGTCCAATGGTGCAAAGCCACACTATTGACCATGGTATTAACCCCTAATACCTTAGAGAATTAATTCTTCTAAGAGCCTTCTCTCTTTTTTTTTTGGTTTGGACATCTATTAATAACTTGGATGTTCATCTTTTCCCATAGGAATGAAACTTCTTCATCTTCCAAATCAAAAGAAACTTGGCTTCGAGATGATCCATTGGAGGCGACTTACGGGCGATATGACAAGCTGTTGGTGCAAAAATGCAAAGGCACTAGCGGAAGAATGTATACCACGAGGCGCGATCACAAAATGAAGTATGGTTTGATGCCAAATGCTCCACCTCCATCGAGCTTGAGTTGAAAGCGACAAGAGGCATATGAGGTAAAAATATGTGTATTTAAGCATTTGTATTAGTTATTATACAATATTCTAATCCTATCTCAATATATATGACTTGTCATAGTATCTGGACATACTTCACGAAAATCCTAAACTTGCGAGACATCGAGAGAGCCCATGTCATCACGGATCATCGGGTTATTAAAAAGTACTAGTTCTAGTCCAAGAGAGACTCAAGAACTTGAGAGAGAGGTCATACGAGAGGAAATCACGATTGGCTAGAAAACTTAAATGCCATTTTAAGAAAAGCTTCATATAGTCTTGCTCATGCATGTGAAACAAAAAATGACATGGCTGAACAACTCCCCCCTCACCTTAGAGCCTCTATTGTTCCATTTGATCGATCAACCCTAGGCTGTTGGGAAGGGGAACGCCTCCAATCTGGAAGAATTTATGTATTGGGGCCATAAGTACATGATTGCACCTTCTTTAGAAATACCACAAGCTGGAAGGGGTTTGTACATAATGGAACATGTGAAAGTCCCATCTGGACACTCAACTGTGTTGATGGTGTTTGGTGGCCCAAAAGTATCCTTGGGGTTATGGCATAAACTTGCTTCTTTTATGCCTAGTATGTCTACTTATGCTATGGCATTGAATCGGCATCTTTGAGTGGCGGAGAGATCGTGGAGAATATACCACCGCAGCGGTGCATATATATTGATGGCCGACCAAGTGTTCATGGCAATATTGGGGACTTATAAATAGCTCTCGTGGTCATCCCAATTAACAAATCACAGAGAATTTGAAGAGACTACTGAGAATATGACCCATATTACATGCATGGGTATCTTTGGACCGTATGTGAGAGTTTGTGCCATCACATAACCTCAGATCACGGAGAGGAATTGTTTGTCAACTATCCTTTCGGGAGATACCCCAAGGCGAGTGGAGCGTAAGAAGCGTGGTGAACCAATTGTTGTGCCCTATGGAAGGAAGCGTCGCCTAGATGTATAATTGTACAATTGACATGTAAAGCTAATGATCGATAATCTAATTTTAATGGTTTATGATTTTGTGATGTTAATCATGTAATGATGTTTCATTAATGGTTGTGTCTTATCATCAATGCATGTTTATTTTCTCTTTATCTTTTGTATATCATCACATGTACAAACTCCCACAAAAGAAATAAACATGCGTTGTCATTTCTGCGATCAGCGGCGATGGAAATGAAAACTCCTCTGCTCAAAGTGGCTTCCATCTTTGAGTGGTTTGATGGAAGCTATTCAAAATTACTTCCCAACCACTAACTCTAACAATGATCACGGATGTTGGTGATGATGATGAGAGACCTATCACACTTCTAGAAAAGAGACCCCACCAAACCACTATACCCAAATGCAAAGATATCTAAGCGTCTTCTTTGCATGCATACTCATTTTGAACCTACAACACAAATCAAACTGGAGTAATAATAGTGTGGATGATCTTCTCAGGCAAGTTATTTGGTTCGGATTACAAATTTTCCATTCTGTTTTTTTCCTCGCTTGATATTTTGTTTTTTGTTTTACCCGGTTTACTAGCGGACTATATACTTCAAATGATCATTGTCTTCCCAAATCAAGGAGGCGTGAAACAACTATTGCGGGAACTAGGTTTGCAATACAAATGCATTCATGCATGTGTAAATGATTGTGTACTCTTTCGCAATGAATATAGTGACATGAATGTATGTCCCAAGTGCAATGAGCCACGATATGATGAAAAAGCAAAGTCCAAAGTGCCAAAGAAAGTCTTGCGACACATGCCAATCATTCCACGTTTGCAAATTATGTTTAAATGTCCTTCCCTAGCCCAATTCATGGACTTCCATGCAAAACACGAAAAACAACGATGGAATCTTGAGGTATCCAACCCGATGGCGAGGCACTTATACATATAGAAGACAAATGGAAGCATTTTAAGGGAGCCTAGGAATATTAGTTTGGGTTTTGGGCATGGATGGTGTATGTCCATTTAGCACATTATGTCGTCTACTCATAGTGTTTGGCCTATTGTTGTTATAAACTACAATATACCACCTTGGATGGCAACTAAAGCGGGCCATCTAATGCTCACACTTATAGTGCAGGTAAATATCTTTTAGTAGCATTACAACTTGTCTTTACCTAGGTTATGGTTTCTTAATATTGAATGATATGTATTGAGGGCAAACACCAAGTGAAGGATATGAATGTGTACTTAGAACCTCTTGTGGATGAACTTGACATTTTATGGAGAGGAATACATATGTATGATATTCGAGACAACCACACAATTTCATGTTTCATGGAATATTATGTTTCACTATTCATGACTATCGGGACTTCGGTGTTGCGTCGGGTATAATGTTGTCATTCATATTCTTATTTTAAATTATTTTCAACTATATTATAAGATTGAATAACTGCGGGACTCCAAACTAGTGGAAAATATGGATGTCCATCATGTGGTCAAGACTTAACATCTTATAGATCAAAACACCTATCAAAGATGATTTACACAAACCATAAAAATATCTACCATTGGATCATGAACTTAAGTCATGGTGATACATCACATGTGCCCGGAAGAAGAAGAACTCCACATGATTGGTTGCAAACATGGAATGATCGTGACACGAGCAGTTACGCACCACCACGGCATGAAAAGACTATCCATATTATACAAGTTGGAATCTTGGGTGCGAATTGAAGATTGCACATCTCTTGGATCCTATGCATATCTTTAAGAATGTAAGCCATTCACTTTGGCGACATCTTACGAGGAGATTGGGAGACTCTTAATGCGAAAATGATCTAAAGATAACAACATCAAATCGAAGCTGTGGCCTATATAAGTAGAAGAAGGCAAAGCTCCTCGCTTTTCGTCGAGGTCCTTGGAGTGCTTGAAAAGGGATGAACTCAAACAAGTGAAAAACTCTATTAAAACTCTTAGCACTCCAAGCGGCCATGGTTCCTCCCTAAGAAGGGCATTCACAAAAGATGGAGATCTTCTTGGGCTTAAAATTAAGCATACGATTGGCACAACTTTCTCACAGGTATTTATTCTACAACAATATTGACAACTTCATTGTATGCGACTAATTTGATTTTTTTTCCTCCTTACGATTATATTCTCCCATGTGCCTTAGAGAATTGCCTCAGCCTTCTATCAGGAAGATCATCTATAGACTTCTAGCTAGCTTCTCTAGGTGGGTGTCTTCTAAAAGAGATTGTAGGCTGATATTCCCACCATGGAAATAGAGATTGAGATATTATGCCAACTAGAACACTTATTTCCCACTAGTTTTTTGATCTTGGGTATGTAGGTAGTTGAATCACGTTACATTTTGGCAATCACACATACTAAAAAATGTGATCATCGGTACATTTGTTGGTGCATTTGCCACAAGAGATTTTGCTTGTGGGTCCAAACCCCTCTAGATGGATGTTCTTTTTTAGAGAGGTATATGAAGGTATTAAAAGGATTTGTCTTGGATGGCTAGGCTGAGGGTGTATGGCGAAGGACACCTTATCCAAGAGACATTATTTTTCTTAACAGATGCCACTACATCAATAGATCCAAATGCACCAAAGATTTGGAAGAAGGAGGCTCTGATTGGTTAGAAGGTGAAGTTTTACAAGGTCGGGGAGTGGCGAAGGTTAAGTGGCGAGATGTTTGAAGGCATCAACAAATTAGGTCTTGAACAATGCGGATGGTCTTACTAGGTGGGTGGAACTATATAAAGTGGAAAAGGCCTGAGAGAGATAGTGATAGAAAAGCATATCTTTGCAAGGAACCGTCGAGGGCGTCATAGGAAAGTACAATATCCTCGAGGAACTAAGGCCCCTTCACGACACTCCGCCCTATTGGTGGCTATCACGAAAAACTTTGGGAGGCCCGAAGACAAAGGAGAAAAAAATAGAAGAGGATGACCTCAACATTGCACTTGGCTGCAATAGATCGATAAGATCAAATGTGTTATTGTTATTTTACATTATTGCATTCATACACCATCCCATATCTGCCACTTCTTGATCTTTTATTCAATTTGCGGGCTAGGTTCCATAATTCAATGTGGGCCTATGGTCAACATTTTTAATTGATAGCATTGACAAAGCTTCGTGTCACTTGTGATTACGGAATAATTGCCTCGTTTCACCAAAAGAGTCGAGCAAGTGTTAGAGATGACAACCCTATTCTTGGGAGAGCTTGAATATGTTGGAGTTATTCTTGATATTATTGATGTTGATTTTTAGTTCGTTTAAGAGACCATTCTAAAAAGCAAAATGGTTCAAGCCTCTATACATGGGAAGAAACCAAGCAGTCGCGACCACATCCATCTGGTTTTTGAAGTTGATTCCACGCATGTTTTAGTAGATGCAAGTGAACCATTTGTGTATCCCACGGCAGGTTCAACAAGTTTTTTTCCATGTCAATCCTCAAAACAATACATGGTGGATCGTTATACCCTCTGGAACCAACATCCGCATCGACCGTTCACAATATAATCATTCGGGAAGAAGGGAGGAGCATGAGGAAGATATAGAGAATGAGCAAGATGTTTGGGAGCCACAAGATGTAGAAGATTATGAAGCTCAAGGGCAAACAAACAATGAAGAATTGAGATCACCAATGCACTCCCCAATGGCGGGGAGGATTATATTGAAGAGGGAGGATGAGGTTGAGCTTGAAATGCCAAATATCACGCGAAGGTTGCTTCTACAACTAGATGGCGATGAATGGAATGATATACAACATGATTTCTTAGATGAGGATTTCATGACAAATGAATAGAGATCACATTTCAATATGTTTAAGCTAAATGTATTATGATTCACATCTTTTTTTTTTTGAAGTATGTATTTCCATGTGCTCCTATGATTTCTTTCAATACAAGAACGTAGACAACACACGAACAAAACAAAATTAACCAATGCATTTCTTCCTGCTTAATGGAGTTAGTGAAACATGGCCTTCCCATATTAGAAAAACATTTGGGATAAGTTACATAGATGATATTGGATAAAGGAGAAATTATAGATTGTCAAACAACATTAGACTTTTAAAAGAAACTATAGATGGAGGTTTAATATATTAATAGATATAATGTATGGCGTGTATCTTGACTAACCTCACAAGATAGTCAAAACATTAGTCACCAAACTTAGTCGTACATATAGTCAATTTTTTTCCATTACAAGTCAAGCGTTTAGTCGGACAATTGAAGTCGGATATCACGGTCAAGTTATTAGTCAGCCCTTTAGTCATAAATAATTCGTCGGGGTGCCGTCAACTTATTAGTCACATTATTAGACACAATATTAGTCATGTCATTGGTTAGGTATTGGTCACCTAGTTATGGGTTTGACAAATAGTTTTGACAACTATTTTTGTCATCTTCACTCTGTTTGACATGAGCTGGGTTTTTAGTTGGTCTCGAAATTAAGCGTCAAGACATTAGTCGGATAGGACCTACAAGTCACTATATTAGTCGGATATGGGTTTTGCTACAAATAGTCAACCTAGCCTCCAACTATGGAAAGGTGGCTCAAACATGCCACCCAACATGCTCCCTGGCTCCAACATGCCAAACATGTGGCTCAAACATGCCATGTTTCCAACATGTTACATGCCACCTGCCACCTGGCTCCAACATGCCAAGGTGGGCTCAAATATGCCACCCTAGGCACCAACTTACCACCTAGGCTCAAACATGCGAGGTGAAGCAAACATACCGTGTGGAAACCCCGACATACCACCTAGGCTCCAACATGCCACCCACAGGCTCCAACATGCCAGGTGGGAAACTTATCTGCGTGGACTCCATGGCCAAGGTGGCTCAAACATGCCATTTGGGCTCCAACATTTTACATGCCACACAGGCTCCAACATGCCACCAAAATTTGCCACATCAACTTGCTATGTCACCAAAATTTGCCACATCAACCCATGGAAAACCAAAGTTGCACATCATTTTTTATTTTGGCCTAGTCAAAGTTGGCCTTGCTTACTTGGCATGACATGTCACCAATGGCATGCCACATCAACAAAATGCATGTCAACTTTTTTCCAACATACCACCTTGGCATGTTTACGCCACCTTGGCATGTTTGTGCCACCTTGGCATGTTTCTACCTTTTTGGAATGTTTGAGCCTACATGGCATGTTTGAGCCACCTTGGCATGTTTGAGCCTAGGTGGCATGTTGAGCTCCTGGCATGTTGGAACCTAGGTGGCATGTTGGAGCTACCCTTGGCATGTTTGAGCCCTAGGTGGCATGTTTGAGCCACCTGGCATGTTTTGAGCCTAATGGCATGTTGAGCCACCTTGGCATGTTGAAGCCTAGGTGGCATGTTTGAGCCACCTTGGCATGTTGGAGCCTAGGTGGCATGTTTGAGCCACCTTGGCATGTTGGAGCATAGGTGGCATGTTTGAGCCACCTTGGCATGTTGGAGCCTAGGTGGCATGTTTGAGCCACCTTGGCATGTTGGAGCCTAGGTGGCATATTTGAGCCACCTTGGCATGTTGGAGCCTAGGTGGCATGTTGGCTCCTGGCATGTTGGAGCCTAGGTGGCATGTTTGAAAACTTGGCATGTTGGGCCCGTGGCATGTTTGAGCCACCTTGGCATGTTTGAGCCACCTTGGCATGTTTGGAACCCTAGGTGGCATGTTGGAAATACCTTGGCATGTTGGAGCCTAGGTGGCATGTTTGAGCCACCTTGGCATGTTGGAGCCTAGGTGGCATGTTTGAGCCACCTTGGCATGTTGGAGCCTAGGTGGCATGTTTGAGCCACCTTGGCATGTTGGAGCTTAGGTGGCATGTTTGAGCCACCTTGGCATGTTGGAGCCTAGGTGGCATGTTGGAGCCCACGTGGCATGTTTGAGCCATGTTTGGAGTGCCACATCATCTTTGCCATCTTTGTTTGTTTCGTGCCACAGGGTAACGACATGCCACCGCCAACTCTTGGCCACTTGGTGGCAAGGGGCAGGGCAGCCCATAACGTGAACCCTACATTTTTGCATCGGGGCGGAGACAAACACACCCGGAGTTTGCATAGGGTGGGTCATCATCAAATCCACATCACCCATATCTTGCTATGTCACCAAAATTTGCCACATCAACCCATGGAAAACCAAAGTTGCACATCTTTTTTTTTTTTTGGCCTAGTCAAAAGTTGGCCTTGCTTACTTGGCATGACATGTCACCAATGGCATGCCACATCAACATGTGCATGTCAACTTTTGTGCCACCTTGGCATGTTTACGCCACCTTGGCATGTTTTGTGCCACCTTGGCATTTTTACGCCTAATTGGAATGTTTGAGCCTACATGGCATGTTTTTTGGCATGTTTGACCTAGGTGGCATGTTTGGGCACCTTGGCATGTTGGAGCCTAGGTGGCATGTTGGAGCTACTGTTGGCATGTTTGAGCCTAGGTGGCATGTTTGAGCCACCTTGGCATGTTTGAGCCCTAGGTGGCATGTTGAGCCACCTTGGCATGTTGGAGCCTAGGTGGCATGTTGGAACCACCTAGGCATGTTTGAGCATAGGGTGGCATGTTTGAGCCACCTTGGCATGTTGGACATAGGTGCCATGTTGGAGCCACCTTGGCATGTTGGAGCCTAGGTGGCATGTTTGAAACCACCTTGACATGTTTGAGCCTAAATGGCATGTTTGAGCCACCTTGGCATGTTGGAGCCTAGGTGGCATATTTGAGCCACCTGTGGCATGTTGGACCCTAGGTGGCATGTTGAGCCACCTTGGCATGTTGGAGCCTAGGTGGCATGTTTGAGCCAACTTGGCATGTTGGAGCCCTAGTGGCATGTTTGAGCCACCTTGGCATGTTTGAGCCACCTTGGCATGTTGGAGCCTAGGTGGCATGTTGGAAACCACCTTGGCATGTTTGGAGCCTAGGTGGCATGTTTGAAACCACCTTGGCATGTTGGAGCCTAGGTGGCATGTTTGAACCACCTTGGCATGTTGGAGCCTAGGTGGCATGTTTGAGCCACCTTGGCATGTTGGGCTTAGGTGGCATGTTTGAGCCACCCTTGGCATGTTGGACCTAGGTGGCATGTTGGAACCCACGTGGCATGTTTGAGCCATGTTTGAGTGCCACATCATCTTTGCCATCTTTGTTTGTTAGTTGCCACAAGGGTAACGACATGCCACGCCAACTCTTGGCCACTTGTGGCAGGGAGCAGCCGCCGCGTGAACCCTACATTTTTTGCATCGAGAGCGGAGGACAAACATGCCCGAGAGTTTGCATAGGGTGGGTCATCATCACGTCCACATCACCCCATATCTTGCCATGTCACGAAAATTTGCCACATCAACCCATGGAAAACCAAAGTTGCACATTTTTTATTTTTGGCCTAGTCAAAAGTTGGCCTTGCCCCACTTGGCATGACATGTCACCAATGGCATGCCACATCAACATGTGCATGTCAACTTTTGCAAGAAATACCTTTCGCCACATCATCATGCCACTTTTTACTTTGTCATTCATGAAGCGCTGGCGAACAACGGCGAATGGGGGCCTAGAAGGCCGTCTACTGCTTTGAAGCCATAGATCGAACCTCATGTACAATAGAAAACAAAGGGAGGAAAAAACTGCTGAAGAAATAGCCTTGCTTCACGAAGACAGCGTCGGATCGGAGGGAGAGGCTAGGAGGCCGTCTCTCCTTAAGTCGCTATAGCCGAGCTCGCCTTGGCCAGCAGGGGAGAAAACAAAAGGGGTTGGCTCCCCTTCCATGTTGTGGGATACCCACCCGGTCGCTTTGTCCGGTGTGGCGGTATTACTCCGGCGCCCGTCGATCGCTTGAGGGCCCCGTCCACACCAGAATGTGCTCGGTGGGCATCCCCATACATGCGATATTTGCACATTTTGTGTATTTAGTGCTCATATATGCTCATATGTTAAGTGAAATAAAAGGCGCATAATTTGAGGCGCGGTCCATCAAATGACGAGATTAACCGGTTCAGATTTGGAAGAGACTAGCGGTCGGGATTTTTGATCCTTGTATTATCATGCTATTGGTTGGGTCACTTTCCCGCCTCGATAGTTTTGCCGCCTCACCTACTCTCAAATCCTTTTCTTAGTTTTTTTCATGGTGGGCCTTCCCGGGTTTATCATGGCTCCGATTTTGGTCATGGCGCTCAAGATTTTAAGCGGTTGCGGGCGGTTTCTTTGTAGAACAGGGCTTGGATCTAAGGATGCTTGGAGCTTTCGACCTTTGCTTTCTTAACGGTTTGGGTGGTTGGAGTCATGCTCTGAGGTTTTGGAGTCGATGCTACAATATTTTGGATTTGTAGCTCTTGTTTTGCATGAAGTTTTCAAGCCTCGTTTTACGGTTATTGCTCATGAAAAAACTTGCTTCCCTCATTGCTCATCACGAGCGAACTCCTTCTTTGCTTCTTCACGCTAGTTCGTCTTTCCGATACTTTCAATCTTAAAAAAAAACCTGCGATTACTGTTTTGAGTACATCCAAAGTCCCATTTTTGCCAAGGTAAATGCTTGTATTTGGGGAAAAGTTATTAGCTTGAGTGGTTGCTTAGGATTCCTTTGGGTACTTGCTTTTCGCGATGTACAAACTTCGAACCGTTGTTTTGAACATACTTTTCTTTACTTGTTATCATTGTTGTGATTTGCTATCATTCCAAATGGGGTTGATTATGCATCATTGCATGCCTTCAAAACTACTGCATTAGCTAATCCGACATCTTCAAGCATTCAAACAAGCATTCAACCATGCCACATCGGATGCCTCGGATAAGGATTGAATTAAGGTAAAGCTATTTTTCTTTCATTTTGTCTTACGTTGAAAAACATTACGTTTATCATTACGTTTTTGCTTTTGTTCTTACGTTTTTGCTTTTGTTCTTACATCGACTAACACTTTCATTTACAGGTGGTTTTGACCGAGAGCCATGGCCCGCAGACTTTAGGTTTTGAATGGACAATGTAGCGATGGCCAAAGCTTCCAGCTATTAGAGAATGGACAATGTGAAAGGCTGGTTGTGAAGTGGAGCGGAAGCAAGAATGGCGTAGGTACAACATCATATATATAATACTACGTCTTTGAATAACAAATTCAAGTTTAGAGTTTCATTCTATTTTTAATGTTTATGCCGGTGGATAGCACCAAATTGCTACTCCTTTATGTTCCATCTTAATTGTTGGGACAACTTCAAAAGTTGAAGCTAGGAAGCGAAATGAATGGAGATTTGACCATTGCCTTGGATCTTACATGATTTGGCCTTCTTACTGAAATATCCAAACAAGGAAAGCTGCCACGGTAAGATTTGAAATGAATGGAGATTTGTACCATTACCCGGTAAAAGATCTCGGGCTAGTATTATTTAGTTATTGATCCCAGGTTATATGCTAAGTTGTTTAAATTTTATCAAACACTCTAGTGAGTGCTCTAAGCAACTAACAAATTAGGCATATTTCTTGAGAAATCATAGTTTGTCTTTGCACAAAATCAAACAAGAAGGTTGAAATTTAGTTCAAATTTGTATAATCGATGCTAAAATCACATCGACAATGCTTTGAACCTTAAACAATAAATTTAAGCTGCTTTTTTGAATCTTAACCATTACTTTAATTTTTTTGATTTAATGATGGTATTTGAAATGCTTAATGGATTTGATTGGGTTCGATTCCCAAAGGCAAGTTGTATTTAAAGTAAAATATGATTATCAAGGCTTTTAAATTCTAGTGTATACATGTATTTTTTTTTAAATGTGTGCCACGTGTCAATCTATGATTGGTTAGGCGACATTTTAAAAACAACACTTATTTTTCCTATATGTCATAATAATATTTTTATTTAAGGACATGTTGATTTTTTATTAACTATGTACCATATTGTGTAAAACAAACATTGAAAACAATGCAACCTTTTAAAAACTACACTTGAAGACGAAATATCAATATATAGAAAACATGAAATTTTAAAACAATACATGTAGATTTCCTAAAGATTATGTATCCTTTTTTTTTAAAAACAATGTCAACTTGTAAAAACTACAAGTATAAAAAAAAAAAAACAACACATAGAAAATAAAAAGAGAACTGTCTTCTTTAGCTTTCCCGTTTTTATTCAAAGACAAACAACGCGTGGCTCCTCCAAAAAACAACGATAAAAAAAAAAATGACATATAATTTTTTAAAAACCATCTTACTTTGGCGTTGTAATTTAAGTTTACGTGTAGTAATATCTAAACCAGCAGCGTGTTATTTTGATGAACAACAACGTATGGCTCGTGAAAAAAAACCACGATCAAGAAAAAAAACCACGTTGACAAAATTTTGCGAAAAGCGATAGTGAAAAAAAAAGACACGTTGACAAAAAAAGGGTGCCAAAAACCACGGTGGAAATTTTACGCCAAAAACCACTTGTCTCTTTGTCTGAAAATCGGATAAGCGGGCCCACGTGGACTTTTGAGGCCATTTTAATGTTGTTGTTTTTGGCATAAAACAACACTTAGGTACAACTAAAAAACAAGCGTGGGACCAAAAGTGGGGTCCTTGTGAATTTACTTGTTTGGCGATTGGTGGCAGAATGCTAGACTTGATGAGTTCGACATAGGAGCTTTTTGTTATAGTTTGTGATAGATATTGCCCCTCCGAAATTTATTTTGACCTCCCATAAGGATGCGTTTTTCCTTGTTCAGGACTTCGTGGTCATATATATACTTTATGTTGTGGCGTAAGGATTGTGTACCACAACTTGCAAGGTGAGTTTGCCCAATGTGAAATGGGAGGTGCTTGATCGTATATGTTTTTGCAAGAAGTTATTTTAGCTCACAAATTTGTGTAATTTTACATTGGGCCGGTTAGTGTGGTACGCCTTCATGATTACATTCTTATGCATTGCATTTTTATCCGCATGATGTATGATCATCGATCTTAGGCTCGATGTAATAAGAACCCGGATGGTTAATGCATCTTTATATAGAACACATCGTAATAAGAACCGGATGGTTAATGCATCTTTGTATATAAACGGTCTGGATTGAAGAGTCAATAGCCGGTTCAATTTTAAATGGTTTTGGGTATCTGTTGGTATAAGTTAAGTTATTTTTGGAAATTTAGCATGTTGGATTGAAGAGTCAATAGCCAGCTCAATTCTTAAATGGTTTTGGGGTACCCGTTGGTATAAGTTTAGTTATTTTTTAAAATTGTAGAATGTTATCTTTGATGGTGTCTGCGGGGGAAGGTTATGTCTTGATTGATTTGCCTTTTCTATGCAATTTATGTCTCTATTTTTTCTCTTGCCTTCGTATTATGTGGCTATGTGAAACCCGGCGTGTTAGTGTGGCGAACTTCGAGATATTATAAATAGTACCTCTACATTATACACTTTCGTGTAACGGGTTGGGTGGTACTCGATTCGGGACATTAGTGACATCACGAAGAAAAACTTTGAGGTGCGGATGATTGTTTGGATCTTGAAATATATTGACAAAAGATTGATGGATTTCAAAAGATTTACTTGGAGTAAAATCGAGCAAGCCTAGCTTAACCTTATTCAGGGAGCTTCCTTAGTTGCCTCGAGATCATAGTATTCATTTCTGGAGATCCATCCTTCACGCCAAATGGCACCGCATAACCGGAAATTTTCCAGAGATGCGCTAGCTCAACCGGAAGATTATTAATTTCAACCGGAACAAACCTTTCCTACCCCGGAATTAGCTCAACCACGACTGACACTTATCTCCAAAAATAAACTAGCACATGTTCTTTTGCATAGATGTACTTCGACCCTCGGCCCTCATCTCCAAAAATAAATTGACACTCATCTCCAAAAATGACCCTCATCTCCAAAAAATAAACTAGCATATGTATGTTCTTTTGCATAGATGTACTTCGATCCTCTGATCCTCATCTCCAAAAATTGATATGCAAAATCAAATCTTGATTATAAATTGATGAGAAGCAAATTATTCAGAATCACTTGTGAAGAGGATTATATTCAATTTTCCCTGATCCTCAATAGGCATTGCAAGCTTTGAATTGACAACAAGTCCAACTTCCATACCAGTGTCTTTCAATGTCTATCAAATAATTCTACAAACATAAAACTTTACGAAGTAGGCATTGCATTATCAAATGTTTACGTTAATAGTGAGTTCAATCTGATAGGATAGCTGCAACAAACAGCCTTGTTTGCAAAGAGTTGATGGAGCATGCCATAAAAAGATAAAGTCGTGGCTACAAAATTGGTTATGGCGAGTTGTTTCTCCTTCTCTGGAAGTTTCGTGATGCAGAGCTGTCTTATGAGGATGATGGCACAGTTTATTTGTCTGAGATGGTCAATCCAGTTGCTGATCAAGAACGAGGATGCGATGTCACATAGATATAAATTCAAGATTCTATACAAGAACACTAAACTACTCAGTTACATATACAATTCGATTGAGGGGCACTTGTGGACGGGCTTGTACATAAAAATGTAGCGGAACTACAAACTGATTGTAAGAACATGGTAGGGGTCTACTTTAATTCAAATATAGATTGTGAAAACATGACTTCACAGTTAGATTTAGGCCACTTCACCCTCAAGAAACTGGAGGGCAACCCTCTGTGCGCAGCACCTTGTTTCTTTCGCAGGCTTGCCTAATCCCCCCTACAACATTTGTTGGAATTCTAGGCTATACACCTGTCTGCCACATCATCTAAAATATGTCATGGCATAATTAGCAGGCTTGCCTGACTCCCCCAACAACATTTGTTGGAATTCTAGGCTATACCCCTGCCTGCCACATCATCTAAAATATGTCATGGCATAATTTTTGCCCTTAAATTTTCAAATTTTATATCCTACGGATGAGGAAATTTAAAAATCTCCTGAAAATTATACTGCCGAGCTATGGTCGGGGGGACACTTCCACATTAATGCCCTCTGATTTGGAACTTCATTTCTTTCCTCTCTTCCTACGCACTTCCATTTCCCTCTTTATCTCATGGAAACAATAAGAAAAACGTCTTATTCATCATGAAAACTGTGTGCATCAACATCGATGGTTTTGGCTTTGTACGCTACGGCATCTTTGAAAACTTGCATGAAGATTTGCATGCAACAGAGTGATTTGTGGATGTAGGTCACTTTTTTTTCCCCTATTCAACTGTGACTTAAAATCTGTAGGGTGGATTGCAGTCTCACAGATTTACTGTCAAAGTAGGGAACTGCATTTTAAGGGTATGTACATGTATTACCCAAAGGACGAAACCATATGCATTGGAGCAAGGTCAAAACCAGACTGGCTCTGTGCACCTGTACACCATATGCAATGTAATCCTCTTGACAAGAAGACGCATTTGCAAAGCTCTGCTCCCTTGTAGATGTCACTACTATTGTCCTCTAAATCAAAAGTGTGTAGGAGTTAATCTAAAGACAAACTTCCTAAATCATCTCTTGATCAAGAGAGAACAATTATAAGCCTTAACAATTTTATCATGCATCCACTGGAGAAGCAGCTACAATGTCCATGCTCTTAAAGTTATACAATATCTTTCTCTTCCATATTGGCCACAAAAGCCAACCATCAGGGGAAATAACGAACATAATTTGTTGGCTAGTTAGTGAAGTCCCAAAAAGAGAAAACCACAAAGACCATGCCAGCCGACGTCGCTCATGCAAGAAGAAGCAATGCTCAATACTCTCAACCCTTTGCTTACAGAAAATAAAGGGCTCTAAAATTCGACGATCAATTTTATGAACTAGCCTATTGACTCTGAGTTGCCACCACATACTTGCTACCTTGTGATGGAGCAACTTATCCCACACCTATGTCCAAATACTTTCCTCTGCGGCTGCGGGACACGAAGATGCCACCTATGAGATGGAGGCAAGGTCTCATTATGCAGAAGCAATTATAAGCAGAAGAGACAAAGCGCTTTAGCTTGATACCCTTCTGACAACCCCATATAGCTACTTCAATTTGTGAACTTTAGTAGGCTAGTTAAGTTGTTCCTAATCTTTCGCTCTAAATATGAATCTTTTTTAATCCAATTTTCTCAAAATGCAGTCGTGGATTAGTTTTATTACTTGCTATAAAAATGGGCAAGCTTATTTGCATGCTGATGTTGAAGGATGGCAAGCAAATGTGCAAGATTACATAGCAACCACCACCTCCACCAGCATATGGTTGACATAGATATGAGGCACAACATTTATAACTCAATCGACAACTACATTATCGCATGTAGTTCAACAGAATAATGATTGTCTAGATTCCCCCAATTCTTACTAGATGTTGGAAAATAGAGATTTGTATGCTGTCAATAAAGCATAACAAGGTGCTTGCCTCTAAAAAGCATACTATTGATGCTGAGGAATTGACCTTTCAAAGTTTAACTACCATTGATATGATCAGCTTTTGACATACTTTTGACATCGGCGGTCACAGAATGATTTAATGATCCATGCCCTTCATTGATGAAGACAAAAAGGGATCAAGTTCCATCCTTCAGACCTTAGATATCCCTTAGCAATAGATAAATGACCTTCCAAACAAATATCACATAGAGCTGCATTTTGATGGCAAAAATATTGAGTTAATTATTGTACACTTACATTGGCCATCTGTGTGGTTTATGGTACAGCAACATCTGCTTCCCCGATTTTCCTGATTTTTGCTATCCTGCAATCATTGCATCCCACGAAATTACATCTCTAGTAAACAATTCATTGAAGACTTTGTCTACTTCCCCCATGTTACCACTTTTTGCACACATATCTAGTATGGCACTCCCCATAAGATCCAATTGGAAGCCATTTTTTAAGATCTGATCATGCATATGCCTTCATCGTTCTATGGCTCCCATGCTACCACATGGCTTTATAATGCTTGAAAATATCACTTTATGTGGTTCAATCCCCTTCTTTCTCATGTTGTCAAAGCATCGTAGGCTAGAAAGAGCTTCCCGATGCAGTGCATATGCAGATCTCATTGTACTCCATAGTATTATATCTTGGTTCGAGAATTTATTAAAGACTTTTCTTGCCTCTTCCAACTTCCCACCTTTGCCATACATATCAACAAGGGTGCTCCCCAAGACAACATCCACTTCAATCTTAAACCATATATGCTTTGTATGGATACATATGCTATGCTATAGATCCCAAGCTTCCACATGCCTTTAATATGCTTGAATATGTAGCTTCATTGGATTGTATGCCTTCTTGCACCATGTTCTCAAAAAACATTTGAGGGCAAGGAGGCCTTCACCATGCTGAAAATATCTAGCAATAATTAACCCACATCATTGTTGAAAAAATTATTAAAGACTCTGTGTGCTTCCTTCATGTTCTCATTTTTGGAGTATGAATCATCTAGCGAATCTCCTATAATAACGTCAATTTCAAGGCCAGAACCAATTATCTGCCCATGAATACGCCTTGTGTATCTAATGGGATTGGCATGCTTTCAAGACAATCGAAAAGGTATTTGGAACAATTTTCTGGTTCATCCTGTCAAAATAGTCTAACGCAACCAATCCATCCATCTACTTGGCATGGGCAGTGATGATTACATTCCAAGTTACAATTTACCAAACTATGAAAGACCTTGCATGCCTCTCTCAAGCTTCCACACTTCGCATACATATACAAGCATATTCCCAACAATAACGTCAGCAAAGTGGAGCTCCAGGTCAATGATCTTCTCACGAACGCATCTACTTGTCTCTAAGGATCCAATGTTGCTAAAGCCTTTAGGACACTTAAGAAAGCAATATTGTTTGGCTTTATGCCCTCTTGTTGCATTAGGTTAAGACAATCCAAGGCAAGATAACCTTTGTCATATTGAGCAAATCCATCAAGAACCGCACCACAAGCTACGACATTGGGATTGATCATTGGGTTTAAAAACTTTGCATGTTTCCTCTAAGTTCCCGCATTTCGCAATGCTCTCCAGAAAAATGTCATACTGTAGACCAACTAGAATAACCCATGCATAAACTAGTTATTGCCTTTCCAAGAGTTGTTTTGGCTATCATGCTTTGAGAACAACCAGATAAATGTATTTGTCACTATATAAGCCAGATAATTGCATGATGTGATACAAGTCCATAGTACTGTGGGTTTGGCCAAGGTTGGCATGGGCTAAAACAACTGCAATCCGTGTGTAGACACTTGGGTGTAATATTGTTTTAAATTCATCATTTGCTTCAATCCAACAATCACATGAGCCTTATAACTGAATAGGATGATCAACAAGGAACTAGTCTATTTTGCGACATGAGGGATGATCATGCATTCTTGCAAAAGGGTATAAAAATACAAGGACAAATTTAAACCAAGTGGCAAAATACATCATGGCCTATTGTTCATTTAGATACACATCAAATATGAATATGCATTGATTAAAAGCTAAATACATCAAATGTAATGATTCAAGAATTTCCCCAAGAATCAAATTTGGATGAATTCCATTGGGCAATAAAATGATAAGTATACCTTAAAATATAGCAAGAGCAAGAACTCGGAGTAGAGCTTTTCCAAGAATATTGGGAATGGATACATCCTTCTATTTATAGTGCTTATTAGGATTTTTCGAAGGCAGATGAGCTTGACTGCAAACTAAATACTTGATGTATCACATTACTTCCAAAGATGAAGGAGCCAACATTGTAGGTGACTGGAGACCAATCACTTTGTTGTCATCCTTCTGCAAAATCATCACAAAAGGATATATGAAAAGATTAAAACCCATTTCAGTGGATCATCTATCTAATGTTCAATCGAGATTCATCGAAACAGAAGTACTTTTAGTAATATTGCATTGGGCATGGAAAACATGCCAAAATGTTTTATATCTAAAGCTTGATTTTAAGAAGGCATATGACAATGTGAGTTGGTCATGCTTTTATACTGCTCCTCTTTGGATGGTAGCTTGTCGCTGCTGAGGTATTACGAAGTCGAAAACGTAGAGTGCAATAGGTCTGTTTACCAAAATAACGTGGTGATATTATCGGTTAGTCTGTTGTGCCTTCCAAAACCTGATGATACAATGAGCGGGTACTCTATCTCTGCTCCCCTTGGGTTGAAGCTCTTGTGAAAGACCAAAATTATGCCATCGACGAGGAGCAACATATAAAACCATAGAGCAGTTGTCGCCTGTGCCTTTGCAAGCCAAGGCGTGCCCTCTCCGTGTCGAGACACGAAGTCATATACGTGTACTACCCCAGCTCGTCATAGTCTGTCTGTAAAAATCTGAAAGTATCGAGTTGGGTTCCTTTGCATTCTCCGCTTTTGTCGATGGCTATTGAGTTACTTGACGCCAATATATTGGTGATTTTGGCCCATATGTTGAGTCTATCCTGAATAGCATAAAACTCTTCCTCTATTGGCAGGTCGCCTTCATTCATCCTTCCTATTATTCATAGAAAGGCTTCTCGATCCGTCATGTTGGTACCATTGTACGTCTCCATCTCCCTCCGTGGTGAAGTCTTGCGTTTCCTGGTCGACGAAGTCATCAAGTTCTTCATCTTGACAGAGTAGGACAAGCATCTCATCGACAAGCAGCTCGTCTACTCAGTACCCCTATGCTTGACATTTGGGGCATGTTCTTGATGTCATTGAGTAGAAGATTCTTCTCCTTGGACAATAACTGGGGACAAGCTTGTAATGCCAGGTCTCGCTTATTCTGCTCCAATGTTACATTCTTTATATATCGGTTGCATCTCTGAGTTGTACTTCTTGTTCTTCGTCATATTCTAACTGGACTGTATCTTCATCTTTTTCTAGAAGATGGCAAGGGCAGCATTTATTGAGAAGTGCCTAACATTTTTATGACTCGTGGACATATAATCTGGCATGCGAGAAGCTTTGTTCTATAATTTGGCATTTGGCACTGCCAAAAACTCTAGCATTCCTAGCATTCAAATTTGCTCTATCTTTGTTTGCTGACATAGCTGACACTCGCGGATGTATCACGCTATCCGCTTCTTCATGCCTGGCCAATAATAGCTACTCCTCATCTTCAAGTAGGTTTTCATGAAAGTCACATGGCTGGCTATTGGACTATTGTGTGTGTCGTGGAGAATCAATTTTTTTACTCCTGATAGTTCTGGCACACACAACTAATTTTTGTAATACAAGAGATTACCTTCCTTCTTGAAATGTTTAAAGGTCTCTCTTTGTTTGTTTGTTCTAGCCTCCTTTGAAAGGCTTACCGCTCTTCTATCTCGTTGCCAAACTCACTAGTGAGCGTTGATATGGCATTGCAATGCATCCTTATTATCAAATTGTGTCTTGAGAGAGTGTCTGCAACCATATTGATTTTTCTGGCTTGTACAATATGTCAAAATCATACACCTCCAGGAACTCCATCTATCTTCTCTGTCTTAGATTGAGATGTGGTTGGGTGAAGACATATTGAAGAATTTGATGGTCGGTGTCCAATTGGAACTTCCTTCCTTTCCAGCAAATAATGTGTCCAAATCCTTAATGCTCTCACGACTGCTAGTCTTAGGTAGCAAGTCTCGTCATCATTAGAGTCATATGCTATGACCCTTTCCTCCTACATTAACACTACTCCAATCTCGATTTTGCTAGCATTGGTTGCCATTAACTTGTCCTTTTCTGGATCAGGCAATTTTAAAAATCAGTGTCGTGGTCAATGCTTCTTTTAGCTTCTCAAATGTTGCTCTTACATTCTTGTGCCAATGATCCGTCCACTTTTTTACTTTTTTCGCTTTGGTGAGATCCATCAGTGGTGCTGTTATCTTGGCAAAATTCTTGACAAACTTCCTGTAATAGCCTGCTAATCCTAAGAAGCTTTTCAGCTCGTGCATGTTCTTTGTTGCCAGACATTCGATTACTGCTAGAATCTTTGCGGTATCTGTGGAGATCCCGTCGACTGATATGGCGCGTCCCCAATATTCAACTCGTTGTGGCAAAGTGACATTTAGGTAGCTTCATATAGAGTTGATGCCGCCTCAGCTTCTCAAGTATCTTCCTTAAATGTTGGACATGCTCCTCTAGAGTCTTGCTATACACCAAGATGTCATCAAAAAATATGATGACAAAGATGTCGAGAAACTCATAGACTATGCCATTTATGAGTCTCATGAAGGTTGCATTCAGTCCGGTGGCATCATTATGAATTCATAATGGCCATATCTCATTCCTCGAAAGTCATCTAGTTGGATGTCTTTATCTGCTATTCTGATTTGGTGATAGCTCAACCTCAAATCTATTTTGGAGAAGACTTTAGCATCTTGGAGTTGATCCATCAAATCATTTGCCACAGGTACCCGAGAAGGAAGAGAAAGCCTTGTCCTATTCCACCTTCCCATGCCGATCCGGCATAAAGGCGTATTTATTTTTTGATGGTGTGCTTGTTTAATTGACAATGGTCAATGCACATCCTCAAGCTTCCATCCTTCTTTTTGACGAATTGGATGGGTGCCCCGAACAAGGAGATGCCAGGTCTTATGAACCCTAGGTCTAATAGTATTTGCAATTGCTTTTTCATCTCTGTTAGTTTATGGGCTGTCATCTTGTACGGTGCCTTACTCATGGGCTTTGTATGCAGCTCGAGTGCTATTTCACATTCTACTCCTCTGTAAGGAGAAAGTTCCTTGATCTCATCTGGGAATGTGTCATGAAACTCCTTTATTAGTTTGGCCACTTGCTTGGGTAGCTTGCTTAGGGTTTTGTCTTCCCGTCTCCTCATCTTCCCGTCTCCTCATCTAAGAGCTCTAATCTAAAGATATACACTACCTCCTCTTTCTTAATGCATTTAAGTAATTTCTTACTAGACATGCATTGCATATTTGGGGTGAACCTTACCGCTATATCCATTTAGTGCCATCAAGGTTACTTTTCGTTTTCCCCAATCGATCACTGCTTTTGCTGAAATGAGATACTCCATATATGATGAGGTCATATTTCTCTATATTCATTATATCCCCTCTCAATCCAGTAGTGATGCCTGACAAGTCTACGTTGAAGTTCACACTCTTGCCTACTATGTGCCTGATTGCTCCACTCGCCAACACCTCTTTGGTCTAGGTTTTTGACTTCGGGTTTTCAAATTTTAACATCTTGGCCATTCTTGCCGGCAAAGTTATGGGCTTCCCCGTATCTATGAGAGCTATAAAATGACGTGGCACTTATGGATATCATATGATAATCGACTTTTAGCATTATTTGTATCAATGACAACAAGTATGTGACACTCATCGCGGATGTAGTCACATGCTTCCTCGTCGTTGTCCTCTGGTGGAGTCTGCCATCCTCCTAGCTCTGCAAGAGCCACATTTATCACAAAGGGGCAACTGTGCATTACAGGTTCTCGGCTGGAAATAATTTAAAGCACAACTTCTTTTCTATATATTCCCGTCTTTTTTCCTTGAAATTGAATTCAAGAACTACTTCATTGCTGCTTGGAGTATTTGAATCCTCCTGCCTGCCCTTTGTCCTTGAAGCTTAACTGCTTTGTATCTTGCTTGTTTCTATAATTTGCATTGTACGAGCTTCTAGCAGGTGCCAGGCTTGTTGCTCTTGGACTATAGGCTCTCGAGCTTTTGCCCTTGTCATAAAAGTTCTGCCTTTGGCCGTTGTCGTGAGGTCCTATTCCTTGTAGACTCAATGCCTTTGATTCGGCCTCTGATATTGACCGCGGATTTATTGTTCTGAAGCGTTTCTTGATTTCCTCGTTAAGGCCTTCAATGTAGCCTTCTGCATGCCTCTCACTCAATTTTGGCATATATAGTCTCATCCTCATGAATTCTTCCGTGTATTTTTGCACGGATTTATTCCCCTACTCTAGTCTGTAGAAGGCCTGTATCATGTGACACTTGTGTTCTCTTGGCATATAATGGCGTTTTGAATGCCTTGGCTTCCATACATTATACAGGGATGAGTCCACCTTTTTCGATAGTCTGACCCTTTCAGGTCTATGTCTCTGTCTCTGTTATGATCTTCATGGTGGTCATGTTCACTTTCTACTTCTTCCGCGGATTTTATATTCGAGACTAAAGCTTCAGGAGTTGAGCGAACTTCGGAGAATATATGCACTGCCCTTTTCTTCCCTTCCCCTTGGGTTGTGCCGGTGCTTGTGGTGGCTGGACATTCTGAGCCTGCTCATTTCTTGATCGTTCTACCAATATGGCTTTTATTTCTTGAATGTCTGATCGCATCTGGGACATCTCTTCCTCGAGAGTCATCATCTCGAATTCCTCTTTTGCCTTCTTTGGGTTTGTTAGAAAAACTTCCCGTGCCTATAGGTTCGACCAGTCCTTGTTGCTCTTGTTGCACACATCATATTGTTACATATGTTATTAATTCGTTGGTTCTTGTACTTGTGATATGTTGTTACATTAGACAAGACAAGGAAAACAAAAGAATAAGTAATATATGCAAAAAGTTTATATATTTAGATATTCGAGATGAATACAAAATATAAATTTTCTTCAATAGAAATCATAGTTGAGGTTGTCCTGCAAATACTTTTGGACTTCCTCAGGCCTGATCCCTGCACCTCGACTTGAGAGGGTGCTTCATATTGTATACCTCCCTGAATAGCAGCTACCACTTCTCCAGGATCTCTTATTGTTGTGTGGCCAGTCGTGACTGCTAGTCGTCTCGGTCGCAGTTGACGTATTGCGAAGTTGAAGAAGTAGAGTGCAATAGCTCTCTTCATCAAAATGACGTGGTCGATGTTATCGGCCAGTCTGGTATGCCTTCTGAATCCCAATAGTGCGATGAGAAGGTAAACCGCCTCCGCTTCCCTTTGGGTTGAAGTCTTGTGGAAGACCAAATGGTGATGAGTGGGAGATAATATTGGCGGTTGTCATATGTGCTTTTGCAGGTCGGTCATACTCTCCCCGTAGCCGAGATGAGAAGTCATCTACGTATGCAGCTCCTACAGTCAGCATGTAATCATTAAGTGACACAAGGTATCTAAATTTGTGTTCCTCCGCATTCCCTTCCTTTGCCGGTGCTCCTCGAACTACTGGGCTGCAAAACTCTAGTTTGTTTCGCCTCTTATGCCAAGTTGATTTTGTACGACATAAAATTTTGTCTCAAATGGTAAGTCGGCTTCGTTCCTTCTTTCTCTAAGTCGGAGGAAGGTGACCCTGTCCGACATGCTTGTGCCCCAGTATATTTTAGTCTCCCTCTTCTCCATGATGAAGTCCTGCGTTTGGTGATTGATGAAGTCATCGAGTTCCTTATCTTGGCGGTGTAGGGCGAGTAGCTCATCTATTCTGTATCCATGTGCTTGATACTGAGGTAAGTTCTTGATGTCATTCAAGAGAAGGAACCCTTCACCTTGTACAATGATCGGTGCCAGGCTGGTGATGCCGAGCCTCGCTTGTTCTGCTACAATGTTGTGTTGCTGCTATATCAATAGCAGCTGCAACTGTGCTTCTTGTTCTTCATCGAATGGTATGTCAAATGTGCCTTCAAAGTCTTCTAGAAATGCATCTACTGCTTCTTGCTCCTTCAATACTGTAGCTTTATACTAGAGCAACATCTATTCATCTTACCTGGAGTCTAGGGGTGGTGGATCCAAGGGTTGAACTGATGGTTGATCTATCAGATTTGTATGCTAAGAAGATGGCAAGGGTAGCATTAACTAAGAAGTACCTAACATTTCGATGACTCATTAACATATAATCCGGCATGCGAGAAGCTTTGTTCTGTAGTGCCTTCATAACATTGTCCACTACTGCTAAGGTTTGTGCTAAGGCTGACTTGGGGACCCATAGTCCCTCACATGGAGGTGCATGTCTAGCCTGTGACTCTACTGAACTTGCAAATTCTGTCATGATATTGTAGGAGTAAGGAGTAGCAGACAAAGAGGTTGAAGGTCAAAAGCCTGCTGGAAAACTTGATAAGTTCGATCTACAACTACCTCCTTAACATGAGCAGTGGCATCGTACCATTGCCTGAATGTTAGAGGCATAGTGAAAAAACTAATTTCTATTAGCCAGTGGACTGATTTGGGATATAGGGTCTTCTTTGACTTTAATAGTTGTAGAATTTACTTAGAAAATGAATTAAAGTTTTTTGCAAAGAGAGTTAGAAACCTTTTTCAAATGGGAAGATGGTCTTGCAACATTGTAAATAATGTGAATGCTTCAGAAATTGAATTGTGGCATAATCAGTTGGCTCACACTCATTTTAATAACATTAACTTTTTTGCTAAAAAAAAAGGATGGACACAATGCAATGATCTGCAGACTGAAAAAGTTCATTGTGAAGGGTGTATGTTAGAAAAGAACTAGTGCACATTGATCTGTGTGGTACCTTGAACATCAGTGGAAGAACGAACGAAAGATATTTCATCACATTCATTGATGACCATAGTAGAAAATGCAAGAGCTACTGTTTGGAAAGAAAAACAAGCCTTATTTACTTTCAAACAATATGGCATTGAAGTAGAAAGAGAAACATGACAAAACTTGGAATGTATCAAATCAGACCGTAGAAGAGAATATTTGTCAACTTCAAAGTATTTTGCATTGCTAATGGCATAAAAAACCCTCTGAAAAAATTCAAAAGGAACCTTAGATTATAGCATATTAAGTTTACGGATGTCTGGCATATGTACATGTATCCTCTAAATTTAGAAAGAAACTTGACAATAAAGCTAAGGTTGGTTTTTTTGGTTGGATATGATGAAGAGTCCAAGGGATATAGGATATTTGTTCCTGATACAAAGAAGATTGTAATAAGCAAAGATGTGGTATTCGATATGGAAATTTTATATAAAGACAGATTTACAAATAAAGCACAAAAGCGCCTACTGCAATAAATAAGAAAGTCAGTTTTGATGTAGATCTAGAGTCAAATGATGGTTTAAAAGAATATAGTGCTGAAAAATATAACCTAAATGGCAAGCGAGTTGATACATTTGAGGTACATAATGAGCAGACTGACATACCTCATTTCCACATATAATGGGAGTGATTTATAAACAGATACAATAGTACTCTTGACTGCCCGTCTTTAGTTTCAATTGCTAGCTATCTTCCATTCAATTCTTTCTAAACTAAATTCGATGCAAGAGACATGCAACACACAGACACATGATTCAAGAAACAGCCCAAAGTTTAATGCTTAAAGAAAGGAACTGGACTTGTGTTGTTGAATTCAATGGCTAACTAATACTTGAGGATAGGGCATTTAAGTTATTAGTAGAAACTTGTTTCTTCCTTCCACTACATTTCAAATGAACAAGAATATCAAAATCCAATCAGATGGAAGATGTTATGTCCTCTATCCATTGACTGTACCTAGCATATCATATATCTAACTTAAACATCTTTCCATATCATTAGTTTATGGGGTTTGCAAGGGTAACCCGCTATGCACTAGCACATTATTTTTTCTCTCTCTCCTCTCTTTCGACTGGCCGGAGCTCTGGCTATGGCATCAAGACCTCACTTTTGCTTGTGTTAAGGCTGATTGATCGTATTTTGAGCCCTTATGCTCATGCATTAGGCTGCATCAGCTTCATAGGATGTTGCATCAATTTTTGATCATTTTGGCTTTGCTTCTTGGTTTTTCGTAGACGTTAGGTTGTAACGAGTTTGTTCAGTGGGTTAATGGAGTAAGTTTGTAGATCGGCGCCTTCTATCCTGCCTTCCAGCGACATTACATGGATTTCTTAGAGCTTTTCTTGTTATCTTTTAGTATCTTCAAGTTTAGATCATTGTACATTGTAGAATCATTGCCTGAAGCAGAGATTTTCATGTTTTGATGGAGAAAATTGTCATGCAGAGGTAAGATTGAGAGCATTTACTTAGAAGCATTCTTTCAAATGGTTTTTAACTCTGTTTAATTATTTCTTGCAGGTTTTTTTGTTACTGATGAGGTGGAGCATGAAAAGTTCCTCAAATTTGGTGCATAACAATCCTTCCCATCGAGGCACCTGATGAATTTTGGGATTAAGGGAGTAAAACTTAAGCCGCGAAGAAAAGGGCTTAAAAGTTGATGGGTGAAAAAATTGTGTTTGAGAGGCTGATGATAGAACGGAAAACTAGTGATAAAAATTTGTAGAATGAAATAGAAAAAGATAGATAGATATTATTTTGTATGTTATGCCACATTGGCAGCATCTATAGATCTTAGAAAGGACTAAATGAAAGATCCTCTTGTCCCTATTGAAACCATTAAGAAGAATCTTAACTTCCTCCCATGTGGCCCATCTATCAACCTTCCAAAGATCTCTAAGATGAGTGATCCACATCTGGACTACTTATCTAAGAGCTTAGGATAAGTATTTGCCAAAACCTTTCCTTTATTATTGGCAAATGAGTCAGACCAAAAGATCGAAATACCTGCACATTTAGCATCCATATCTTTGTGCACAAAGTGAACGCTGATCTTATTCCAAGCCTTAATTAGATTCGTTAATACATAGGAAGTCTTAGGGGCGGGAGTGGAGGAGTAAGCAGAGATGGGCATATTGTGCTTGATAGTGCCACTAGGGGCCTGCTTTTGTTGATCCAAAATCTAATGAACTGCATGACTGGTGAGTCAACACTGGGCAACCTTGCCTAACCTCTCTCTGAACAAGAAAGAACTTGGAGGTTTTCCATGACATTCACTCAATTTTAGTAAATCTTAGAAATGCGAAGGTATTACTTCAAAATCTATCTATTCACACGAACAATAACATCTAGTGCATGACACTTTACTTTATTATTCATTGGAAGAGATTTTGAGCATAAAGCCTCAAGTAGTTTTTTTATCTACTTAGAACAACTAGTCTATGAGATATGGTATCTCGAAAGTTATCTCTGTCCCTCCACTTCAAGCCAATGCCATATTCATAAAAGGGCAAAGCCTTTTGGAGCACGTGTCTGAGATAAGATTTCAAAACGGGTCGATAACTGGTAGTCTTTATCTAAGCTCCATACTATCCTCAAAAAGCTTATGACCAAATATGGATGTACTTGATTCATCCCAGCCTTGCTTACGATTAATATTATTTTTGAGATGCAAGAACCAGCACCTCCTCCTTCACCATTATAGACTTTTCAGAAGCTTTGATAGTCTTACGAGAAGAAGTTTCTTAAATGCCTAATTTCAGACATTCATTCTCAGAACATCCTACATCATCACAATGACATCTAAAAATGTATAGATGTATAATTACTCAGCAACTCTATTACTGCGAAAGTTTTCCCGCAAAAACATTTGGAATGGGGGTTTTGTGATTCTAGATAGTGATAGGCTTATTGTGCTTATACTTGTGGGTTTCCACGGAGGATAAAAGTCAATTCAATTCATATTTTGGGGGAGCAAGGGAGGGGGAGAAGTACGCCAGAAACATTCTTTAGGCTGGGGATAGCTAAGCTAACGAGATGAGAGGGTTCAGTAGTCACATTTAAGCAACAATGAGTATTAATACTCATATATAGTTTTAGAGCTCAGAGTGATTTGTAATGTATGGTTGAATGTACTCTTGTCTTTATTACAAGAAAGTATATATGGAGGTGAAAGCTTGTGTCGTGAAAAAAATGTGGAAGCTTGAACCAGATAGTAAGGTTTTACTGTGATGACATAAATAATTAGGACACATATGAAGAACAAGATTATTTGCTTTCTAATATAAGCAAAATGAACTGCATGTTAATTTCGCAGTTGCAGTTATCATCACACCACGTACACACAGAAAAAGATAGATGAAATGACACCCCATAGTAAGAGATTTTGTCTAGGATCCTTAGACCTTGAAATTGAAACAGAAAAGCATGCTTTTTGGAATGTTCAGTTTATGAGAATGCCATAGCTAAATATGATGTACAGGACCAGACTTTGATAGAGCTACTAGAAATGCCTGCTCATAAATTGGTGCTTACCTTAGAGATGTTCGGATGGAGCATATAAACATTATAAATTTATTTGATGGAGAGTTTTGATATTTCCAGTGCTTCGGATTGAGCGCCTGTATTACATTACATTATGATGGACCTCAGAGACCTGTGCTAAAAGATGAAATAGGAAACCTGTGCTTAATCCTTACTTTACATTGTGGAAAAAATTCTGTATCCCATTAAACTCCTAGGCCACATTATTCGAAAAGAAATACACGTGTCATCACGTGATTTGATACACAGAAAGTTGCCTACTTGGATTTTACGTAGGGGAGTTGTCCTTCTTCCACCCACTCCCTTTCAATGGCCCATTTCCCCCCCTTAATTGCCCACTTTTTACCCTTTAATAGCCCACCTTTGCTTTTTAATAGCCCACCTTAAGAAGTAAATTGAAATTGACCTAGATGCATAGTCTATTAATGGGTACCTGTGGGCCATTGTAGGTCAAGTATAAGTATTTGGTGGTCCATTGAAAGGCTTTTAGTGGTCCATTGAAGGTTAATTATTGGGATAATGATAGAACTTAAAGTCTTCATAATGCGCTTCCAATTTGACAAGCTAAACTTTGAGATTTCATTATGTTCTATCGAAATAAGAGATTAAAAAAGGTGATGTGCACGAGAGGTTGCTCTTTGGTGGCACGATTCTGTTTTGTCGTTTCCAGTGTTGGGCAAACTTTTTAAACCCAATCAGAAATTTTCCTACTCTTTCATCAAATAGCCGGATATTTTCAGTTCCCAATCGAAAATTTGTATTACTCTTATACAAATATGCATAAAAATCTACCGAAATTTTTCCTGCAATGCGTTAACTCAACCAAAAATTCTTAGTTTCAACCGAAACAAACCTTCTCTACCCCGGAGTTTGCCCACTAGTGGTCGTTTCGTGTCGAGCCTTTTTTGTGTGAACACAGGATGTCATTTTCTTAGGCCAGGAGTTTTGTTTACGAAGCTGTGCAGGTCAATTTACAGAATTGAGGGAGGAAAGAATAATACTTTGAACTAATTTACATAAATGATATTGTGCAACGATAACTCTATGATACACATGTACTTGAGATATAGAATGGGTACAACGAATAAAGTATTGTGTTATGATTTAAGATACGTAAAAGCAGGTTAGGACAAATTTAGATGTTGACGTTGGTATCAGTTTATACACATCATTCTTGAATTTCATCTCACATTCTTGAATTTTACCTCACAAACAACCTTGAGTCTGCAGGTAACATTACTGTGCCACCACCAATGTCTGTCACAGTGCCTATGCATGTGGACAGGGTAGACACGTCCACACAGACTTCGACTAAGGATTTGCTGTGCACTGGACAGATAGATAATCCTACTTCTGAGACAGATAGGCCACTAGAGGACGACCAACACACACCGGCCTTGAGCCTGCGCATTGTCGGTATGGAGATGACCGGTTGTCTTGCTACAGATGAGGTGAAGCATTTTTTTATAGATTCACATAAAGATAAAGGATTCACATGCAAGGACTCCAGGGTTGCTCATGGCATTGTGTACCGAAAGGCCTTTCTAACACTTGACAATAGATTTTGTTTATGTACATGGATCGATTGAACAAATATGGAAACTTTGTACTTTGCAAGAAATCACTAAAGCACACTGCAGCTGCTCAGCTCTTTTTGAGAGAGGTGTTCAAAAATTGTGGGCTCCCAGAAGTGATCATATCAGGCCTTGACTCCAAATTTTGTAGTAAATTTTGACGTGCTCTATTTACAAGTCTTGGATTTGCTAGTCTTGGGACTAAGTTGAAGTTTTCTACTGCAACAGGATTATCAAAAAGATAAATGTCAATGCTTATAGACTTGAGCTACCTCCAGAGTGGCGAATGCCCAAAAGACACCTTGGACATTCGCATTTCAAACATGTTGCAGTATACTAGTGGTAAGGCACAATGACATGGCAAAACACTTAGCATGAAGCTGCCATATCATGCTTGGGCTTGCCAAAAGTCCTTGAGCGTTCAGATTCCAAACATATTGCAGTATACCAGTGGCCATGAAGGCACTATGACACAACAAAATGCGTCGAATATAGTACCTACAACTTGCACGATTCCAAAGGAAATTGCATAAAAAGCACAAGTTCATAACAATGGCAGCTACCGTGCATTGAGCGCAAAGAGGATCTTTTCATGTGTTCTTGAAGCAAATAAAAGGGCTCACACTCAATGCCCTTTCTAACAGAAATATGAGAAAGCTTGAATAGTTATCAGGATCCTCAACTCTCTGAGACCTTCATCCCCCATGTGCCTTAGGGCAGCCATATCAACCTATATTTCCATGTGCCTTAAGGCAACCATATCATTCTACAGTTTGACTCTAGAAAAATGTTAATAATAGAAGGAAAAGTACATACCAACAAAATGAAGAACATGTCCTCCTCTGCCTGAAATGTTATCAGATATTTGCTCAAACCCAGACAATGTAGGATGGAAGCTAGAAAGTTGGTATCATGGAAACGCAAAACCACAACCTTTATGCATTGTACTTTCTGATCAATCCAATCGAAGTGAGCATCTCACAAAACCTATTAACAAATTTAACAAGTATCATGAAAAATTCCAATTGTGCATTTCAACATCAACATTCTACACTTATTTTCACCATATCCACCAAATCGAACAACACATTTTCTTATGAAGGAACTCAACATTATGGACATTTAATCAGAAATGCGTCTAAATTGCAATTTAATCTATGAAGACGAGCAATAGCCGTATCAAAATTTGCTTGTATTTACACATGAAAAATCCCTTCCCCAATATGTAAATTTTGGTTACCTTCAATTCAGGCCCCTTGTCCAATCATGCTCCGCCACGTGGCAAGGATCCTTTACAAGAATGTAAGTAACTTCTGTAACTAAAATCAAAGGATGAACTAGAGCTATTTATTGCGAGTTTCCTCATTATCCTGGACGTTTTTGAAGATTCCACTAGAGATGAAGGTAACCAAATTTCACGTTTCAATAATTTCCTTCGCAATTCTGTTGTGTCAGGCACATCTGACACAACAGAATTGCAAGTAGCACATCTGACACAACACAATTGTAAGTAGAAGGAAATTCTTGTATATCAAACAAATTGGGCAAACTTAATGGGCGCTTTATGGGCACCGTCCCCTACCTCTGAAAAGCCAAGCTTGCTAAAAAGTCATCATTGCACTTATAATGTGGTCCCGATGAGGAACCGTATATTTGTAACTCCAGAATTGTGAAGGTGTGATGATGTATTCGTATGTGAATTAGTATGATCGTCTTGGCCGGTTGCTTTTTGGGAAAGAAAGCGTATTTTTATAACATCGTGCGTGCGCCCTTGTAGATGCTGGGCAGCCAAGGGGTTTCCAATTCTGGCTCCTGCAGGTGGCAGCATGGCGATGAAGGTGAGGGGCTGGTCCTCCTTTCAAATTTGCAGCAGGGATCGGCGGCTCTTCTATCAGGTTAGCGACCTCTTTGCTCTGTGTCTTTCTTGTTCTAGTTTTCTGTTATGTCTTTGAGAAAGGCAGCAAGGAAGGGGAAGGCCAGGCCCCCATCCCGGCTGTTGGTGTAATTCCTCCTGCCATGTCCGGCCGGGTGCGAGATGAATCCTATCCCGTCTCCCCGCTACCATGTCCGCTGGTGCACAAATGCCTCCCTATCTGCAACTAGCTGGCGGGCATGCCCGGCACATCTAGCTGCAGGATGCACCCAAGAGCCTCCTCCCATGCCCAATCCGTCCTTCAGTTGGGGGGCAATTGATGTGTCCGCCACGTTAGACCTCTCACGCCAAGATGTGCCCCTCAGTTTCTATGAAGCTCTATCATCCTTCTGTGACACAAAATACATAGTAGGGGCTGTTGCCTTGGAGAGGGGCTCCTCTGCAGATCATTTGCATGTTCAGAGTGTTTTGAGAGCGTGCTTCAGATCTTCCAAGGCTATCAATGAAGCTATCAACTTGCGATGGGGTGCTGGAGATACTAAGGGCCTCTGTGTTCTTGACAATCGTAACATCCTCAATAAGGCAGCACATTTAGTTTCCTATCATGGTGGATGCCGTGCCACACCGAACCTCACTTTTACCTTGGCTAGAATGATCAGGAGCGGCAAGTACACCCTATCCAATAGCTGGATAATCCCTTCTAACATAGCCCACGTGAATGAACATTGTGGTCCGTCTTTGGGAGGATCCTCCCACGAAGCCCCTGCCAACATGCCTTCGGATATCCGAACAATTCTATATGGCTCGCGGTGGCTATGTGCCGTTGAGAGAAATGGACTGGCGGGCAGCGGTATTGGGATGACTCACCCACGCTAATGAGGCTGATGAAATTTCCATGATATTTATGACCCCGTTCAGCCGGAGGTTCGAGATACGATCATGATCTTTGATTACATTCCGGTTTATATACTGAGGAGATCATACCATGGTAGGCTAGGCACGCTTTGTTCTTACGTGATTGTCCTGATTTCCTTTATGTATTGCTTGCGGGTTAGAAATGGAGGTTGATCACGAATGCCGGATGATGGTGCAAGTGATCCCGTGGTGCACATAGATCCTTCCTTGATCGGTTCTAACGTGGATGCCTCTCATCGATGCTTTCGGTTTTACCCACCGGCTGGAGGAGATATTATGTCTTTGAGGAGTTAGTGAGCGGAGATGCATAGGATGGCGGACCTCAATGTATTCTTAAAGCCCGGCCAGCGGAGTTTTACTTGGCAATTGATCGCTATGAATGGTGTTGCATGGGGCTGGCTGGGTTGCCACATCAGAGCTTCATACTCTCGGAGTTGCACGCGCCAGCCTTACAAGGCACTCTTGTCATAGGAGATCCAGCCATTGGATAAGCGTCATAAAGGCGGGCTCTCTCTGAAAGGCTGCGGGCCCGAGTTTGTGCTCATATTTTCTTTTGAATAACTTATGCCACATGCGTCTTGTAAAAAATAACACCTTCACTCTATGTACTTACATTCAATTTGTCGCGTATTTACATGCTTGTCTCTTGTGCTTTGGCTTGAAGCCATGGTTTTATTGCAAGGGGCGATTGCTTGAATGTACATATGCCAGGTTTGCCTTGTAAAAATATAACGGTTTCGCTTAATTTACTTCTGCTATGGTGCTGTATTTACATGATCGTGTCTTGTATTTTGGCCTTTGAAGCCATGGTTTTTGTGCAAAGGGATTTGCCTTGTAGAAAAATAACGATTTCGCGTAATTTACTTGTGTTATGGTGCTGTATTTACATGATCGTGTCTTGTATTTTGGCCTTTGAAGCCATGGTTTATGTGCAAGGGGTGCTCCTATTTAATGGGGTCAATTTGACCCCACGTTGACCCCATACTGGTGGCTTGGGCCAGCATATTCTGCGGAAGGTGCCGTCATCGGACTGCCAAAAACGATAATACGGCAAAAAAAAGTGGGATAGGTTTGGGAGAGAGCTTTTTCATTCCCGGTAAGAATGTGGAGCGTGCTTCCCTCCGAGCTCTTACTACAAGCATTTCAGAGGCTGCGTATGCCGGATCTCAGATCTGCTTTATTCGTTTGCAAAGCATGGAAGCGGGTTGTGACTCTGGAGATCCTGCACTCTTGCCTCAAACTCAGCTACTTCGACAATTATGGTGGGGACTGGAACTCCACACTAGCTTTCGTGAACGGAGAATGGTATGAGTTTCCCATGAAAATTTTATCGCATACCCACGTGCCTCTTAATTGTATTCGTGTATTCAGACGTCTTCAGTCTGTCACTAGCCCTAATGCAGACGGCTGTGTTTTATTCATAGCTGTTTACAAGGAAATACATAAGTCTACATGGACCATGGTGTTATCTAGCAATCTTTGGGCTAATTCAGTTGTAAAGGAGCTTCCACAACATTATGATCACGCCAATTGGCCCCTTCACGTTGTTTTTTGGATGGATGGTAAAGACTCCTCTTGTTCTTGTTATAAAGTGATGATCTTTTTTGGGGATACAGTGAAATCTGGAGATATACTGGTCTTTGATTCTAAGAAAGGTGAGTGGATAAAAGTGGTAGCTATCCCAGGGGATTATTTTAGGTCTGCAATTGTCAAAGGAGACATATGCTATGCCTTAAATGATTTTGGTACAAAACTAGTATCGTACAATTTGAGGACTGGTGGTGTCTTCCAAGATGTGGTTTACCTTTATTATCCTGAGTTGACAAGATTCCAGTTGACAGAGTTCCAAGGACAACTATTGCTGGTTGGAGTAGCAGAGGAGCTTAGACTATTTATAGTGGAAATTACTGGCCCCTTGATAAGACTGAAAGAAATTGATGAAGGTAGGGGACAATATGTATGCATATCTATCTCAGAGGCCAAGGCTGTGAACGACAAAGTATATATTAGGTATGATAGGTGTGACATGACAGCGAAGGACATGATCCTAGAGTGGTCTCCTGGAATGACTAGAGAGGTAGGTTTTGATTGTGTACGTGAACATCAGGTGCCCACATATATCGGATCGGAGGTTCATTCGCTAGCAGCAAAGAAGATGCTAGCAGCGAAGACTAACCAATTGTGGGGTGGTATTAGTAGTCAATTCTGGTAATATGTTTCCAACCTTGAATAAAGTTCGGAATGCAATGGCTTTTCTTCTGTAGTGTATCTTGGCACTAAGTTGAATAACAACGAAAAGGACAAGAGTTTCTGATTTATATTAATACAATAATTTCTTGCGAAATTTAGTGAGTCCTGTGTAATACGATGAAAGCTTGCACAATATATAATGATCTAACACATCATGGTGGCACTGATAAAGTTGGAAACTAATAGCATCGGGGCTTGGAAGGAAGCTTCATTCGCTAGCAGCGAAGAAGATGCTAGCGGCGAAGACTAACCAATTGTGGGGTGGTATTAGTAGTCAATTCTGGTAATATGTTTCCAACCTTGAATGAAGTCCATAATGCAGTGGCTTTCTTCTGTGGTGGGTGCATCTTGGCACTAAGTTGGATAACAACAAAAAGGATAAGTGTTTCTGACGCATATTAATACAATGAATTACTTGCTCAATTTAGTGAGTCCCGTGGAATACATTGAAGGCTTGCACAAATTATAACGATCTAACACATCATGGTGGCACTGGTAAAGTTGGAAACTGACAGCATGGGGGCTTGTTTGGTTGTAAGCTTGTTTCGGTTATACGAAAGGGAGCTTCACCAGCAATGAAGAAGATGCTAGTGGCGAAGACTAACCAATTGTGGGGTGGTATTAGTAGCTAGTTCTCGTAATATGTTTCCAAACCTTGAATAAAGTTCATAGTGCAGTGGCTTTCTTCTGTGGTGCATCTTGGCTCTAAGTTGGATAACAACGAAAAGGATAGGAGTTTCTGATGCATATTAATACAATAAGTTATTACTTGCAATTTAGTGAGTCCTGTGTAATACATTGAAGGCTTGCACAAAGTATAACGATCTAACATATCATGGTGCCACTGGCAAAGTTGGAAATGCCACTTGGAAACTAATAGCATCGGGGGTTAGTTTTGGTTGTAAGCTTGTCTGGGTTATATGGAAACGAGGAGCATTCCTAGTTGCAGCACGGTTGAATGTCTTCAATTTTATGATGCATATATTTCTATTTCTTCAATAGCAACCAATCAAAGATGTATGACATGTACATTCCTGTGAAGAAAGAAATTAAATGATTCAGACCAATGACTATGGGACAGCTTTGTTAATCATTTCAGATGTATTATAATACATTCATACATTCGTTCATTCATTCATTTATATTGATCCCCTATGTTGCCTGTTTTGTACATTGCCTGGTTGTCTTCTGTATAGGGCTGAAGAGCAGAACTGAGTATCTAGCAATTTTAGTGGGTTATGTTTTTTGTTATTCAATTACGGAGACATAAACCCGTTCTAAGCATCAGCAAATAATTCAAAGTTGAAGAATTACCAAATGACAAGTTTCACTCTGACAGATACTACAGTTAGCATGCTTCTTGTTGGATATTATCCTACTGAAATGGAGTGCAGGAGGCCATAGAACTCTTCTATGACATTGTTGCTGGCAATAAACAGCCAGCTATATTTTCTCAAATGTTATATGCAGACTCATCAAAATCATCATATATATTAAAGAAGGGATAGGATACCACCAGATTCAACGGCTAAAGTCCAGCATAATGAACATCTGATTTCACAAAAACTTGAGGCACTTCTTGGGGGTTAGACCACCTTGGACGTTTAGCAAGACTATAGTGGGCTGCAGAATAGTGAGCTGCTATACTTGTTGGAGCTGGACCTGGCGAGTATAAGAGATGAAGATCCCGCAATACCATAATATCATCTCGTAAGTAGGGTTCTTGTCCCATTTGAACACTGGAAGGATCTTCATAACGGAAAAAAACGAGACCACCTGGAACAAACCCTGCTTCATGCAAGCTTTCCATCATATTCTGGATCCTTTTCTTTGGAGGAGTTGTGAAGAGATAAAAAGGACGATTTGGGTACCTCAAAGTGAGCTGCAAAAATTCCGTAAGCACCGACACAGGATTTGTAGAAAAGAATCTGCTTTCTATAATGAAGTTATCAGGAAATTGAATCCTGATCACGACTTCCTTTCCTTTGGGTCCCTTTGCTTGCTCATGCGATATCTTCGTTTCGGAAGAGATGGTATTCTTGTTCCTCGTCATCCGAGGTGTAATCTCAAAAAAATCTTCAGCTATATCTTGTGCCCTTGGATTTGAATCCGGTGATGCAAAAGGTGTAAGAAAGACCCGCACATGTCTGCCAGTTCTTTGGTTTGCAGCATTAACGACGGCTTCCGCCTCGCCCGCCATACGGGTGTTTTGCTTATATATGGATTATGGAATTGTTGCCTTTTTTTTTTAAAGTGTTGCCCTTTTTTTTTTGGTTTCGTAATTTGAAGATTGAAGACTTATCACTCAGTTTGATTTTCTGTTTGCACTTTATTTATTTGAGGCATTTTGTTTGAAGCATCCTCAAACTGACACGTGGTTCCCTGGCTTTGTATGAGTTTTTGCTCTGCAAGCAATCCCTCAGTTCGTTTCCTAGCAAACCCATATAAGGTCTCATATCATAGCCAGCATTGCCAGCTTCGGCCGGTATACAGCCTTGCTTCCGCTTTGGTAGCAAAGCCTGAGATTCTTCAGCAGCTTCCAATTCTTCAAAGGTAAATATCAATGATTTTTCCATGGCTTTATGATTCTTCAGCGTTTAAGTATTCCCATTACTGCTCATGCTTTCCTCCTCCTTAAAATATTTGCCAAGCAAACAGAGGCAAATTTGCATGCAAAAATAAGTGGAAATCGGGCCACAGTCTTGTGTTCAAGTAGGACAAACACTTCAACAATGGGCCCGGTTGTTTTCATCTTACACAATACTAGAACTTTTGGTTTGAGGAACGTTTCTTGGATTAAAGAAGCCGAATTTGAGCATGTCCACTTCCATCGTAGAAAGGAGGGACTCTATTCTTACCGACCCAGCTTGCTCAAAAATAGCTTAGCGACTTGGACCCGATTGCTCCAAATTAGCTTCTCAATTGTTAGTTAGCAAAAAGAATAGACCCAGGTAAAACCTTCTATTTCTTTCAAAGATGAAATACCTAGCTTTGTTTTGGTTTTAACTTACAAATTCATTGTTCGTAGATCGATTAGGGAAATCCGCTGGGCTTGGACCCGTGTTCTTGATAAGAAACTAAAAGTCGAACTTATAGCTTTACAAATGTAATTCAAGCAGCTTCAAGACCAGTGAGCCGGTAGTAAGCTTAGGAATGGATTCTTTAGGAGACAATCTCCATCTCCGATGCAACAAAGCCCCCCTATTGATTCTTAGTGTTATTCATCTCTATCTGTGGTGCAACAAATCGTACTGTTGATTTTTAAATGGTTATTCATGGATTCATATTCAAGAAAAAACAAAGAAGCCAAACAACTCCTCTCTTTAAATCGGTACCCAACAAAGTCTTTGGACTTTTGTTCTTATTTTTGTTTTGTTTTTCATTTTTCAATGCAACTCAATTTGCAACTTGTAGCATATCTCTATTTTCTCTGACATCGCCTGTATTCTTGATGTCAATGATGAAGCTTTGCAGGTCTATTGTAAAGCTTCCGCTATTTGGGCATTGATCCCGAGCTCTGCCTTTCCGGGTTACTACAAGCAAATTTTCAAAGATATAATGGAAGCCTTTGAAGTAGCATTGTATTGTAGTTAACATTTTGATGTATTGAGAAAGATGTAACGAGAAAGATGCACGTAAATCACCTCATCACATCATGAAGAGGAGGCAAGCAGATGCATAGAAGTTAGGCAATCAAGTCAATAATTCAGTGCTTTATTTAGAAAATCTATCACCAGACGAGTTACAAGAGCTTGCTCAGGGTTATAATCAAGTGAGCAATTTGCAATGGAGCCAAATTTAAGCAAGTCTATGCTGCAAGAAACTAAACAAAGATTAATGGAGAAGGGAATAACTAAACAAAGATTAATGGTGAAGGGAATGGTGGTTAGCTGGGCGCATTTTTATTTGCAATGGAGCCAAATCTAAGCATGTCTATGCCGCAAGAAACTAAACAAAGATTAATGGAGAAGGAAATGGTGGTTAGCTGGGCTACTCAACAACAAATGCTAGGGCATTAATCTGGTTGCTAGGGCATTAATCTGGTGTTATACTGTAATACCAAAGTCATTTGCCCTCATTGCCTTCTTTCTCAACCATTTGCACTCATCGCCTTCTTTCTCAACTTATGTTTTCCACTGGAAATTTTAGTTGCACCCATCTTTTTAGATTCTACGAGGCGCTGAATTGGGCACCTCTTGGGCCCTAACCCACTGTACATAAGGAGAAATATAGTTCCTTGATGCAAGTGATTGGCCAAATACATGATGGCCAAATACATGATGGTCAACGAGAAGTAGCAATTGTGGAGCCATATAATATGGTACACTATATCTAGCAACATGGCTAGAAGATTGCAGCAAACACATATAATCAGATTATATAATGACAATGCTTACATTCTAGATTTAATTCAAACACATAGAAATGATAATGTATTACAGCATAATAATCAAATATGTTAAGCCATCTTATTCCAAGGCGGTGATCTAGGATCAATATTTCTGGTTTCCTTAACATGTAATCTAGGGAATAGGGAGTTGTATCAATACTAGAAGTCCGGCTTCTTCCGACAACGCTACCGCCATCCTGGGCCCCTAATCCTTTTGGCATTATTGTTGCTTGGTATCCACTTTATTTTCCCTTGATTTCCTACTTTTCGGAAGGTTGAGATCTTGAGAACAATCCACTGCCTTAATTCGCTTGGCTACGTCTGTCCCCTTCTACTCATTCATTCAATTCGGATAACAACACAGAAGGTGGTTAGGAGGGATCTCGATTGCAAAAAGTTCATTGCGTGACATGTAGAATTAGGCAGAGTGTAGTTCATTAGCGTATTGCGTGTTGAACCATGTGGAACTCTTCCGCTCCTGTTTGCTTGTGTGCAAGGAGTGGAAAAATTGGATTTTATTCTCGAAAGGTTTTGCAAGGCTTCAAAGCCAGTTTTGCAATAGCTAGATAACTCGAGTTCATAACAGACGCAAAAAGCGGGTTACTCTCCAATACGATAGTGACAACCAAGTTCTAGATTTGACATACCATGATTTCTGCTTGCCAAGAGTTGGAAAGGCAGGTTTGATTTGCTTACAAAAGTTTAACAAACTAACTCTTGTGGTAGGAAATCTATTTAAAAGATGTTGGAAAACTCTTGCTTATCCTACGGAGGACTCGCTATTTGTAGATGCATCAACATCTCCATGTTCTTACAAGGTATTGGGTACAATTTCATAGGACTCTTCATCACTTGTCTATGCACAAGTATATGATTCAAAAATAGCCTTGGACTGAGGTGGAGCCATTTTCCTTCCAGTTATGGCATGGTATCCTACTGTCTTGGAGGATTCCTCACCATAACCATCTCAATCAATTTCTCGCCCAATTTTGTCAAGGCTTTTTCGTCGTTGTTTTTGTTTTCAGCAATATTATCATCGGTATATCATAATTTGGTATTCTTATTTGCAATAGCTCGTATAACAATATGATTCTAGCATCTTAGAAATGTACATTGGATGAGGCAATGGTTTACGAGAGAAACCCTCATGAAAGGCACCCATTCCTGAATGTATTATGTAGAATTAAATGTTGAATTCTGGGTCCTGTTGCGTGCTTGTGATGAAGCTTTGGGATATTGTTAGTAATGCATTGCATAATTGTGTTGTAAGAATATGGTACAATTCTTTGAAAAAATCATAGTTGTAAGGATGTTCAGTATTGTAGATGGCGTACACAATTGCAGTTTACATATTACAGTTTTGTTCTATTATTTCGAGGACACTGGACGTAGATGCATGCCGAGAATCTGCAACAATGGCATGCAATGCTCGACTGCAGCACAAGTTTAATGTCCGAGTAAAGGCAATGGCATCTGTGCAAGTGCTGGTAAGGATAGCAATGTGTGCTAACTTGATTAATAAATTCCTTTTGGAGGTTGTTCAAGTAACATGCATATCTCACCTAGTTGTTGTTGAGAAAGCAGCCCAAAATGCTTATTTGATAATAAACTCTTCCAGTTTATCTAGAGCAAAATGCCATCGCAGCACCATAAGGCTCTCAAGGTAACATAGTGCACGCCAGTGATGAATATGAGGTGGCATGGTTTTCTCTTAAATGACAATTTTATCCCTTTTTTCCTCTTATTTTTCCAGAAAATTTGTGGTTTCATCATTAACAAGGAGGTGCAGACATAGAAAGAGAAACAGGTTTCAAGCATTATCATTTCAGGATATTGCAACAGAAAATGATTCCGAGAAAAATGAGACTTCTGCGCCTCCAGCTCATTCAGTAGAAGTTTCTAAGTTTCTTAGGCAGAAGGATGTTGGATGCCTTTTGCTAAAATTCAGTACATCCAAAGGATGAATAGAAACTTGAAAGAACAAGAGCCTTTGCAGTATACAAAAAGATTGCTTCAAGATCTCCGTCACTCTATGCAAAATTTTGATGCAACTGGGTCTTCTACTTAGATAAGTAGGTCATAACGTTCTAAAGTGGCAGAGTTTTGGATGAACATTGAACCCTGGGTGAAGTGGCCTCTACTACTCTTGTAAGTTATTAAAACTAGATGTTATTACCTAGTTGTATTGTGTCTGCCATCTGAGAGACATCATTTAATCACTTTCTTTCACCTGCAGCCGCTCTTCCTATATTGCGGCAGCAGCCTCCTTGGTTTTGATGTATCAAAAGACTTACTGCCACTCTTGGTGGTATCTTGGTGGATACAATTTTCAATGCTTTTTACTGAATTTGTCAAAAGAACAGAATCTACCATAAAGGCACTTAGTAAGGACATATATATGCAACAATTGGGAAGTTAAGGGAAAATTTTAAAGAGAACATTGAACACTATTAAGGAAAGATGGCTTAATATTGCGTTATATTTTTAAAGTGGGCAAGCATGTTCAGATTTCAAGAGGATTTTATTGGAATTTTTGTCCTAACGCTATGAAAAGTTCTTGGACTTCCTGGATTATATATGGCCAATATGGCGACTCTTCAAGCGATCTTTGCTAGGCTTATTTTGAGAACCTATAGATTTATATATATCAACTGCCATGTCAGTGAGCATTCCCAGTGACCAGGGGCCTAAATATTTGTAAAGCGGATAAACAATTATAAGCAGCGCAATTTCCAGATAACTGCAAGTCAGTTCACGCGACATGGTTTTGCTAGTTTGGTTCTGCTATTTCAACAAGTGCAAACTTGGGATGACCACAATATAGGAGACAACAACACAAAAAAGTTTTGATGAAAACACATCTGTGTGAAGCATTTTGTTATAGAGTTCAATGATTTATGTTCAACATGGACTTTATATTACACTATTGTGAATCCTAGTACAATTGTGGTTGCTGAAGAGACAATAGGTTCGTCTCTCTATGTCATGTACTGCATTCTTCTATAATGGAACTGGAATGCTTTCTTTAGTAGAAAACATAGATAAGAACCACCATTTTATTGTATCCAATTGTCTGCTAAGATACCTCGACCATGATCAGAACTGGAAGGAATTGATGTCAACCTCTATATAGTTTAGTAGTAAAAGTTCATGACACCAGGGGTGCAGAGTCCGTGGACCTTCAAAGCTATGGCCTTAAGATGAAACCTTTTGATGTAGGCCTTCTTGCATATGCCCGAGGAATGAGAGAGTGACATTCAAGAAATGTAAGTTTGTGGTAATCCTTGCATTTGGCATGAGATGTATCTAATGTTGCAGGGAAATAGAAAGTGTCTGGTATGCAGTGAATATCTTTCATTGTATGTTACACCCCTTCAATCTAAATGCATAGATAAATTAGAATGGATAATGGGAGAGAAGAAAGCAATCCTAGACATTGGCAACTTTTGCCTTCTTCTTGCTCATGGTACGCATCCTCGTCATAGAGTGGCAATTCGCTTACTTAGAATCTACATTGCAGTTGCAAGATTGTGAGATTAAGTTTCCTTTGGAGATGTATCTTTAAAATGTGTCTCCCCTTCTATTTTGAGTTGCCTCCACTAGATCTATTGCTGAATGGATGCAACAACTTATGGAAAATCAAAGTCTCCAATACAAGATTTGTGAAGAAGATGACTTTTTAAGTGGCAATATGTGGAGATTGGTATTATATTTTATGCTTGGATCTTACTCTCTGTAATAAGAATTAGGTTTCAATTATGGGAGACGCCAAAGAAGAGAATGATTTTCTATGAGTAGCATTTCGATACTTTCTCGAAAGCAAAAGACAAAGATTGCCATGACAAATCACAAATGAATTAGAGGTTAAACAAAGGGAAGGATTGCCGTTGGCAAATGCATATAAAAAAGAGGAGGAACATTTGTAAACAGTAAAATATTTAATTTCCATTCCTTGTCCTGTAAGGGTGGCACTTGTAGCATTAATAATAGCATTCATGCCTACGAAACCGGATGGAGCTCTTGGTTCATTAGATTACCCAAAAAGAAGAAAGGCGTGCTCTTGCAATCAAGTCAAGAATTGCAGCCCCACCAAAATTTAGAAACAATGTTTCCCTGTTAGTATGGAGTTGGCTCCTTCTTGTTGTTGTGGGCAAATTAGTTTCTAACGGTTCTAACATTGAGAACTTCCTTTACTATTGTTGTGTGTGGGCGCCTATGCAACATGCAACTATAAAGGTGTAGTATCCTGAGTATCCTTCGCTAGCCTTATTTGTTATTCTCTAGTATTCTTATAAAAATCTTTCCCGTTTTCCAATAGCCGGATTTGTTTTGCCGAAGGTGTAATAGTCTTCGCTAGTCTTAATTTGTTATTCTCTAGTATTTCTCATAGAAATCTCTCTTTTTTAACTATAACCAGTGGGTTTGTTTTTGACAATGCATGTGAGTGTGAAAAACTCTACTAATGTTTAGGTTGGTTCATTGGCTTTGAAGTAATTAGCTTATTCCTATAGATCTAAAGTAATGTATATTGATTTAGAACTGANTTGATAATTTTATCATCGTGGAGGCTAAATACATGAAGCTCATTATTGTGTAAACTCTTCTTTACCTGATGGGAAAGCTTATTGATGTCGGGTGTAGCAACCTTCGTTTACCTTTATATAAGAAGAACTTTTTTATAAGTTTTAGCTGTATAAGTTTATCTTTAAATTAGCACCTTAATAGTTATCAAAGTATAAAATTCTTTTTCAAACTAATTTTATCTAATTAAAATTAGACATTTCAAGGATATAAAATTTTAATTTTCAGTGATTTAATAAATTTAAAACTTGGCAATCAGAATAATTTCTAAATGATATTCGATGGTTTGATAAGCGACAACTTAAAACTATTATGAGAATTTCATAATTTACAAACTTTTACACTATTGAAAACACTTTAAGAAAAGTTTTATGTTGAAATTAATTAAATCTTTATATATATTAAAGGAGTTTTAAGTGTATGTGATCAACTTCTATTTTTAGCCGTTAGATCAAAGGAATAGTTGAGATGTCTGAGATGCAAATCCGGATGTGCTTTTTCCTTCTTTCGCGATAGTCACGAGTATCCATCTATTTTCTTAGGCCAGTTTGAATACGGGAGGCATGAAATTTAGTAGCCGACCTTCGAGAGCGCCATGATGCACAAGACTTGTGGTCGTTGGTCGGAGCAGCCGGGTTTCATGGCTGTTGGTCGGATACTGTCCAGGGAGTGATGTTTTCATCTAGCATTTGTCATATCGATCCTGTGTACTACTTATATTTGGCTATGTTGATTTTAGTGGTGACGATTGCATTTTGTGCCACATGGACCATATAGGCTGGAGTTAGGCCTTTAGAGACACCTTCCAAAAAGATTTATAGTATAAAGATTGATGGGATTGAAGCCCAAAATTCTCTAATTTTTGATCAACTGAAGAACTGCTTGATTTTCGGCTTTCCATGGAAACCCTTCCGGCTTTCCAATATGGAAACCCTTCCGGCTTTCCATGGAAACCCTTCCGGGTTTTAGTGGAAACCCTTCCGGGTTTTCAATTTCTGGAAACCCTTCCGGCTTTCCATGGAAACCCTTCCTAAGTTTATTGAAACCCTAAGGGTTTCCACTAAACCCCTAAGAGTTTCCATGGAAAGCCTGGAAGGGTTTCCATTAAAACCCTAAGGGTTTCCATTAAAACCCTAAGGGTTTCCATTAAAACCCAGAAGGGTTTCCGTGGGAGGCCAACCCAAATCGGCCGTACTTAGAACCATCGGTGATGAATGGTTTGTTGGCATTGAATTGCTAACCGCTCACATTACTGCTTCAATCTGAGAATAAATTACCAATTTACCCCTATACACCAAACTTAATTATCAAAATACCAAACTTAATTACCAAAATGGCATTATATACCAATTTTGATCAATCTACACCAAATATAATTACTAAAATGCCCTATACATCAAACTTAGTTACTAAAATACCCATACGGTCTTTGTTGTGACACTTACAAGAAGCCGTTGTTTCTTGTGATTTTAGCATGATCATGCTATTTGGAGGCATGTTACCACCCGACCACATCAGCACTTCTTGGACGCCTAAAACCTAAATGCATGCCACGGAGAAGAATATGTAGAGAAGAGGAATATCTTTATGGAAGTTGTAATGGAAGAGATACAATGCATGCAGTTGTAGGGCTCCAATTCAGTGATGATTGTGACTTCTGTAATCTCTTTATTGGATTTAAACGTCTATTCTTGAGGCATTTAGTATAGATTGAGTAGGATAAGTATGTAAGGGTATTCTGGTAATTAAGTTTGGTATGTAGAGGTATTTTGGAAATTAAGTTTGGTGTGTAGGGAATTTTGGTGATTAGTTTGGTGTAGATTGATCAAAATTGATACGTAATGGCAATTTGGTAATTAAGTTTAGTGTGTAGGGGTATTTTGGTAATTAAGTTTGGTGTGTAGGGGCAAACTGGTAATTTGTTTGTAGGTTTATTTTATACAGTGCATTCATTTGAGCCAGGGGCATTTTGCTAGTTTTGAAACTCATAAGGGCATTTTGGTAATTACATAAACTCATAAGGGTATTTTGGTAGTTTTCCCATTTATCTATTATAGTAACTTAATAATGACTATTTTCATGGTCCTACATTCCAAAGGAGCTTGTAAAAAATGTAGGAATGTGAAGGATAATGCAATTGAAACATGATTCCCAATTTGGCAGTTTAGTTTTTGTGGACCAATTTGGCAGAATTCCAGAACTATAGAGCTCAAGAGAATTTGGCTCTCCACATCTCTCAAGTTTGCCATTCATAGTCCTAAATTCCAAAGGAGCTTGTAAAAAATGTAGGAATGCGAAGGATAATGCAATTGAAACATGATTCCCAGTTTGGCAGTTTAGTTTTTGTGGACCAATTGCATTACCTTCACAATTCCAGGACTAGAGAGCTCTCCACATCTCTCAAGTTTGCCATTTTGTGTACATTCTTGGGGTGTTAATGACCTGCTGCGACAGTTACACAAAATGATCTGGTAAATTAGCAAATAATATCTATTAGATAATTTTTCGGCCAGTGAAATTTGAGGCGGCGCACGAGCTGCGGAGCCGCGAGTGCACCGCCGAGGCTGGCGGCTCCGCTGAGAAATTTTCCCGGTCGAAATTCGACGGCCGAAAAATATCAAACGTAATAAAGACTTCCTTGAAAACGTAATAAAGACTTGCTTGAAATTACGTATAGGGGAATGTCACCTAAAGTGACATTTCCCAAACGTGAAGTTGGGTTAGGCTTCATTCTGTCATTTTTTTTCCTCATTTTTTTTCCTCTGTTCCCGTTGCGTCTGTGTTCTTGGTTGGCGATCTTCCTGTTTGCGGTGGCGCCATCGCCGTTGTTGCTTCCGGTGGCGCCATCTAAGTGTTAGGATGATTGTGACGAAGTTTGAAAGCATTTGGACGAGTTTTTGAAGAATCTTGCTCTGTTTTTGAAGAATCTTGCTCTGTTTTTCCTTTTGCCATAGCCGATGTCATAGTTTCTGGCGCCATTTCTGTTTTTTCTTTGCCTGAAGTTGGACGAAGTGGTAAGAAGATTTAGGAATCTTGCTCTGTTTTTGAAGAATCTTGCTCTGTTTTTCTTGTTGGGATGGGCGCAGGGCGGTTCCGTTGGAAGATTCGTTTGCCAATCTCACATGCAGGAGCTTTGTTGCAGCATCATAATCAATCCATGCCCGCTGCAGCAGGTTTAGAAGCGTACTCCCGTTGTAAGTGGCTACAGAGGTCATATTGCTCAGGTCTATCCCAATATGATTTCCAAAAGGATCGTTTGTGGAATTATTCTTGTATGTATCAAATTCCACAGCCAGAAATGGGTTAGTGGCAGTATCATCGGTCCCAAGCCCCATTGCTTTCTCGCCCACCATAGGCTTGGGATCTGCGACAACAAAAAAGGCCATGCCATCGCCAGCCTCGGCCCCTGATACGCCGATCTTGTAGGTAAAATCTGTGGAGAATGATGCGACTGTGGTAGAATTTTTGAAACTGAAGGGGCTGCTGTAATAGGCTTTGCCTGTGCTGTGGGTAGTGGATGTGCTCCCCGGCTGGGTTTTTGTATACCTGAATTGCAAGTAAATTTGTTGTATAACTGAATTGCAAGAAGACATAGAATTGCAATTAACTTGAAGACATTTCTGAAAAAGAAAAACATGGTAGAATGTGGGATGAAAGTGACAGAATGAAGCCTAACCCAACTTTACGTGTCGAAAAAATTTTTAGGGAGATATTTTTGTGAGCACGGCTATGGCAGAGGAGGGGTGATGGCGGAGATTGGTAGGTTCTTTTCCTCTCTTTTCTTCAGAGAGGCAGATGCTGCAATGGCGGATGAAGCCATCCCGATCGGGCAAATAAGAGCACTGGGGTTTCGCCATGCTATTCAGGCCATGCGCATCAGAACACAGGGCAGAACAGAAAAACATGCGATTTCATTTACGACAGGGCTCTTCTCCAGTGTTTTGGAGCTTTTAGCTATGGTAAATGATTGCATTTGCTAAGCAGAGCAGGGATCTTTTCCATCGACGAATATTTTCCATAATGCATTCAAAAGCTTAGGAACGGAGTGAATGCTTAACCCTCTCTGTGTAGACTTGCTCAGATCTTCTCCAGCGATTGCCACAATGTAAAAATAGAAGCTTAGCGTCAAGGAATAATGCCAAGCTTAGTGTTGAGAAGCTTGTGTTTCAGACTTCTAAGATTTGAAATGGATGATGTTTATCCGATATCAGAGCATCCCCATTTTTGCCCTGCCAAAAAAATACCCCACATGGCGGCACCGCTAGAGACAATGGGGGACATATTACGCGTGATAAAATGTGCAGAGTTTAACAGTAATTTGAAGGAAGTGTTTATTACGAATGTGTCAAAGTGCACCATGGGAGAGGAATGTGATCCACCAATACCCCATTTGAACCATATCCCTTACTCCCACAACACCACCACATCAACCAATCCTATCTAATAGTCGACACAATATTTTCACAACAAATGAGGGTATGCACGAAAATATCGAACCCAAAATGTCTAGTGTCTGTCAAACCAAAAAGCAATACAATATGCAAGCCATGATGCCCGACAAGGCCCCCTGTTATTTTCTTGCATTCCTAATGTTAAAGATCAACAAGAGTTCCTATTTGGTGAATCTCATTCATTTCAATACAATATACTAGATTCCATCATTTTGTAACTATACTTACAGCATGGTTTCACATTGTGACAGAAGAAAAAACTGCAACATTTGTTACAACTCACTCTCATGGATGCTTGCACATGTTTCTGTCCCATCAATTTCCCGCTAAAGAAATCTCTCCAACGCAGGAGGTTTTGTTAACTGGGTCAATGGCATTCCAGGTTTTCTTTGTTATCTATTATAATGAAACAATAAGATTCTCTTTGTTCAGATTTGAAGACTATTTGTCTAAACACTGCAATGAGCAATAACATGCAATTTTATGAGAAGGGCTGTGGTCCCACAATTAAGATGTCTTTTCTTGTAAGTCTTTCCAGCAGATGAAGCGTAGAATACCCCCTAATTCTTCGCGAGTACATGCTGCTCCTTCCAAAGAAGGCAATCAAAGACGGCAAAACTGCCAGAATTATTGTGCTTTGTTAATGCTGCAAGCATTTTTCTTGCAAATTCTTGTGCATATGCCTAATTCCTGAATGGGCAAAATTCCTAATTCCTGAATGTTCTATGATCTTATCTTTGAGTAGCAGCAATCAAGTTTCTTTTCAGCAACTTCCAAGAGCCTGCCATCAAGACAATAATGTCAAATAAGACTTGCAAGTATTATTAAAAAAAGGAACAGTGGCTCTTAAGCTTCAAATTGCCAATAAAGACAACAGGTTAGTAATACAGAATGACCAAATCTTTATTTCAATGCCCATCTAACATAGCATAAAATACATAAAACTTACCTGTGACAAATGGACCCATGAGTCAAGCACCAATTTAGCTTTGCCTGATTTTTGAACTTCTTGTGCCATAGCCACTGCTTCTCTCAAGTCTTTTACATGCCCAGACACGAGGAGGCCTGCTGCAGCATTAAGTACCTAGATATAATCCACAGAGAGCGAGTGATTAAGACATACCTGGTAGTGTGCATAAGATAGAAGATAAAGAGTAGGATGGGGGAGCATTAGCAATACACTACACGTATTTCTTCAATTTACAGAAACTAGTACTGTTCTCATTTAGGTGAATGAAATCTTTATGTTCCTTGTTTACTTCCATTATCAAAGCAAACAAAATTGGACAGGCGACAAATAACACAGCTATTAAATAGGGAAGCAGTCTGGTTGAAATGGTTAAGAGATCTTGGAAGATGTTGCAGTCCTCACCATTAGCTGGTAATTGGTTATGTTGCATTTCGCAAAGCCTTTACTATCTTGATGCAAAAACCATTAGCATTTCATCTACACTTTTGTTTTTCAAAAAGAAACATTTTACTGTATGGGACAACATTGGTTTCTATGGGACATGCAAGGATATACGAGGGTTACTGTGACATTCTCCTCCATAGCTCAGCTCTAGGACTGCAAACCCCATACACCTTGCATGGGCCGATTTTCCATAGCATTAGGGATACAATGGCATTTCCAGCAAATACCTAGCCTCCAACGATACAAAATATTAATGAGCACCTCCATTGCCTTTTCCTATATATGTGGCTGTATATTTGCAATTAATCAAACAAAAGCGAAAGATTCTAAAAGAAGCATTTCAACAATCTTCAATGTAGCAAAAATGCTGGCACAGATAGATCCAGAGCCTTGCAGCGTGTTGTGTCGAGAAAATACTACTAGCAGAAAATGCATAGAAACGTTTTCATGCACTTATATGGACTGGAAACTTTTGGATGAGATTTGTCTGAAACATATGGAAATAGATACTTCTAGTCGCATAACCTTGCATGACTTTTGAGTAGAATTTTACATCCTTATATTCCATGTATTCTATTCCCGATTGGCATAACAAAATTTGAGGTTCATAACTTCATACCAGTGCATCGGCAATGGGGCCTTGTTCTCCAGCAAGCACAGCAAGAAGAAGTCTTGCGTTAACATCTGGTCCACCTCCTTTTAGATCGTCAAGTTTGCACCGCTGAATACCATAGTCCACTGAAATTTAACACGTCACACGTTTAAAAAAGGTTTGATTGTTTCTAGGTGCCACAAGCACAAAAGACAATGTCTTTTATGAGTATTGCTCTTCCAATTATCCCCCCTGACAAGAGAAACCATCACAAAATCCTAAGCAAGGACAAAATAACAAGTCCTCTAATGAGCATCTGAATGGAAAGAGCAAAGTGAACCAGACAGACATATCAAAAATGAAATGAATGACAGGCATGCATATAAGTAGGCCTGTCCTATGTGTGAATGGTAACCCATCAGTATTTAACGCATGAGCAGTTCATGACATGTCATTCAAAATCCATGAGGTTATCCAATACTCTGAAAAACAATTTAGCTTTCAAGTCAGCTGAAGCTTTTCATTAGAATCTGCTTCTTAAACTTGATTACCTTGAAACTCCGAATCAGGTTGGGGAAGAGATCAGCTAACTGATCAATGATCAATAGTCCAAGCGTTTCCGAAGGCAAGTATTTGCTTGTCACAATACAACTCAGGCTTGGCTGCACAACGTTTGGGCAGCCATAAACTCAGCCGTAGTCACATCAGCAATTTTCAAGAGAAGAAAACATTCAGCTACACAAAGACATAGACAGTCTTTCAAAAGAAGCGGCCTGATAAGAAATAGTGGATGCCAAATGGCATACTTTGGAGCAGCTTGATGAAGAAGGGAACATCTTCTTTGGTGAATTTCCTTAAGTTTTTTTTACCATAAATCTGTTTTGGATATAAATTACATCGAATACCCTATGGAATCCCCTCCCTCCAACCCCCCCTGCCTTCCTTCCTTCCTTGGGTAAGCTATGGCAAGAACAAAACATAGTAAAGATTAGTATAAAATTGCTGTTTACAAGGATCGCTTTCGCTATATTGGTCAAATCATAGGTAAACAAACTCACTTAATGTGGCATATGATGAACTGCACAAATAATGATCTTCAAGAGGAAGTTTATGCATAATAACCTCCAGGCTTTACTAGCAGCAGGATCATAAACGAACGTCCTCACCTGTGAACCCTGGTAATAAACTGCATGCTGATGTGACAGGGCCAACATTAATGCTTCATTGCACGGGAATTTAGTAGGGCGTTCTTTCTAGTTAAGGCATCCCCTTCTTAGTAGATATGCAAAACATAAGACAATCTCATGGGTTGCTGTCAAACATGAGCTTGCCTATTCGAGCATAGAAAGTGCTCATGTACAGCAGATCTAAAGTTTTATTTTGAATCTCATTGTCGATGTTGATATGCTGGTTGTTGAAGATACGAGGAGTCAACAACAGGACTAATAATAGATAACATGAATCATCTCTAATTGCATTGGACTCTTGGGCTGATGATATGGAGGACGTAATACTTTATCAGTTGCTGCAAGGATGTTGGATGTCAAGGAAGAAGGAGTTTACTATGTTTTGCGAGAAACTGCTTCAATGCTGCCTTCCATGGACGAGAAACTGCTTCAATGCTGCCTTCCATGGACAGCCCTTAGTCGTAAACCTTATAGCTTAAGATATTCACTCTCTACAGAGCCTTTTCTTCTGCTACAGCCCTTTGTTAATTTGATTCAGCTAATAGTTGCTTTCGTAAATAGTGCTATCCATTGTTTTGAAATCTAAATCCCCAAAACTCTCGGAATTAGCTCTGATCTTTATTTATGATATGATAAATTCATCATGCCTTCGGCTAACTACACTTCTTTTTTCTTTCTTTTAAACGAGGGGAAGTGTATTACACGGATCAAACACGAACTGGCTGATTGAATCTTGAGTGACATCCAAAATAATGCCTGGACCTGCAAATATAACATCACGTAAACTAAGGACAAAACAACACAACAAGACATAGAATGGTTCTTATATGCATGTGCCAAAGATATTCTTGCTTAATACATAATATATGGCAATAGGTCATACCAAGAGGGCTCATCTCATCAAGACCTTCGGAGTGAACCACGAGTGCTCGACTTACACCAAAATGTTGAAGAGATTTTGCCATCTTCAAAACCTGAATTTACATATAAGCAAGATACATTGTAACATTAGGGCGGTCATTACATGGAAAACAAAAGTAAGTTTGCACTATGAGAAGAAACAAGTACATCGAACCCCTATAATCTAGGAAGAGGCAAAGCTAGCGAGTAAAGACAAAAACACAATCGAAAGAACTACATGCTGCACACAACCCCTAGGATAAAATATACACTGGATTTATTTACCAGCTCTTTTGAGTAGACTCCAACAACCGAATATTGTGCTTTGGCAGGATTGAGCATTGGACCCAAGATATTAAATATTGTCTTGACTCCAAGCGATTTCCTTACAGGAGAAACTATTTTCATTGCTGGATGGTAATTGGGTGACATCATGAAACCAATACCAACCTCCTTGATACACTTTGTGATTTCCTGCAACCATCACAGATCATAGATTTTACCTTAGCATGTTCAAAGACGATACAATTAGATGGCTCAAATATACATTCACAACTTTAACAGGTTCCTAACCCTACCAAGTACTAGTATTTCGTAAGAAGGAAATTCTTAAAAAACATCGAATGCTTTAGAGACGATTAAGTATCAATTAAACCTCTGGTCCAAGGCCAATTGCTACACCAAGGGCATCAAGAACATCTGCGCTACCACAAGCTGATGAACTTGACCGATTTCCAACCTACAAGTTTAACGAAATTGTAGCAAGTCAATATTGTCCTTCATCCTCTCTTATAAAAGTATAAAGAACAATAACAACCCACCTTGGCAACCTTTGCTCCACAAGCAGCAGCAAGAATACATGCTCCAGTAGATATGTTAACTGTGTTAGCTCCATCACCACCAGTACCAACAATATCAAGCGTATCTGATGTCCCTTGCACATTGATGCATCTTTTCAACATAGCTTTTGCAAATCCTGCAATCTGTATGCATCCAAGAACACATGGTTGAAGCCTAACATGTAAAAAATTTTCAAATCATATAATGAGTATTCTCTAACCTCCTCTGAAGTCTCCCCTTTTGCTCTAAGGAGGACGAGAAGAGCACTCAGTTTTACAGGATCTGCTCCGTCAATTAAAGTATCCACAACAGCTTCTGCTTCATCAGTGGATAGGTCAATTTTATTTATTAATCTTTCTATCAGCTGCAGACACACATGTTAAAAGTCAACGAATGCAATTGAACATAGCACAAAATTACGGTGCCAAAATGACCCATAACATAATACCTGAGGAAACGGATTAACCTTCACGTTATTTTCTACACAAACCGCAGCCACTGAGCTGAAAACCTTCCTTCTAGCTAGCGCTTTTGTGGAGATCAATTTCGGAGGGTAGAAAACCCATTTATTTGTTGAATGGAACGATGAAGCAAATCTATTGCCAGAAACGTAGGTCGACAAAGATGCCATAGCTCAAAATCAATGAAAACTAGATTTGAATGAGGCCAATTTTACCATAGATACGAGCTAATGCTTGCTTGTATCTATAAAATTTCTTGCACGTCTTAGATCTCTCTTTGGTCCATTTAGGATGAGACCAAAGGCGGGAAGTGCACATTTTGGAAGAAGAAATTTTCGCCGAGAGAAATTTTCTGGCGGCCGCCAGCTGACCTGGCGGGCCGCGAGGGCGGAGAGCGGCGCCACCAGGTCAGCTGGCGGCCGCCAGAAAATTTCAACCGAAATTTTTGAGCGGCGAAAATTTTCCAACGAAAAGAAGGGGACGTGAAATTTGCCCCCGCTTTCTTCTTTCCGGCATGTTTCCGGCATAGCATTCGCTGGCAGCGCCGCTTAATCTGGGAGAGCGTCGTTTAGAAGGGGAACGCGACCACAGGCTCGAGGGCAAGAGGAGATTGACAGAAAATTTCTGGATGCAAGAAGCTGTTGTTTGGGGGCGAAATTTCATGCCCCCCTTTTTTTTCGTATACATTGGATATCACATAAACGTGAAAGTATTGTGAAAACATCAAGTCCGGCGGGTGAAAATAGGTTTACCCCAGTTATGGTGATTCTCATTTTGGAATACTCCCCGCGAATCATTGCACCCTCGGAGAACGGGTCGTTTTTTCATTATAAGGAATGTCTGCATGTCGCAAATTCTGGCTATGGACATTAATGTAACGTGAAATTTGTGGTGGGGTATTTTCTGTGCCACGTCACAATTTTACTGTTCGCAATTTTGCTCTGGCTAGCTCCGACTATGGCGTCATCATGACGCCAGAGCTCTACGCGTCGCCGATTCGGCCGTTGTTTACATTTTCTGAAGCGTCACATTCTGCTCTTTCTTTTGATGTGATTTTGAAGAAGTGCACCTGAGATTCTCATAGTTTTTGAAGGATCTTTGTTTTTTTGTGTCTTTTTGGACATTTTCGTGGCTTTTTCAACTGGAACGCAATCTTTGAGTAAGAATCTTGTATTCTCGCACTGGATTTTGGTATTCTTGGTTCTGACCTCTTATTTTTTGGTTCTTTCAGCAAGTGCACCTTCAACTTCAACATTCAGATCCCTAGGACGAGTCTGACGACTGTAGGAGAAATTTCTGAACCTGGATTCTAATCTAAGTAAGTATTTTTCTTGCATGTTGTTTTATATTAGATTTTTTAGTGCCTAATGTGATTTATTTGTTGCATGCAGAGTCTAAACTATGTCAATAGTGTATAGTAGTAGTATTGTCATTCTTGTTTTATTTTTTAGAAGTATGATTGGAAGTCTGGAGTATACAGGAATGGCAGATGTTTCGAGCTTCACTGTTTTGTCTGATATTACCAATGATCAGAATAAGGATGGTTGTGACACTGGCAAATTGGGAGAGAAGAAAAATATGGATTTTGAGCCAGAGATCAGTAAGCAGTTTTCAGAATCAGTGATTTCTGATTACATCACCAATGCACAAGTTTGTAGAATGTTTGACCGTCCAGTTCTGCCCAAAAATCCTAGTATTCCTGGAAAGAATGGGGAGCAGATACCATTTATAGATATTGATGAGAAGTTTTATAAGGAGGTTGATGCTGGAGTGCAAAGAACTCACAGAATAAGATTACATGGGCTAGAAATAGGTTTGATTTGTGGAGAGAGTATAGGGGAATTTCATGTGAGAAGACGAAGAGCTTGACGTCGTAGAGTTTGCGGGAATGCTTGAGCAGTTTATGCTACAAGTAACCAAATTGGATGGCCAGCTTTATCCTACCAAATCGTAAGTTATAGTTGTATTCTATTATTTTTTATTCTTGTTCTAAATTACGTATTAATAATTCTATTATGTCTTACAGCTTGCAGGATTTATTCAGGAAATTTGGGAGCATGATTCGGCGTCATAGGGAAATTCAATCTGCGAAGGAAGGCCGCATTGAATTCCCATTTGATATTCGACACATTTCTATCTTTGAGAGAGCAAGGTTGGCTTGTGTGGCAACAATGAGGAGATCTAGAATGACTCCTGGTGTTTGTAAAAAGAGAAAAAAAGTTGACGAGATAACTTTTGCTGATGAGACAGCATTATTAAATGACATTGATCATCAGATATACCATAATCATGGCCGGCAACGACGATTCCTCTATTATTGTATTGCTAGGTTTGTCATTCGCGCAAAGGAAGAGTTCCATAAGCTTTTAATCACTGACTTGTGGTTGGTAATGATGATGGTACAAAATATTTAGAATATTGTGAAAGGATTTGCAAGAATCATGATGTGGACATGAACCATTATCAAGAAGAATCCTTTAGATTACCTTGCAGGTGTTTAGAAGTTGACGTTGTCTTACATATAAACAACTTCTTAGGCATCTACCCGAGGTTGAGTGCGGTCCTGATCCTGCAAAGCCCTGCTAAGAGGTTTGCTTTTATGTAGGTATGCATTTTCATATGCTAGTTTTTCTCTTTTTAGTTTGCTATATTAATTTTTATTGTTTTAGGTAATCTTTTTTCCAAGGACACCAATTTGGTATAACTCGAAGCTCAGGGTTAGTGATCAGGCATTAGCGGGCTGGATGAAATACATGATGAAGATAATAGGGATCGATAGTAATTTTTCTAAAAAAACAGGGAGGACAAGTGTGATAAGTAGGATGGTTAAAGCTGGCATTCCAAATGTTGTTGGCATGAAGATTACTGGGCAAAGGACTACTGAAGCATATGTTTTTTTTTCGTTTATTTGCTGATTTATAATTGTTTGTTGCCATGCAGATATGACAAGAATGTGGAACTATGGACGAAGTGTGCAATGTCTTTGGTTAGTAGGCCTTTTGATGATTATGGAAATAGACGAATGTTTGAGGATGTGTTCAAGGAAGAATTGAAGCGACGAGATGAGTGTGAGAAACATGGAAGTGCAACTGCACTTGCATTGGCTGATATAGAGCAAGATGAAGGCGTAGCAATAGACAGCCCATATGATTATGGGCAGTGTTCCATGGTGGTTGATTGTGCTCAGGATGTAGAATCTGGTCAGAAATCTGATAAAGATTCTATTTCTGAACTTGCAGGTTGTGGAGTGCAAGTTCTAGATTTGAAGAACAGGAGCCTTGAACAGATTATAGATGCTACGCACTTTCATGTTGATGGAGCTGAGCTAGTCGCAGAGCTTTGAATCAACAACATAAACATTGGTACATTCAAGCATCGGGTGGTTCATTCAATAACTGCACCTTCACGGGCCACAGACTTGAGAAAGAATTTCAAGAGTTTATGATTGAGAAGAGATCCAATATGTGCCTAATTCTGTGTAATGTTTCTGCTATGAATCTGGTTTTGAATGTAATATTTTTGCTTACGACAAGACCCACATGTTGTCAGTATTCCACATCAAATATATGCTAAGCAGAGAGCAAAAATTGCAGCATGAGAATATAATATTAAGCATTATGAATGCATCCAAATCACGATACATCTCCATGTTATAACCCGGATCATGTGAGCTATGAGATAATAATGAGCAACCATGAAATAACCGTGAAAACCATGAGATAACCATAAGCATCGCAAAGGCAACTCCGGGTTCTATGGAGGCCACCCAGCCGACATCGTGCCCTCGCAAAGAAAATCGGAGGGGAGAGGGGAGGAAGGTAAGCCTCATGTGTACACACCGTCCTAGCCTATATCCAATGCTAGAAAACCCACTTGCAAGCCATGTAGCGCGATGAAGCACCCTTGCCAGGGTGACAATGCCCAATGTCAAGAACAAGCACAACTGTGAGTCCAAGCCACTGAAAATGGAACTTGGCCCTGGAGAATATGCACTCATGCACCATTAGCATTATATGTCCCACATATCAGAGTCATCATCAATTCCATGATACTATAGCATATCTGGCCGGACATAACCAGAACTAGCATATCCATGTACATAACCATGCAATTATATATTATGATCATCAAATCCTAATAATGTTAGCTCATAACATCATCATACAATAATCATATAAGCATATAATCTCGTCTATATATTTCAAATGCAAAGGTATAACTTTTATGAAACATTCAAGTACAAGATCCAAGAGACTATATAGTATTCATACACAAAACTATTACACTCCCTTAAAAATTAAATTCCCCCTTAAACCTCCTTTAGTTTGGGTGCATATTCACACGAGGGGTGACTCTGGGCATCGAGCCGTTGGATAGGCATATACACCCTTTATTCTTTGATCTACACCGTAGATAAAGTCCTCGCTTGTAAATATCCATGTACAAGTTTTGCTATATGTATAAAAAGATTTACAAAATACTATAAGATTTGAGGCAATGTACTATATAGTGTTGATTTTGTACATAAAATATAATTTTAGGGGCTCTCATTTGCCGTATTTCACCCCTCGTGGTGAATATGCACCCAAACCAAAGGGGGTTTACGGGGGAATTTAAATTTTAAGTGTGGAATGTAATGGTTTGTGTTAACCAGTATATTATACTTAAACGAATTGATGTTATATATTCATTGTGTAATTAGTAATATGTAGCATACAAAATATCTAGCATAATAACAAATAAAAATTAATACTAATATAAAGCATAAGTAAAAAACCATAATGTAAAATAAGAAAATGGAATGCGAAATTCTTTTAACCAAGGTAGAATAGCATATACGTAACACATATGTAGTATATGTAATCTTATTATATATGCTTTAAAAACATTTTATTTATGAATTTATTTAGTAATTGGAGGAAATAAATAAAAATAGTATGTCAAAACGCTCAATATGGATAGCGACTTAAGATGCAATACACATCTTCATTGATTTGCCTATCAAACAACCTGCAGAGGGCGGTTAGCCTATTTATTTGCGCACGTAACTGCCTCCATTGGTCTATGTCCAAACGTATGTGTGCATCAATAATGAAATTCACAATTGAGTTCAATGCATTACAAATTTGTTGCATAGATGAGTGGATGTCATTGATGTATCCAACTAACCACAATGATATAACATCAATGGGTCTTCACCATGTGGGAGGTGGTGATTCTTACCGATGGCGGAGGAACTAATCAACTTGAACTTCACTTGTTGGGTTTTCCGGTACTATGATAATTTGGGTCCACATCATTGTTTACTTCAGGCATGAGGGGAATGTCACGCGGGAGGTGATTCATTGGGGACTTGTATAACCCGCATGTGAAATAAACAAATTGATTGTGACGCCCTGAGAATCTATCATGATGCTCCCATTGTACAAATATAGGAATTCCCTCCCATGGCTTACTACATCACCATGGATGGGCCCTCCGGCTAACTTCGGACCACTTGGGATAACCAAGTGTCCTAGGCAGGAACACCTGGGAGTGCCATTTGTCCCACGCCCTCTATGGGAATCGTGATACAGCCGAAGCGTACATAGATGTTAGCACGCAAACAATCATGCTCAAATAGTACCACCAATGGCAAGGGTGGCCCATCCATCATCATCAACTAAATGATAATACAAGCACAAGATAACATAAGTAACCCGTCATAACAAGGGCGCCACCGGCTCGGGCTCCATGGGGTCAACCCGACGGTCCGTACCTCAAGATATTAGCGCATCGAACGTTATGACATGGCGCTATCGGCTTAGAACAATGGCTAGGGTAGTCCACGCCATCCGCCCCCCGGTGCACACTTTTGCGATAGGGTCAAAACATGTTATGGCGTGGTTATAACCTTCAAGACGCAATCCCATGGATTCACCCTATGAGACTACTGGGTTACATCTCCCCGTGTCCGATGAGGTAGGAAAGGGATGAATCCTCCCAAATCACAACGGTCCATGGGTGTGCTAGAGGATGCATGCCACACCCGCACATCCGTGATCCATACCCGGCTTACCCCCTAAATCTATGCAAAGTCCAGGATGTCCATATAGGCATGTATCCTCACGACCCAAGGGGTGTCACCCCATACCCAACTCACATGCAGAGAGACCACTATAAGCCTAGCACACTCAGAGGAGCCCCAATAGCCACGGGCCAAGATGGCTCCCCACTTCACCGTTATTGTCCATTATTTGGTGATGAACCACATCATAGCATCCACATCCGTGTGGGCTCTTGTACACAAAGCCGCAATTACCGGATTTTAAGGGTTCTAGCTAGAAACATCTCTATTTCTATGAAGCTTTTAAGTCTCTACCCTTCCCTTAACCCCCAATATACGTATGAGCAAAAAAGAAAGAACATAATCACAATCAAAGTATCCATCATCATCATAGTAACATATGAAAGAGAATTTAACCATTCCATCTACTCAAAGAGGTGTTAGTCAAGCACAAGCTATCTAGGACGACCGGTCTCCCCGACCGGAGCCATTGTTGCAAAGGCCTCCATTCTTCAAGTCTGCTCACACGAGCCTGGTGTCTCCTCCTTCCTCCACTCTCCCAAATCAATTTGGGGGCGTAAATGGGGTAAGACCCCAATTTGCCCTCTAAATTAGGCAAACCCTCTTGGCCAATCGATTTGGACCGGTGGCACTGCCTTATTGGTTGATTTTAATTAAGTAATAGCCTAATTAGATTAATTAAGTTATTTATTAACTAATATTTTAGTATAGCCACTAAAAACCCTTTTAGGTTAACCCAAGTTATCCCTTATTGACCCCTAAGGGTCTAGTTATATACTGGTGACGTGTCATGATATGTATACGTATACCGTATGGATACTTGGAACGTCACATTCTTCCCCCCTTGAGATAATGTTGTCCTTAGCATTAGGGTTAGTTTGGCTAGAAGAAAACAATTAAGTTAGAAAAGATAATTCTAATTGCTGAAGTAATACAGGATTACACATAGTTGTTGTAGTAGGATCGAAGCCCATTAACAGGAAATAAGAGTTACCATGACAACAAACTTAAATAGGGCGCTGATAGACAAAAGACATTGAAATAACAAAAGATGGCCCCAGACTGAGGCCTAGGATCCTCTGCAGTACGTCAGTACGCACTACTGGCCTGCAAAATTACAGTACATCAGTACTTACAAAATAATTTAAGTAGTGTGGTTGAAGGGACCACCCCCTTAAAATAAAAGAAATATGAATGCAAGAACCCTATCATGCCTAAGGCTTGCATGTCGTCTCGACATAAGGAATGGCAATATTCCCATTATAGCCGCAGACGGATGCATCCTATCACGAATGCCTATATGCCCAATTCCCCATCTAGGATGTATGTAACCCAACCCCTTAAATGATCTCTATCAGATCTCTCTCATTTGATCCATGTCGGACCCACAACATTATGCTTACCTTAGGGTTGTAGTTGGTCGCACCTTGAATGGTTCGGCCCTGACATTCTCGCATAAAGTCCGGGTAAGTCTTATCCAAACCCGCTTTGAGAACCTAGGTTGCGTTCTTCGTCGGTAAGTGTTTTCGCTTAACTAAATATTGCAAGAAGATTTGAGTTCTGCGGGTTTGCTTATATGCACGATCAAGGAGAGCCTCCGGCACTATCTCCAATTGATCCTCCGTCATCTCTAGAAGTATTGTCGTGTCAAGGATCTCTTCTGGATCGGGGTTATGCTTCTTGAGAAGGCTCACATGAAGACTTTATGGACCTTCAAATGCACGGGTAGATTCAACCCGTGAAGGCTTGAGAACTTATCCTTTCTAAGCATCTCAAAGGGTCCCGCCCCATCTAGGTGCAAGCTTCTTACAATTGCCAATTTTGAGATTGGCTTGCCTCACCTTGATCTTTAGGCATACGGACTCACCAACCTCGTGGTGTCCGATGCCTGTCGCCAAGGCTCTTTTGCCGAGCTCTAGCAGCTAACAAATACCCTCGAACTTCTTCGATTAGGGCTTCATGTTCGTAAGCAATTGTTGAGAACTTCCACCTTGGAAACTGGATTATGCCACGTGTCTGGAGTAAGGCTTTGATAGCCATAATTGATCATAAAATGAGACATCCTTGAGGACTCCTGCCTAGTACTATTATAGGCACACTCTACCAAATGGATATAATCTGCCCATTGGGATTGCTTGTTCCAGACATAGCTACGTAGCATATCTTCGATTATGCGATTGGTATGCTCGTTGACCATCCGTGCTGGGATGGTAAGTTTGAATAGTGCTAAAGAAATCCTTCCAAAAGGCACTAATAAACTTAGGATCTTGGTCCGATATAATGGTACAGGGCATCCCATGCAGACAAAACACCTCCTTGGTGAATAACAAGGCAGTATCCAATGCAGTGTCTGTGGTACGACATGGCAAAAAGTGCGCCATCTTGGAAAGCTTGTCGAGCACCACCATTAAGGCATCGAAGCCCCTTAAGGTGCACGGGAGTCCCACGATAAAATCCAAGGTAATAACTTCCCATTTTGCATTAGGCACCTCTAAGAGTTACAATTTCCTCGAATAATGAATCGTTTACGCGCTTTGTTTGTTCGACATATCTGACCTTACTTAATGTACTAGGCAATGTGTTTTTTCATCCCTGGACAAAAATAGCTGGAGCGGATCTTGAAATATGTCATCATAAATCCTGCATGCCCTGCTATAGGACTGTTATATATATCGTGGAGAATGAGCTTGCGAACTCCTGACGTCTGGGGAACACATAACTTATTGTTGTAATAGAGGAGATTACCTTCTTTTTATAATGGCAGAAAGCCTCTCTCTCTTTATCTGTTCTGGCTTCTTTGGATAGACTTTGTCATATTTCCTGAAATTCAGAGTCTGCTAGAAGAGCATGATGTATTTGCTTACTAAACTCGCTGGAGAGTGTGGAGATAGCATTACAATACGTTCGAGTGACCAATGGATGTCTGGAAAGCACGTCAGCAAATATTTGCCCAGCTTATAGATCACTTCAAAATCATACTCTTTTAGGTACTCCATCCATCGTCGCTGCCTCAGATTGAGGTGGGGTTGCGAAAAAATATATTGGAGGCTTTGGTGATCTGTATCCAACTGGAATCGTCTCTCAAGTAAGTAATGCCTCCAAATGCGCAAGGCACGCACGACAGCAAGCAATTCTTAGTCATGCATGGGGTAACGATGTTCTGCATCATTCATCTTCCTAGAATCATAGGCAATTACTCTACCTTCTTGCATCAATACTCCACCAGTAGCAATCTTACTGGCATCTGTGGCAACCCAATTATCCTTTTGAGGATCAGACAATGTGAGAACTGGAGCGGTTGCCAAAGCATCCTTTAATGATTGAAATTCGGCTTGGACCTTGTCTTTCCAATGTGCCATCCAATCCTTAATCTTCTCATGTTTGGTAAGGTATGTAAGAGGTGCGGCAACTTAGCAAAGTCCTTAACAAATTTTCGATAATATCTTGCCAACCCTAGAAAGCTGCAGACCTCCGACACATTGGTTGGGGTCGGCCAATCTTTTTTATGGCCAATCTTTGTTGGATCTCAGATATTCCCCTCCGCTTGTAAAACAATATGTCCTAAGTAGTCAACCTTGGTGGTTGCAAATCTACACTTATGCTACAAGTAACCAAATTGGATGGCCACTTTATCCTACCGAATCGTAGTTATAGTTGTATTCCATTATTTTTTATTCGGTTCTAAATTACGTATTAATAATTCTATTATGTCTTACAACTTGCGTGATTTATTCAGAAATTTGGGAGCATGATTCGGTATCATAGGGAAATTCAATCAAAGGAAGGCCGCATTGAATTCCCATTTTATATTCGATACATTTCTATCTTTGAGAGAGCAAGCTTGCCTTGTGTGGCAACAATGAGGAGATCTAGAATGACTCGTGTTTGTAAAAAGAGAAAAAAAATTGAGGAGATTACTTTTTCCGATGAGACAAAGATTATTAAATGACATTGATCATCAGATATACCATAATCATGGCCGTAGCGACGATTCCTCTATTATTGTATTGCTAGGTTTGTCATTCGCGCAAAGGAAGAGTTCCATAAGCTTTTAATCACTCAGACTTGTGGTTGGTAATGATGATGGTACAAAATATTTAGAATATTGTGAAAGGATTTGCAAGAATCATGATGTGGACATGAACCATTATCAAGAAGAATCCTTTAGATTACCTTGCAGGTGTTTAGAAGTTGACGTCATTCTTACATAGGAACAACTTCTTAGGCATCTACCCGAGGTTGAGTGCAGTCCTGATCCTGCAAAGCCTGCTAAGAGGTTTGCTATTATGCAGGTACGCATTTTCATTTGCTAGTTTTTCTCTTCTTAGTTTGTTATATTAATTTTATTGTTTTAGGTAATCTTTTTTTCTCCAAGAACACCAACCGTATAACTCAAGCTCAGATTAGTGGTCGCATTAGCGGGATGGGTGAAATACATGATGAAGACAATAGGGATCGATGGTAATTTTTCTGGAAAATCAGGGAGGACAAATGTGATAAGTAGGATGGTTAAGGCTGCGTTCCAGATGTTGTTGGCATGAAGTTTACTGGGCAAAGGACTACTGAAGCATATCATAGGTAATTTCATTGCTTTCTCATTCAACTGTTTTTGTTTTTTTCGTTTATTTGATGATTTATAATTGTTTGTTGCCATGCAAATATGACAAGAATGTGGAACTGCAGACGAAGTGTGCAATGTTTGTGGTTAGTAGGCCTTTTGATGATTATGGAAATAGGCGAATGTTTGAGGATGTGTACAAGGAAGAATTGAAGCGACGAGATGAGTGTGAGAAATGTGGAAATGCAACTGCAGTTGCATTGGCTGATGTAGAGCAAGATGAAGGCGTAGCAGCAGACAGGCCATATGATTATGGGCAGTGTTCCATAGAGGTTGATTGTGCTCAGAATGTAGAATCTGATAAGAAATCTGATAAAGATTATTTCTGAACTTGCAGGTTGTGGAGTGCAAGTTCTAGATTTGAAGAACAGGAGCCTTGAACAGATTATAGATGCTACGCACTTTCATGTTGATGCAGCTGAGCTAGTCGCAGAGCTTTGAATCTGAACATAAACATTGGTACATTCAAGCATCGGGTGGTTCATTCAATAACTGCACCTTCACGGCTTCTGCTGCACTTGAGAAAGAATTTCAAGAGTTTATGATTGAGAAGAGATCCAATATGTGCCTAATTCTGTGTAATGTTTCTGCTATGAATCTGGTTTTGAATGTAATATTTTTGCTTACGACAAGACCCACATGTTGTCAGTATTCCACATCAAATATATGCTAAGCAGAGAGCAAAAATTGCAGCATGAGAATATAATATTAAGCATTATGAATGCATCCAAATACGATACATCTCCATGTTATAACCAGATCATGTGAGCTATGAGATAATAATGAGCAACCATGAAATAACTGTGAAAACCATGAGATAACCATAAGCATGCAGTGCAACTCCGGTTCTATGCAGGCCACCCAGTCGATCAGCCCTCGCAAAGAAATAACGGGAGGGGGAGAGGGGAGGAAGGTAAGCCTCATGTGTACACACCCTCCTAGCCTATATCCAACCCTAGAAAACCCACTTGCAAGCCATGCAGCGCGACGAAGCACCTTCGCCGGGGTGATAATGCCCGATGTCAAGAACAAGAACAACCGTGAGTCCAAGCCACTGAAAACGGAACTTGGCCCTGGAGAATATGCACTCATGCACCATTAGCATATGTCCCACATGTCAGAGTCATCATCAATTCCATGATACTATAGCATATATGTGACATAGCCAGAACTAGCATATCCATGTACATAACCATGCAATTATATATTATGATCATCAAATCTTAATTTTGTTAGTTCATAACATCATCATACAATAATCATACAAGCATATACTAATCTCATCTAATACTCGCATCATGAATATATATTTCAAATGCAAAGGTATAACTTTTATGAAACATTCAAGTACAAGATCCAAGAGACTATATAGTATTCCTACACAAAACTATTTAATTTCACACTTAAAAATTAAATTCCCCTTAAACCCCCTTTGGTTTAAGTGCATATTCACACGGAGGGTGACTCCAGGCATCAGAGCTATTGGATAGGCATATGCTTTATTCCTTGATCTACACCGTAGATAAAGATCCTCGTTTGTGGGGTATCCATGTACAAGTTTTGCTATACTGTATAAAAAGATTTACAAAATACTATAAGATTTGAGGCAATGTACTATATAGTGTTGATTTTGTACATGCGAAATATAATTTTAGGGGCTCTCGCTGCCGTACTTCACCCCTCGTGTGAATATGCACCCAAACCAAAGGGGGTTTACGGGGGAATTTAAATTTTAAGTGTGGAATGTAATGGTTTGTGTTAACCAGTATATTATACTTAAACGAATTGATGTTATATATTCATTGTGTAATTAGTAATATGTAGCATACAAAATATCTAGCATAATAACAAATAAAAATTAATACTAACATAAAGCATAAGTAAAAAACCATAATGTAAAATAAGAAAATGGAATGCGAAATTCTTTTAACCAAGGTAGAATAGCATATACGTAACACATATGTAGTATATGTAATCTTATTATATATGCTTTAAAAACATTTTATTTATGAATTTATTTAGTAATTGGAAATAAAAAAAAATAGTATGTCAAAACGCTCAATATGGATAGCGACTTAAGATGCAATACACATCTTCATTGATTTGCCTATCAAACAACCTGCAGAGGGCGGTTAGCCTATTTATTTTATTAAATACGAATCGCCTCCGCTGGTCTATGTCCAAACGTATGTGTGCATCAATAATGAAATTCACAATTGAGTTCAATGCATTACAAATTTGTTGCATAGATGAGTGGATGTCATTGATGTATCCAACTAACCACAATGATATAACATCAACAGGGTCTTCACCATGTGGAGGTGGTGATTGCGCTGATGGCAGAGGAACTAACTGAACTTGAACTTCACTTGTTGGGTTTTCTGGTACTATGATAATTTGCGGGTCCACATCATTGTTTACTTCAGGCATGAGGGAATGTCACGTGGAGGTGATTCGCTTGGGGACTTGTATAACCCGCATGTGAAATAAAACAAATTGATTGTGACGCCCCTGTAATCTATCGATGCTCCCATTGTACAAATATAGGAATTCCCCTCCCATGGCGACTACATCACCATGGATGGGCCCTCCGTCTAACTCGGACCACTTGGGATAACCAAGTGTCCGGGCGAGGAACACGGAGGTGCCATTTGTCCCACGTCCTCTATGGAATCGATACAAAAGGAAGCATATAGATGTTAGCACGCAACAATCATGCTCAAATAGTACCACCACGAAGGGTGGCCCATCCATCATCATCAACTAAATGATAATACAAGCACAAGATAACATAAGTAATCCATCATAACAAGGGCGCTACCCTGGGCTCAGCCTCCATGGGGTCAACTGACGGTCAGGGCCTCAAGATATTAGCAGACGAACGTATGACATGGCGTTGGCTGGCTTAGAACAATGGCTAGGGTAGTCCACGCCATCCGCCTCCTCCACACACTTGCGGATAGGTCAAACATGTTATGGCGTGGTTATAACCTTCTGAAGACGCAATCCCATGGATTCACCCTATGAGACTACTTCGGGTTACATCTCCCCGGGTCCGATGAGGTAGGAAAGGGATGAATCCCCTCCCAAATCACAACGGTCCATGGGTGTGCTAGAGGATGCATGCCACACCTACAGCATCCGCATCCATACCCGACTTACCCCCCTAAATCTATGCAAAGTCCAGGATGTCCATATAGGCATGTATCCTGCGACCCAAGGGGTGTCAGCCCCATACCCAACTCACATGCAGAGACCGACTATAAGCCTAGCACACTGTAGGAGCCCCAATAGCCACGCTCAGCATGGCTCCGCCCCCACTTCACCAGTTGTGTCCATTATTTGGTGATGAACCACATCATAGCATCCACATCCAGGTGGGCTCTTGTACACAGGCTGCAATTACTGGGTTTTAAGGGTTCTAGCTAGAAACATCTCTATTTCTAGGAAGCTTTTAGGTCTCTACCCTTCCCTTAACCCCCAATACACATAAGGAGCAGAAAGGAAGAACATAATCACAATCAAAGTATCTATCATCATCATAGTAACATATGAAAGAGAATTTAACCATTCCATCTACTCAAAGAGGTGTTAGCTGAAGCACAAGCTATCTAGGGACTGACCGGTCTCCTGACTGGAGCCATTGTTGCAAAGGCCTCCATTCTTCAAGTCTGTTCACAGCAGCTGGTGTCTCCTCCTTCCTCCACTCTCCCCAAATCAATTTGGGGCAGAAATGGGGGTAAGACCCCAATTTGCCCTCTAAATTAGGCAAACCCTCTTGGCCAATCGATTTGGACCGGTGGCACTGCCTTATTGGTTGATTTTAATTAAGTAATAGCCTAATTAGATTAATTAAGTTATTTATTAACTAATATTTTAGTATAGCCACTAAAAACCCTTTTAGGTTAACCCAAGTTATCCCTTATTGACCCCTAAGGGTCTAGTTATATACTGGTGACGTGTCATGATATGTATACGTATACCGTATGGATACTTGGAACGTCACATTCTTCCCCCCTTGAGATAATGTTGTCCTCAGCATTAGGGTTAGTTTGGCTAGAAGAAAACAATTAAGTTAGAAAAGATAATTCTAATTGTTTGAAGTAATACAGATTACACATAGTCGCTTGTAGTAGGATCGAAGCCCATTAACAGAAATAAGAGTTACCATGACAACAAACTTAAATAGGGCTGATAGACAAAAAAGACATTGAAATAACAAAAGATGGCCCCGGATCGAGGCCTAGGATCCTCTCAGCGAAGACGTCAAGACGCACAATCGGCTCAAAAAAATTACAAAGACATCAAGATTACAAAATAATTTAAGTAGTGTGGTTGAAGGGACCACCCCTTAAAATAAAAGAAATATGAATGCAAGAACCCTATCATGCCTAAGGCTTGCATGTCGTCCCGACATAAGGAATGGCCATATTCCCATTATAGCCGCAGACGGGATGCATCCTATCACGAATGCCTATATGCCCAATTCCCCATCTAGGATGTATGTAACCCAACCCCTTAAATGATCTCTATCGATCTCTCTCATTTGATCCATGCCGGACCCACAACATTATGCTTACCTTAGGGTTGTAGTTGGTCGCACCTTGAATGGTTCGCCCCGACATTCTCGCATAAAGTCCTGGTAAGTCTTATCCAAACCCGCTTTGAGAACCTAGGTTATGCTCTTCGCTTGTAAGTGTTTTCGCTTAACTAAATATTGCAAGAAGATTTGAGTTCTGCGGGTTTGCTTATATGCACGATCAAGGAGAGCCTCCGGCACTATCTCCAATTGATCCTCCGTCATCTCTAGAAGTATTGTCGTGTCAAGGATCTCTTCTGGATCGGGGTTATGCTTCTTGAGAAGGCTCACATGAAGACTTTATGGACCTTCAAATGCACGGGTAGATTCAACCCGTAGGCTTGAGAACTTATCCTTTCGGTTATCTCAAAGGGTCCTGCCCATCTAGGTGCAAGCTTCTTACAATTGCCAATTTTGAGATTGGCTTGCCTCACCTTGATCTTTAGGCATACGGACTCACCAACCTCGTGGTGTCCGATGCCCGTCATGGAAGGCTCTTTTGCCGAGCTCTAGCAGCTAACAAATACCCTCGAACTTCTTCGATTAGGGCTTCATGTTCGTAAGCAATTGTTGAGAACTTCCACCTTGGAAACTGGATTATGCCACGTGTCTGGAGTAAGGCTTTGATAGCCATAATTGATCATAAAATGAGACATCCTTGAGGACTCCTGCCTAGTACTATTATAGGCACACTCTACCAAATGGATATAATCTGCCCATTGGGATTGCTTGTTCCGCATATAGCTACGTAGCATATCTTCGATTATCACGATTGGTATGCTCGTTCGACCATCCGTCTCGGGGATGGTAAGTTTGAATAGTGCTAAAGAAATCCTTCCAAAAGGCACTAATAAACTTAGGATCTTGGTCCGATATAATGGTACAGGGCATCCCATGCAGACAAAACACCTCCTTGGTGAATAACAAGGCAAAGATCCAATGCAAAGGTTAATACGGGTAAATACATGGCAAAAGTGCGCCATCTTGGAAAGCTTGTCGAGCACCACCATTAAGGCATCGAAGCCCCTTAAGGTGCACGGAGTCCCACGATAAAAATCCAAGGTAATAACTTCCCATTTTGCATTAGGCACCTCTAAGAGTTACAATTTCCCTGGAATACGTAACTGTTCTGCCTTTGTTTGCTGACATATCTGACCTTACTTAATGTACTAGGCAATGTGTTTTTTCCATCCTGGACAAAAATAGCTGGAGCGGATCTTGAAATATGTCATCATAAATCCTGCATGCCCCGCTATAGGACAATTATATATATCGTGGAGAATGAGCTTAAACTCGGACGTCTGGGGAACACATAACTTATTGTTGTAATAGAGGAGATTACCTTCTTTTATAATGGCGTAAAGCCTCTCTCTCTTTATCTGTTCTGGCTTCTTTGGATAGACTTTGTCATATTTCCTGAAATTCAGAGTCTGCTAGAAGAGCATGATGTATTTGCTTACTAAACTCGCTGGAGAGTGTGGAGATAGCATTACAATACGTTCGAGTGACCAATGGATGTCTGGAAAGCACGTCAGCAAATATTTGCCCAGCTTATAGATCACTTCAAAATCATACTCTTTTAGGTACTCCATCCATCGCCGCTGTCTCGTTGAGGTGGGGTTGTAAAAATATATTGAGGCTTTGGTGATCCTCAGATCCAACCGAATCGTCTCTCAAGTAAGTAATGCCTCCAAATGCGCAAGGCACGCACGACAGCAAGCAATTCTTAGTCATGCATGGGGTAACGATGTTCTGCATCATTCATCTTCCTAGAATCATAGGCAATTACTCTACCTTCTTGCATCAATACTCCACCAGTAGCAATCTTACTGGCATCTGTGGCAACCCAATTATCCTTTTGAGGATCAGACAATGTGAGAACTGGAGCGGTTGCCAAAGCATCCTTTAATGATTGAAATTCGGCTTGGACCTTGTCTTTCCAATGTGCCATCCAATCCTTAATCTTCTCATGTTTGGTAAGGTATGTAAGAGGTGCGGCAACTTAGCAAAGTCCTTAACAAATTTTCGATAATATCTTGCCAACCCTAGAAAGCTGCAGACCTCTGACACATTGGTTGGGGTCGGCCAATCTTTTATGGCGCCAATCTTTGTTGGATCTGTAGATATTCCCTCCGCAGAAACAATATGTCCTAAGTAGTCAACCTTGGTGGTTGCAAATCTACACTTATGCTACAAGTAACCAAATTGGATGGCCAGCTTTATCCTACCGAATCGTAAGTTATAGTTGTATTCCATTATTTTTTATTCGGTTCTAAATTACGATTAATAATTCTATTATGTCTTACAAACTTGCGTGATTTATTCAGAAATTTGGGAGCATGATTCGGTTCATAGGGAAATTCAATCATGAAGGAAGGCCGCATTGAATTCCCATTTTATATTCGATACATTTCTATCTTTGAGAGAGCAAGCTTGCCTTGTGTGGCAACAATGAGGAGATCTAGAATGACTCCTGGTGTTTGTAAAAAGAGAAAAAAAAATTGAGGAGATTACTTTTGCTGATGAGACAGCATTATTAAATGACATTGATCATCAGATATACCATAATCATGGCCGGCAACGATGATTCCTCTATTATTGTATTGCTAGGTTTGTCATTCACAAGAAAGGAAGAGTTCCATAAGCTTTTAATCACTGACTTGTGGTTGGTAATGATGATGGTACAAAATATTTAGAATATTGTGAAAGGATTTGCAAGAATCATGATGTGGACATGAACCATTATCAAGAAGAATCCTTTAGATTACCTTGCAGGTGTTTAGAAGTTGACGTCATTCTTACATAGGAACAACTTCTTAGGCATCTACCCGAGGTTGAGTGCAGTCCTGATCCTGCAAAGCCTGCTAAGAGGTTTGCTATTATGCAGGTACGCATTTTCATTTGCTAGTTTTTCTCTTCTTAGTTTGTTATATTAATTTTTATTGTTTTAGGTAATCTTTTCTCCAAGAACACCACCGTATATAACTCAAGCTCGTGGATTAGTGGTCGCATTAGCGGGATGGGTGAAATACATGATGAAGACAATAGGGATCGATGGTAATTTTTCCGAAAATCGGGAGGACAAATGTGATAAGTAGGATGGTTAAGGCTCGTTCCGGATGTTGTTGGCATGAAGTTTACTGGGCAAAGGACTACCGAAGCATATCATAGGTAATTTCATTGCTTTCTCATTCAACTGTTTTTGTTTTTTTCGTTTATTTGATGATTTATAATTGTTTGTTGCCATGCAAATATGACAAGAATGTGGAACTGCAGACGAAGTGTGCAATGTCTTTGGTTAGTAGGCCTTTTGATGATTATGGAAATAGGCGAATGTTTGAGGATGTGTACAAGGAAGAATTGAAGCTTAATTTAGATGAGTGTGAGAATGTGGAAAATGCAAATCCAGCTTGCATTGGCCGATGTAGAGCAAGATGAATGTATTGTGCCATATGATTATGGGCGTTGTTCCATAGAGGTTGATTGTGCTTTCGTAATGTAGAATCGATAAGAAATGATAAAGATTATTTCTCGAACTGCGCGTTGTGGAGTGCAAGTTCTAGATTTGAAGAAACGAGAGCCTTGAATTGATTATAGATGCTACGCACTTTCATGTTGATGCAAATGAGCTAGTCGCAGAGCTTTGAATCAACATAAACATTGGTACATTCAAGCATCGGGTGGTTCATTCAATAACTGCACCTTCACGGCCTGGCAAGACTTGAGAAAGAATTTCAAGAGTTTATGATTGAGAAGAGATCCAATATGTGCCTAATTCTTGTAATGTTTCGCTATGAATCTGGTTTTGAATGTAATATTTTTTTTACGACAAGACCCACATGTTGTCCAAAGATTCCACATCAAATATATGCTAAGCTGAGAGCAAAATTGCGGCATGAGAATATAATATTAAGCATTATGAATGCATCCAAAATAATTATACATCTCCATGTTATAACCGCATCATGTGAGCTATGAGATAATAATGAGCAACCATGAAATAATCGCGGAAAACCATGAGATAACCATAAGCATGCAAAGGCAACTCCGGGTTCTATGGAGGCCACCCGGTGATCGGGCCTGCGGCAAAATAACGGGGAGAGGGGAGGAAGGTAAGCCTCATGTGTACACACCCGCCCCTAGCCTATATCCAATGCTAGAAAACCCACTTGCAAGCCATGTAAGCGATGAAGCACCCTTGCCAGGTGACAATGCCCAATGTCAAGAACAAGCACAACCGTGAGTCCAAGCCACCTAAAATGGAACTTGGCCCTCGAGAATATGCACTCATGCACCATTAGCATTATATGTCCCACATATCAGAGTCATCATCAATTCCATGATACTATAGCATATCTGTGACATAACCAGAACTAGCATATCCATGTACATAACCATGCAATTATATATTATGATCATCAAATCCTAATAATGTTAGCTCATAACATCATCATACAATAATCATATAAGCATATAATCTCGTCTGATACTAGCATCATGAATATATATTTCAAATGCAAAGGTATAACTTTTATGAAACATTCAAGTACAAGATCCAAGAGACTATATAGTATTCATACACAAAACTATTACACTCCACACTTAAAAATTAAATTCCCCCTTAAACCTCCTTTAGTTTGGGTGCATATTCACACGAGGGGTGACTCTGGGCATCGAGAGCAGTTGGATAGTCATATACACCCTTTATTCTTTGATCTACACCGTGAGATAAAGTCCTCGCTTGTGGGGTATCCATGTACAAGTTTTGCTATACCAGATAAAAAGATTTACAAAATACTATAAGATTTGAGGCAATGTACTATATAGTGTTGATTTTGTACATGCGAATATAATTTTAGGGGCTCTCATTGACTTCTTCACCCTCGTGTGAATATGCACCCAAAACCAAAGGGGGTTTACTGAATTTAAATTTTAAGTGTGGAATGTAATGGTTTGTGTTAACCAAAGATATTATACTTAAAACGAATTGATGTTATATATTCATTGTGTAATTAGTAATATGTAGCATACAAAATATCTAGCATATAATAACAAATAAAAATTAATACTAACATAAAGCATAAGTAAAAACCATAATGTAAAATAAGAAAAATGGAATGCTAAATTCTTTTAACCAAGGTAGAATAGCATATAATGAACACATATGTAGTATATGTAATCTTATTATATATGCTTTAAAAAACATTTTATTTATGAATTTATTTAGTAATTGGAGGAAATAAATAAAAATAGTATGTCAAAACGCTCAATATGGATAGCTTACTTAAGATGCAATACACATCTTCATTGATTTGCCTATCAAACAACTCCGCAGAGGGCTTAGCCTATTTATTTTCAAGACGAATCTCCATTGGTCTATGTCCAAACGTATGTGTGCATCAATAATGAAATTCACAATTGAGTTCAATGCATTACAAATTTGTTGCATAGATGAGTGGATGTCATTGATGTATCCAACTAACCACAATGATATAACATCAACAGGGTCTTCACCATGTGGAGGTGGTGATTGCGCTGATGGCAGAGGAACTAACTGAACTTGAACTTCACTTGTTGGGTTTTCTGGTACTATGATAATTTGCGGGTCCACATCATTGTTTACTTCAGGCATGAGGGGAATGTCACGTGGAGGTGATTCATTGGGGACTTGTATAACCTGCATGTGAAATAAACAAATTGATTGTGACGCTCCCAGAATCTATACGATGCTCCCATTGTACAAATATAGGAATTCCCCTCCCATGGCGACTACATCACCATGGATGGGCCCTCCGTCTAACTCGGACCACTTGGGATAACCAAGTGTCCGGGCGAGGAACACGGAGGTGCCATTTGTCCCACGTCCTCTATGGGAATCGTATACAGCGGAAGCGTACATAGATGTTAGCACGCAACAATCATGCTCAAATAGTACCACCACGAAGGGTGGCCCATCCATCATCATCAACTAAATGATAATACAAGCACAAGATAACATAAGTAACCCGTCATAACAAGGGCGCTACCCTGGGCTCAGCCTCCATGGGGTCAACTGACGGTCAGGGCCTCAAGATATTAGCAGACGAACGTATGACATGGCGTTGGCTGGCTTAGAACAATGGCTAGGGTAGTCCACGCCATCCGCCCCTCCGGTGCACACTTTGCAGATAGGCTGAAACATGTTATGGCGTGGTTATAACCTTCTGAAGACGCAATCCCATGGATTCACCCTATGAGACTACTTCGGGTTACATCTCCCCAGGTCCGATGAGGTAGGAAAGGGATGAATCCCCTCCCAAATCACAACGGTCCATGGGTGTGCTAGAGGATGCATGCCACACCTGCAGCATCCGCATCCATACCCGACTTACCCCCTAAATCTATGCAAAGTCCAGGATGTCCATATAGGCATGTATCCTGCGCGACCCAAGGGTGTCACCCCATACCCAACTCACATGCAGAGACCTACTATAAGCCTAGCACACTTTGTAGGAGCCCCAATAGCCACGCCGGCTGTATGGCTCCGCCCCCTTCACCAGTTGTGTCCATTATTTGGTGATGAACCACATCATAGCATCCACATCCGGTGGGCTCTTGTACACAGCCGCAATTACTTGGATTTTAAGGGTTCTAGCTAGAAACATCTCTATTTCTATGAAGCTTTTTAAGTCTCTACCCTTCCCCTTAACCCCCAATATACGTGAGAAGGAGCGTAAAGAAAGAACATAATCACAATCAAAGTATCCATCATCATCATAGTAACATATGAAAGAGAATTTAACCATTCCATCTACTCAAAGAGGTGTTAGCTGAAGCACAAGCTATCTAGGATCGACCGTCTCCTGACCGGAGCCATTGTTGCAAAGGCCTCCATTCTTCAAGTCCTGCTCACAAAGACCTGGTGTCTCCTCCTTCCTCCACTCTCCCCAAATCAATTTGGGGCGAAATGGGGTAAGACCCCAATTTGCCCTCTAAATTAGGCAAACCCTCTTGGCCAATCGATTTGGACCTTGGCACTGCCTTTATTGGTTGATTTTAATTAAGTAATAGCCTAATTAGATTAATTAAGTTATTTATTAACTAATATTTTAGTATAGCCACTAAAACCCTTTTAGGTTAACCCAAGTTATCCCTTATTGACCCCTAAGGGTCTAGTTATATACCGGGTGACGGTCATGATATGTATAATGATTATCCGTATGGATACTTGGAACGTCACATTCTTCCCCCCTTGAGATAATGTTGTCCTTAGCATTAGGGTTAGTTTGGCTAGAAGAAAACAATTAAGTTAGAAAAGATAATTCTAATTGTCAAGTAATACAGATTACACATAGTTGTTGTAGTAGGATCGAAGCCCATTAATGGAAATAAGAGTTACCATGACAACAAACTTAAATAGGGCTGATAGACAAAAGACATTGAAATAACAAAAGATGGCCCCAGTGATCGAGGCCTAGGATCCTCTCAAGCAAGACGCCAAGACGCACTACCGCTCCAAAAATTACAAGACATCAAGATTTACAAAATAATTTAAGTAGTGTGGTTGAAGGGACCACCCCCTTAAAATAAAAGAAATATGAATGCAAGAACCCTATCATGCCTAAGGCTTGCATGTCGCCTCGACATAAGGAATGGCAATATTCCCATTATAGCCGCAGACGGATGCATCCTATCACGAATGCCTATATGCCCAATTCCCCATCTAGGATGTATGTAACCCAACCCCTTAAATGATCTCTATCAGATCTCTCATTTGATCCATGTCTAACCCACAACATTATGCTTACCTTAGGGTTGTAGTTGGTCGCACCTTGAATGGTTCGCCCCGACATTCTCGCATAAAGTCCGGTAAGTCTTATCCAAACCCGCTTTGAGAACCTAGGTTGGCGCTTCTTCGTCAGTAAGTGTTTTTCGCTTAACTAAATATTGCAAGAAGATTTGAGTTCTCAAGGGTTTGCTTATATGCACGACAAGGAGAGAGCCTCCTAAGACTATCTCCAATTGATCCTCCGTCATCTCTAGAAGTATTGTCGTGTCAAGGATCTCTTCTGGATCGGGGTTATGCTTCTTGAGAAGGCTCACATGAAGACTTTATGGACCTTCAAATGCACGGGTAGATTCAACCCGTAGGCTTGAGAACTTATCCTTTCGGTTATCTCAAAGGGTCCTGCCCATCTAGGTGCAAGCTTTACAATTGCCAATTTTGAGATTGGCTTGCCTCACCTTGATCTTTAGGCATACCACTCACCAACCTCGGGGGTGTCCGACATGCCGCCGCCAAACTCTTTTGCCGAGCTCTAGCAGCTAACAAATACCCTCGAACTTCTTCTTGATTAGGGCTTCATGTTCGTAAGCAATTGTTGAGAACTTCCACCTTGGAAACCTGGATTATGCCACGGTCCCGAGTAAGGCTTTGATAGCCATAATTGATCATAAAATGAGACATCCTTGAGGACTCCTGCCTAGTACTATTATAGGCACACTCTACCAAATGGATATAATCGCCCATTGGGATTGCTTGTTCCAGACATAGCTACGTAGCATATCTTCGATTATGCGATTGGTATGCTCTGTTCGACCATCTGTCTGGGGATGGTAAGTTTGAATAGTGCTAAAGAAATCCTTCCAAAAGGCACTAATAAACTTAGGATCTTGGTCCGATATAATGGTACAGGCATCCCATGCGCATAAAACACCTCCTTGGTGAATAACAAGGCAAGATTCCAATGCAAAGGTTCGTGGTACTACATGGCAAAAAGTGCGCCATCTTGAAAGCTTGTCGAGCACCACCATTAAGGCATCGGGTTCTTAAGGTGCATGGGAGTCCCAATGATAAAATCCAAGGTAATAACTTCCCATTTTGCATTAGGCACCTCTAAGAGTTACAATTTCCCTGGAATACGTAACTGTTCTGCCTTTGTTTGCTGACATATCTGACCTTACTTAATGTACTAGGCAATGTGTTTTTTCATCCCTGGACAAAAATAGCTGGAGCGGATCTTGAAATATGTCATCATAAATCCCGCATGCCCCGCTATAGGACTGTTATATATATCGTGGAGAATGAGCTTAACTCCTCGACGCCCTGGGGAACACATAACTTATTGTTGTAATAGAGGATTACCTTCTTTTTTATAATGGCGGTAAGCCTCTCTCTTTTATCCGCTCGGCTTCTTTGGATAGACTTTGTCATATTTCCTGAAATTCAGAATCCGCTAGAAGAGCATGATGTATTTGCTTACTAAACTCGGAGAGTGTGGAGATAGCATACAATACGCTCGAAAGTGACCAATGGATGTCCTGAAAGCACGCCAAAGAAATATTTGCCCAGCTTATAGATCACTTCAAAATCATACTCTTTTTAGGTACTCCATCCATCGTCAGCCGCCCCATTGAGGTGGGGTTGCGAAAAATATATTGGAGGCTTTGGTGATCCCAGATTCAACCGAATCGCTCTCAAGTAAGTAATGCCTCCAAATGCGCAAGGCACGCATTTACGCTAGCAATTCTAGTCATGCATGGGGTAAAATATGTTCTCGCATCATTCATCTTCCTAGAATCATAGGCAATTACTCTACCTTCTTGCATCAATACTCCACCAAGAGTAATAATCTTCTCCGCGGGTAAACCTACCAATTATCCTTTTGAGGATCGACAATGTGAGAACTGAGCGGTTGCCAAAGCATCCTTTAATGATTGAAATTCGCTTGACCTTGTCTTTCCAATGTGCCATCCAATCCTTAATCTTCTCATGTTTGGTAAGGTATGTAAGAGGTGCGCAACTTAGCAAAGTCCTTAACAAATTTTCAAATATCTTGCCAACCCTAGAAAGCCGCAGACCTGACACATTGGTTGGGGTCGCCAATCTTTATGGCGCCAATCTTTGTTGGATCTCAGATATTCCTCCGGTAAAACAATATGTCCTAAGTAGTCAACCCCGGTGGTTGCAAATCTACACTTGGAGAACTTAGCAAAGTTGGTGCCATCGCAACTTCGCAATGCCAACCTAAAATGACGCCATGGTCCTCTAAGGTTTTGTCGTATATGAGGATATCATCAAGAATATGATGATAAAGTCATCGATACTCACGTAAAACATCGCTCATCAAATGCATTAATGTGGCCGGAGCATTAGTTAGCCCAATGGCATAACAGCGAACTCGTAATGCCCATAACGCGTCCGAAATGCATTCATGGATGCCATTATCTAGTGATATCCTGAGCGAAGATCAATCTTTGTGAAATACTTATAATCAATGCACATCCTTAAGGTACCATCCTCCTGCTTTACAAACAAAATAGGGGCACCGAAAGGTGATACACTTGGTCAAATGAACCCCAATTTAAGATGCTCCCCGCAACGGTTTCTTAAGCTCCATTAATTCTGTGTGTACTCATTCGTATGGAGCCTTACTAGTAGGCTTAGTGCCCGGTTCTAAGATAATTTCACATTCCACGCCTCGAAAAGGTGGCAACCTATGAATCTCATCTGGAAGGGGAAGCAAAATTGTGCGTACTACTCGTGTCCATAAGAATGATAAAGGGTTTACAGTCTACTTGGCCAATCGTGGATATGACAGAAGACTGACTATCTGCTTGACCTGTCTCAATACTAGCATAAATGTGAGACTCACCTTGTATATAGTTTGGTGCCTCGTCATCAGCAACATTGTCTAGTTCAATTGGGTCCATTGCACCATCCCAATCCACTTCGGCAAGGGCGGCTTGCACAGCTTGTGTGATATAGGGGCAGTCTTGCATACGGTGCCCCGATCAAAAACACAGAAAATAAGCTTTGTCCTTGCGCAACTGGTCGCGAGCTTCCTTCGGAATGGCTTGGAAAATGTTTTTGAAAGCTCCCGCAGTATTGGAGGACTTATCTGGTACAGTAAAGGACACTTTCTTATCCCGGCTCGATATCCAACCGAGGAGCGAGGTCCTGGCTAGGTGAGTGTCCCCGATATGGTGTATAGCCCCCGCCCGACCAAGGGTAGAAGGACGTGGCTCTTCCTGAGAGTAGGGCATAACCCTTCAATGTACCCCTCAACTGCCCTACACTCATTTATTCCAGAAACATACAATCGTAACCTCATGAACTCATCCGTGTATGCTTGGACTGTCATATTCTTTTGTTCCAGGCGATAAAAAGTTTGGATCTGTTGGCAACAATGAGCTCTGGGAACATAGTGAGACTTGAAAGCTTTGGCAAAAACCTTGTATCAGCACCTACCTCGAGTCAGTCCATGAGAGCGGGCATAACCCTTCCACTAACTGCGGGCTAACCATGTGAGGTTAGTGGTTGCAACCTTGCCAATATCCTTTTCTATCATTCCATAGAATTTTTCGAACTCGTGCATATCATTTAACCAGGATTCGGCATCCATACCCCACCTGGTCTTACCCGAGAACTGAGCCAATTTACGATTCTTCCAAATAATGGTTATGGCAGAGTCTACGATTTTTGATAGTCCTTCTTCTTGGATTTTGCATGATGATCTGCTGATTTAGAGGAATACAATGACTCGGATGATTCAGTCACAGATGATGAGCTTCTCCATGTGCGCTTCGAGTGGGTGGATGTAGCCAAAGGTGCACCGTGCGGTGGTGGGGGTTGCCGGTTCGCGATAGCGTGAATCTCAGCCCATACTCTTGTGGTGCCGGGTGGTGGATTGTTATGAAGTACATAAGCTTGAGCCCTGTGGTCGACGCCCATAAGTGTGAGCTCCCCGCCTCGGGTGAGACGACCGGGTTGCACGGGTGTCGCCCATGGAGGGGGACGTGCATCGTCTAAAATATAGATAAGATTGAGATAAGCATAACATTTCAAACATCGTTGTAATAAGACCATTAATAAGAAAATGCTTGACATTAATGTAGAACTTAAGGTTATATTTAAGATAATGCCTGAACGGACAAACAGGAAGTGAAATTTTATTTATACAAAATGTTTATACATAAATATAGTCAACTATAGATGTAAGTGGAGTCAGTATCGAATAGAGGTAACTATCCCTTATCGTCCACGATAAATTATACTTATGCCAAGCCTGGAGGATGATATCTTGTCTTGATATTCCATGGTTGGGCTTCTGATCAAGCAATTGAACAAATTGTTCATCGCCCAACAAAGTTCCCAAAGGTGATCATTGACATCGAAGAATGCTTCCTTCTTGGTGTTATTCCAGTAGGACCAACTTCTTCACATCGTGCGTCGCAAGTTGTGGACGGCTTTATCTCGAAGGAGCACGACAATTTCCCACCCCTTAGTGGTGTAAAGTGGCACATTTGTCCCTGTGAAAGAGCCCGTAGAAGATGCACAATCAATGACCTATACTCTACGCACAAGAATTCATCAAGGAAAAAGATAACCAATATAAGAAAATCAAAATTTGTATTAAAAATGGCATAGAAATGCCTATAGCAATAATACATTTGTCATATTTATTCGAAAACTATGTCCCGTGATCCCAATCCATCTGCCAGTGGGAGGTGGAGGTGGTCACGACAGACATCCAAGCCGCTGAGCCGCGGCCCCTGTGTCTCTTTGCAAAGGCATTTGTTCTCGCTAATCGCCTCCCACCGGACGGGGTCGCCCTTCTAACGCACTTCATCGCCCTCGCCATCCGAGAGTTCGGTGTGCCTTTGCCTTCTCTCACGTGGGCAAGGTTTCGCTGCCCATGTATTGGTCCATGAGTATAGAAAACGCAAAAGTCACTTCAAGGTATTGCTGGCCTTCATGCATCAAGACACGCTGGATTCCCGCCCCATCTCGAAGTTTCCCCGCGGAGAACATTATGGGTACAGAGTCGCCCCCAATATCTCTCTCACATTAGAGTAACTATGGGGCTGATGGTGCGTGCCGTGACAAAAGCAATTTCCGGAGGATAAGCGGTGGCCAAAGGAGCGTCCACAAGGAGTTTCATGCTCATCCAAGGCACTATATCCTGCCCTAGGGCGGTCAAAACGAAGTTCCGTCGCACGAGCACATATGTGAAAGTGTGATATGGGAGCTTCTTATGGCGTGTCAAGGTGAACAACGCGCGGAGTGCCCACCATGATGCTTCTACCTCTGGGGCTAGGTCCCATGCCACAAAGAGGACATTTCCCTGCCGAAAGGCTGAAAGGAAGAAGCGTCTAAAGTGATTTCCCAACGCCCTAACCTCTGGGGCTCAAGAAAAGCGACATAATCGGGGTGGGCTTGCATGTTGGTGATAAGATCCACCCTTTGGAGCAAAAAGGGTTGTAGGGGGTCAAATGGGACTTGAGGATCCCAATGTTCTTCGTCTTGGTACCATTGAAGGAGGCTTGGGGTCGCCATTGCCGATGCGAGTCATGGAGGAGGAGCAAGGAAACACGGGGAGAAAAGAAGAAAGTGAAACCCTAAAGTCTATTAAGTGTACTTTATTTTTAACTTTTTGTGCTGATGTCAGCATCACATTAATAATAATTAAATAATTACTTTATATTACATAAAAAAAAGAATACACAGTCAAAATTTCTTAGATTTCTATACAATGCTTGACAGAACAAGCTAGTTATGGTCTGACTCCCCGAATCCTCCGGGCGAGAGCCAGATCCTTGGTTATGATAATGACCCTCTTGGCATGAATGGCACAGAGATTGGCATCCCCAAAAGGGCCACCAGGTAATCTTCGACGGCCTCTTGAAGAACAAGCATAGCAAAAGTCTGGAACCGCAGATCGGTCTGAAAGTCTTGTGCTATTTCTTGGACCAAGCGTTGGAAAGGGAGCTTCCATAACAGAAGCTCAGTTGTCTTCTGATACTTTCGTATCCCTCTCAACGCCATGGTACGGGCATGTACCCCCAAGTACGGCTTCTTGGCCTTTCTACTGCTTCCGGGTCATACGGCTTCCTCGATGTGGTCTTGCCCATCACATCGCCGAGGCGGGTATCATCAATGTAAGTCGTATGTACCATGTGCGTGGACGATAAGGGGTTTTTTTGTTGTCTAATGTATCGTATACATACGAGTAAAATAAGGTTATTTGATTTTGAATCCATTACGACTAGGGTCGCTTGTTGGACTTAGATAGAACTTCTCATATGGCACTAGATGGGGTTAATCTTCTAATTTCTAGCTAGGAAGGAGTGGATCTTGGAACATGACAGATTCATAGTTTACCTACAGAAGTCTTTGAGTTATATATTAACTTAGGATCATGAAAACTTTTTCAATACATACTCATACTGAACAAATCATTCTTTAACTCTTTAGTTCACTTTAATTTATTATCCACAATTCGTTTGCAATATTTATACGATAAGGGGTATGTCATATATTAAGATGTATTTTGTATTTATACGAGAAGGATCATTGGTACTACAAAAAAATATCATATAAATACGATATGGGGTAGACAAAAGTTGGAAACAATAGAACGTATCATATGGGGTTTTCTTAGAGAATTTTCATATACGAAGGGGTTTTTTTTTACCCTAGTAACGCATATGGCATATCCACATAGGAGAGCTAACATCCCCGGGGGCCGAGGCCGAGCTGCGTCCACTCGGTCTTGCCCCAATGCCCCCAATGGTCTTGAGCTTCTCCTTATAGGCACTCCCCGACTTATGGGCAGTGGACTTCCGCCTCCGCTTCCTACATGAGGGTCTCAAATTGGGTGAGCCATGCCGGGTATTCTCCGCTTTGGTCCAGCTAGGGCCGCCTCGATCCACAGGTTTGCTTGGCAAGCTCCTGCCGTCGTTGCTGCTCGGCCCGCTCGGCCTCTTGTTGCGCGACATGGGCAGCTGCCATGCGCTCTTCCACCTCGGTGAGGCGTCGGGCAGTAACCCTTCGCAGCAGCTCTGCATGATAGCGGTCCGGCCTAGCTTGCATATCCAGCTGGATAGCTATCAGGTGATCCACCGAAAGGTAGGACGGAACCTCACCCCAAGCAAAGCGGGTTGCCCTCTATGATGGCTCGCCGCCCTCTATGATGGCTCGCCCATCTCCCAAATAGACATACTCTAACCCCCGGACCTTCGGGTCTCCCCTTTCCATCTCCCGGGTGTCATCTCCTCGGGCAAGTTCTCTGATTCTGTCGGCTTCTATCTGGATAGCTTCTTCCTCGGGAACTTCTACACACAAGGGCGGATAGAACTTGACTAGCATCAGAACTTGGTCAGGCTGTTCCACCAATGTGTAAGGTTGGCGTAGGAGGTTAAGTTTCAACAGAAAGTGCTCGAACAAGTGGAAAATAGGGTAAGGGATCCGATGTCCGACGACGAAGCGTTGCAGGAGCTCAATCAAGAGTAACTCCACCTTAGCAGGGTCGCTAGCAAGTTGTTCACCAAGATCACTAAATATTTGGGGCACACTAAGATTACCAGTAGCTAAGGATACCATGGTAATGAGCCATGTTCATGGGGGGATGGAAAAAGGTTGGAAAAGAGGGGTAGGGCAAGTGGTGGCGGGGTCGACGCAGAGGCAAGGGGGGCAAGCTTTTTCTCCTGACTATGGCGAACGGGTGAAACGAGGCGCTAGGCAAAAGATAAAAAACGAAAAGCAAAAAAAAAAAAAACCGCTCATTTTATTTTTAGAATTCAAATTTTTCAAAAATTAAAAAAAAAAATTTATACTGGCCGATATGCTCTATTCTATCGTGTGTCTTCTTTGAAAAATACAACTTTCTTTTGAATTATAAGAGGCCAAAAGTATAGCGGCATTACTTAGGTCCCGAGCCCCTTGGGTAATTAGATCGTGTTCCGACTCATCCATCCGAAAGCTATCTGAGAGAATTATGGCCCTTGAAACACAAGACCCCATTACTCTACCCCCTGCAGATGCTCCTAGAATCTATAATGATGCTCCCATCATACAAATATGGGAATTCCCCTCCCGTGGGCAACTACATCATCATGGAAGGGCCCTCCATCTAACTCGGACCACTTGGGATGGCCAAGCATCCGGCGGCGAGGAACATGGAGGTGCCATTAAATCCCATGTCCTCTATGAGAATCCCTATACAATGGAAGCGTACATACATGTTAGTCTGCGAAATCATGCTCAAATAATATCTTTGCCATGAAGGGTGGCCCATCCATCATCATCAACTAAATGACAATACAAGCACAACGTAACATAAGTAACCCGTCATAACAAGGGCACTACCCTGGGCTCAGACTCCATGGGGTCAATCGCCTGGTCGTGGCCTCAAGGTATCGGCGGAAGTATGACATGGCGTTGGCTGGCATAGAACAATGGCTAGGGTAGTTCACTCCATCCGTCCCTCCGGTGCACACTTTACAGATAGGTTGAAACATGCTATGGCGTGGTTATAGCCTTCGGAAGATGCAATCCCATGGATTCACCCTATGGGACTACTCCACGCTACATCTCCCCGGTCCGATAAGGTAGAAAAGGATGAAACCCTCTCACAATCTAGCGGTTCCATGGGTGTGCTAGAGAATACGTGCCACACCTGCATCACCCGCATCCGTACCCGACTTTACCCTGTTGGGCTACACCTTCCTACCCAACTAATTTAATCCTCCCATAACTAGGTCAATCTACATACTAACTGTAGAGTTGGGAGAGTTTAACCTAAGACAAACTCTTCCCAAATTAACGAAAGTTAGAATATGGCAAGTGCAATGATTTGGCCTACCAAAATTATGCTCACGATACCAATCGTGACACTCCCAAAATCTATACGATGCTTCCATCATACAAATACGGAAATTCCCCTCCCATGGCGACTACATCACCATGGAAGGGCCCTCCGTCTAGCTCGGACCACTTCGGATGGCCAAGCGTTTGGGCGAGGAACACGGAGGTGCCATTCGTCCCACGTCCTCTATGGGCATCCCTATACAAAAAAAGCATACGCACATGTTAGTACGTAGCAATCATGCTCAATTAATATACCACCACGAAGGGTGGCCCATCTATCATCAACTAATACAAGCACAAGATAACATAAGTAACCCGTCATAACAAGGGCATTACCCTGGGCTCAGACTCCATGGAGTCAACTGGTGGTCAGGGCCTCAAGATATCAGCAGACGGAAGTATGACATGGCATTGGCTGGCATAGAACAATGGCTAGGGTAGACCACTCCATCCGCCCCTCCGGTGCACACTTCGAAGATAGGCTGAAACATGATATGGCATGGTTATAGTCTTCCGGAGACATAATCCCATGGATTCACCCCATGAGACTACTCCGAGTTACATCTCCCTGGGTCTGATGAGGTAAGAAAGGCATGAATCCCCTCCCAAATCACAACGGTTCCATAGGTGTGCTAGAGGATAGTGAAACGCCTGCAGCACCCGCATCCGTACCCGACTTACCCCTCTAAATCTACGCAAAGTCTAGGACGTCCATATAGGCACGTATCCTGCGACCCAAGGGGTGTCAGACGCATACCTAACTCACACGCAATGATCGACTATAAGCCTAGCACACTGTAGGAGCCCCAGTAGCCATGCTCAGCAAGGCTCCACCCACATCATAACATCTACATCCAAATGGGCTCTTGTGCACAGGCTGCAATTACTGGGTTTTAAGGGTTCTAGCTAGAAACATCTCTATTTCTAGGAAGCTTTTAGGTCTCTACCCTTCCCTTAACCCCCAATACACATAAGGAGCAGAAAGGAAGAACATAATCACAATCAAAGTATCTATCATCATCATAGTAACATATGAAAGAGAATTTAACCATTCCATCTACTCAAAGAGGTGTTAGCTGAAGCACAAGCTATCTAGGGACTGACCGGTCTCCTGGCTGGAGCCATTGTCGCGAAAGGCCTCCATTCTTCAAGTCTGTTCACAGCAGCTGGTGGCTCCTCCTTCCTCCACTCTGCCAAAATCGATTTGGGGCAGAAATGGGGGTAGGACCCCAATTTGCCCTCTAAATTAGGCAAGTCCCCCTTGGCCAATTGATTTGGGCCAGGTGGCACTGCCTTATTGGTTGACTTTAACTAAGTAATTAGATTAATCAGGTTATTTAACTAATATTTTAGTATAGCTACTAAAAATCCATTTAGGTTAACCCAAATTATCCCTTATTGACCCCTAAGGTCTAGTTATATACTGTTGACATGTCATGGTATGTATACATATACCGTATAGATACCCGAAACGTCACATTAATCAATTTTTTTTTTTTGTAGAAGCAAATTTTTAGCAAACACAAACGAAATGAAATAATATGCTATAAACCAAATGACAACTACAATAGTGGTTCTATTGAATACACGTAAACATCACTCTGGTACAAAAGATGAGTTCCGGTTGATGAGGTTAATTTTGTCATCACCCAAATCTCCAACTACAATTGTCTTTTGGAGTTTGTCTGCAATATGTGCTTCAATGATCTCGTTTGGGTCTTCGTTCACAGGCTGGTCCTCGTCAAAGTACCTTGGGGGATTAGCGAATGGATTACTGCTACGGGCTCTTGGTGAGCGTGCTGGATCATTAGGAAATGGCCCATAAAGAACTAGCGATATGCCTGGAATGGGTTCATCATTAGATCATATGCTGCTTCAAGTTTTCTTTACTCTATGTTTTGGCTATTGGTAGGTATAGCCCATTGTATGCTGAGATAGAACTTTCTTGTTCTGATCAATTCTGTGATTGTGTACGTCAATGGTGGCTTATGACGATTGGACATGCAATAATTGGCAAAATGACGGACTTTTATGAATAAGTTTTTAGGATCTAGACAAACCTTATCTTTGATTTCTCCTGCTCCATAAAGCGCATATTTTTCTTTGCCTCTCATCAATTCTGCTGATGAAACATTATGCATAAGCACACTGAAATAAGGCTTCCAAAGTCCTTTATGAACCTAGCATACCTTCAAAGCAATGTAACTTAGTGTCCTTTAGTGTTCTGCACATTATTTTGGCTCCAGTTGGCTTTGAGGTGCTCCATCTCATAGCTACTTTGAGTAACATTGCAGTGCCTCGGATTCCTACTGATTAGAGTCTGGCTGTGGCTAGGAAGTGTAGATGATCTAGATTCGATCCACGCTCTGTTGCAACTAATCCTGCATGACAATGTTCAATGAAGAACTCAAGGATATTATCTATCAATTTTGGATCGACATATGTGCCCCCAATGCCTATTGTTATGGATACATCTCCACCAGCTGGGCCTTTTGTTTTGCGTTGCTGCTTGTTCTTCCCTTGCTTCTTCGTTCTTTTTTTTTTTCTTTAGTTATTTTCAAAATTATCTGTGTCACTTGGGCTAGATGTATGAATGTTAATCAAATTTGTATCACCATCTTCAATAACAAGTTGCTTTCCTTTTCTTGTCTGCTTGACAGGACTGGATTCTCTAATAGGGCTAGATGGTCCTAGGTCTTGACGTGGCGGAGACTTATTAAAATGTAATGCATTGCAAAATACCTCGACATGTTGGTTGATTTCAGCCTGTTCAGCTGCTACAGCATTTTCCTGTGCAGGGTGATTGATCTCATATGTGATACCTTCTACCTGCGCCACTCCTATTCGTGGTGATGATGTTGGGCCTCGCTACTTTGTGCCATTCTTCTCATTATAATCTGTGCATGACTGAAACGACGCAATTGTCAGTGATTTGTAAAACACTACTAATGCAAGTGCATTATAATTTATTTCCAAGTTTATTTGTTTATTAATGTTAATGGTATTATTTAGTGGATGATTGACCAGGGTTACAGAGAGAATGAAGCGAAGCTACACGATTTTAGGGTTTGGTCAATTGTTAGGGTTTGTAAAGGAAGCATTCAGAGATCGTTTTGGCTCAGAGATGGTTTTGGCGAGAGCTCAAGATGCTAGATATTTAGTTGAAGATCGGGATTCACATGTCGGGATTGTGCAGTTGCAACCAGTGGAGAGGTTTTGAGCATGGTTCCATATAATGGAAGCAAGCAAGAACACGAAGATTATATAGTAAGGATATGACTTCTTTTCTGTTCTCGGTTTTCTTTTCTGATTTCGTGCTGCAACCCAGAAGCATTGATTAACAAACAACAGCATTTTACTGAAAAACATAAAGAAGAACAGAATCCGGGTTGTTTTGTAGAACAAGGCAGTGTATAGGCAAGAACACAAAAGGATACGTCTTCTTTTCTGTTTTCGGCTTTCTTTTCTGATTTTGTGCTGCAACCTAGAAGCGTTGATTAACAAACAACAGCATTTTACTGGAAAACATAAAGAAAAACAGAATCAGGTTTTTTTGCAGAGTTATTTGTCATGGCATCAAGCTTTTTGGTTTTAAGGATAAAATCATGTGAAGCTGTGAGCCTTAGTGAGAAAGAAAAACAATATATCAATAACCAATAGTTTTTGGCCATATTCCATGTTAAACCTAACCTCTCGCAATAAGAAAACCTCGTACCAAATATCTAGTATATTGGAGAACACCACCAATTGATTAACACCACCACTAGATATTGACTCCGCCAGCAACACGAATCTAGAAGACAAAGCTTTTGGGGTTTGCTGCAATATCAATGCAGTACTCACAATAACAATCGTTACATTGTTCAAACTAATCTAGATCAACGCTCCAAGAAAGGCGCACTCTAGAAATATTATTTATATGGGCTAATGAATACAGCACCAAAATCATAGACGAAAAGCATATAAAATCACAAAACCCCCCCTGTTATTATGCTAGATATTCATTCAAGTAGCACCTGAACTATAAATATACCATTAGTTATCACTATATCTATGTGATTCTTACATACAAAACACTAAAACTATAGCATTCAAACTAACTGATTTAGAGGTTTAAATGTTCTTGCCTATTAACCATTAGACTGCATTTAATTTGACTAATCAACAGATTATTTACTCGGAACATTTCATCTTGAAATCACACCAAGTTTGTAAAGAGAAATGTTCGCGGCGGCCTTGGCCGCCGCGATAAATTTCTTGTACCAATAATGCATACTCGGTATGTGTTAAAATTATAAAAATCTCACAACAAAAGATTTTTGTGAGGGTTTCTGGAAGGAGGCAGCAGGAGCAATTTCTTGGCAGTTTTGCTGACCAAATTTTAAAGCATCATATCTCGGCGACCAACTTTTTCAGGTGATTTTTACTTTTCTGGAAAGGTTTTTGAATGAGGTTTCCGGAAATATATTGTAGAAAGAGTGGTGATGGGTCAGAATTGACTGCACTGTGTATCCTTTTGTATAGTTTGATTCCTGAAGCTAGGAGCTGAAAAGAGGATATTTCCGGAAGAACAATAGCTATAAGATGCCAATGAACCATTCTTCAAGCGGTGGGTGGTTAAGTCTGACACCAGGGGTTGCTTTTGAATTGATTGAGTGATGTTTTTTGTTGGTATTGGAAGGCTTTTGGATTAAGTTACTTAATATGGTTCGTGATTGATTGAGGGATTAATGATGCATAAGAAGATGGATCTTGTTGGATGTTAGTAAATAGAATAGATGTATCTTGGCACATCTAATTAATAAAGATAAATTAAGGCCAAGGAAGTCATCTGACATAGTCATGTGGAATGCTATTTCTCTATGGGGAGAAGGGTTTGAGAATCTTATGGGTTAAGGATGTGGTTATGGCATGAGCCATTGTAGGACTCATAAAATTATAAGGTATAAAAAGGATTGCATAACGAGGCATAGCTAGTGGACTCAAATGCTACATTATGATAGGATGTTACATTCCTCATGAGAGGAATGGTTCGATAAGGACACTGCAAGTGCTGATGGGCATAGCTCTATAGAGATATTGGGTGTGAAGATTTGCTATGTAAAGTGACAGCTAATGTGTTGGACATAATGGCATCATAGGATGAGCTTTCCTTATGGGAAAATGCAGGTATTTCTATAAACTTCTTCTGAAGTATCAAACTAGACATATATATATTTGGGTTTTTAAGAGTTTTAGAAACTATGACCTATGAACCTATTATTACCCAATTGTGGAACTTGATAAGCAACCTCAACCTTCCGATGGAATACACAAATATGAAAGAAGATACAATCATGTGCTACCTAGTATGTTCTTTTCAAGCAAAATCCTAGGCAGAAGATATAAAGCAAAGACTCATCTTAAATGCAAATTTTAGAGCAACTATCGATAGTTTGTGAGATCCTATTTCGGAGATCAGGGGACCAAAATGTTGATCATTATCCAGGATTCTGCATTCTATGAATAAAAACATATTAATATTTCTAGATTACTTGATGACATAGCAACAAATATCGGTTGCGTCCTGTAAAATTCCCAATATTAGTTTCTTGAATCAGACAGATCTTAAATGTCATCATCTTCTTCCATGTCCAAGTATACCAATGTCACCATCTCGTCTAGATATTGTTGCAATACAGTGATTCACCAGGCTTGGCTACTAGTTCATTGCAAACTCCCTTTGAAACATTATAACCGCACAGCGAAACAGCAGTCGATGTGATAAGAGTTTGAATGTAATTGGTGATGATATTTGATATGGAATATTGGTAACACAGACATCAAAATATGGAAGCTGAACCTTCAAAATATCGTCCTGAATTACCTATAGCACAAAAATTTAAGTCACAAAAAGCAGTGGAATTGAATTGACGTTTCATTTTAGAACTTAACCTCCTTGCTGTGCTTAGAACTTAACCTCCTTGCTGTGCTGGTGTAGGAATAGAAAACACCAGTATTACTCTTAAGAATGCCACTACTCTTCAGAAGGCAATGATCCACCATATCTGCTGAATATTAGTTTGATCTTTGACATAATTGCCTGGATCAGTGAAAGGGCAATACCTGAACTTAGTCATATGTTCTACAGTTCTACTCTAGCCAATTCACAAACACAAATTAACGAAAATCAACGCATCAGACTTTACAGAGAATCTAAAGGGAAAATTGATTCTTGAATATATCCACAAAACAGAGCAGAAACACAAATCTAGGGAATTATGAGGTCTGAAGTAAAGTCGACTGGTCACTGTCAAAATGAGGGACAATACTTCTCATGCTGGATCATATCTTCAGTTCATATGGCTTGGCTGGTCCAAAGAGATTATAGCAGAGAGATTATAGAAGACAGCCATGCAAAGATTAGGTCCAAAAAGATTGTAGCAGAGAACCACGCATTTGAGATAGACAACCCATTGCCTTGATACCAAAACTGTGATGTGCAAACAGTGAAAACACTATAGAAGCGGGAACCCATTCAGCATCCCATTGCTGCCCTGATGCAAAGAATGCACATAGAAATAGAAGAAATGTCAAAGAAGTCTGCTTCTATAGGAAGCAAGATATCCTACTCCGGCGAATCCAAAGCTTGAGAGCTCCACAGTAGAAAAAGTTGCTAGATATGGAAGGAAAACAACGCCAGATCAGAAAATCGTGGGCTAGGCGGCAACAAAGTATTATGATGACTTAGATTCTTCTGGCCGAGTAGGGAGGGCATCTCTGATATTCGCCCAGAGCTCAAAATAGGGTTTTTCTAATATTTGCCATCTCTAATCTCATAACAAAGGCTTTCGGGGTCCTCATAGTTAGTAACGCCGGATCACACCACCGCCTTTAGTAATCGACTAAAAGAACCTCTCTTATCACTTTATATTTAGTGGGATAATTTGTTCAGGAACCCTTTGTTCTTCTTCAGCTTTGCTTCGAGATCCTTTTTTGGTCTTCAGTCCGTTCAGCTTTATTTTATCCTTGCTAGTTTTTCTTCACCGTTTTTACGCTTACTTGATCCGCCAACATCAGTTTGATCTCATCTCAGATTAGATTTCTCTCGCTTCATCTCGTATCAAAGCTCTCTTTAGCATCTCCAGTTGCATCTTTTTCTTTTTTGTTTCTTTGCTGCCTTTATTCTGTAATAAGATTTAAGCTCAAAGCATAAACTGGAAACGCTACTTCCAAAGAATAAGACATCAAACTCGCCCCACTAAGTACTGTAAATTTCAAAGTCTTTTTCGTTTTGTATTAACCTACGCCTCATTGTGATGCCGCTTAGATAATATTAATGTTGGCTACAATTTAGAACAGCTAAACGTATTAGACGTAAACAATGGCGTGAAAGACCCATGTCCGGGTAGCAAAACTCATACCCGGCTTAGATACTCTTAACATTATGTTTCGAATCCTTGGCCAGATGTATCACAACATTGTTTAAGGGATTGAAACCTCAATATCCCCAGCAGTGCAAAAGAAATTAAAATGGTGGGGAGAGATCTCGCAATGGCTATAGCACTTATTTCGACGAAATTTGTAAGATCTCTCTTTGTCACCAAGGCACGATCCAGCCTTTTAAGTTAATTAACCATTTTGGCAACAAGCGGAACTGGCGGTGATCCAAGAATCTCGGAAACTAGGATCGGCTCAATACCGTGAAGTTTGCAGAGCAAGAATGGGCTTGCTTGCAGAGCAAGAAAAGGTCACATCATTCAGTCACTCCTTTTAATTTTCTTTTTAGCTATATTTTTGAAGTACACGTGGTGCTCTCAGTTTTTTTTCTTGGAACGGAAATATTCCATCAAACAAAAAAGGAAGCTGCCTTATATATGTTAGGATAATACCCCAAAATACATAATGCATAATACAATCAAGGTAACAGAACTGTCACAATAACTGTAGTGGAGCACGATGATGGTTGGAGAATTCTTGTCCGCAGTCATGGGTGAGTTAAAAATAGTCACGTTACATGATATTCTGAGATGCGTAGGTAGTCCTGCAAAAAGGGACACTTTGTCCCTTTAGGTTTTAAGGCCCTTTTTCCACAGCAGTCGCAAAATACGACTGCCATATACCATATATGACACCATTTGTGACTCCAGGGCTAAAAATAAGACACACAAATTGAATCTTGCTTTTCCACTGCATGGTAGTCATAAAATATGACACCACTAAAATACTAGTGGAAACCATGAAAAAATAAGACACGTCTTATTTTTAGTTATATTTCAAATAAGACTAGGTGTCTTATTTTATGGCGGGGGAAATCCCCCGGAATAAAATAAGACTCCATTTACCTTCCAAACCTATCCCGAACCTAAATAAGACATGTCTTATTTTTATAGTGGAAAGTGAAATTTTTTTAAGACAATAGGTGGCCAAACGTCATTTGATAAAATATGTGACTTTCAGAAATAAGACTACCGTGGAAAAAGGGCCTAATTGTGCTTTTCCCTTCATAAATAATGAAATTTATTTCTCGTTGTTCAAAAAAAAAAAAAACGATGATAATTCATAATGTGGCCGAAATCACAAAGCGTACATTTATTACATGAGATTTTCTAAGATATTTTACTGTATTCGTATGAAAATACGTAGCTTGTTGATGCTGGCATGGTGGATTCCAAATAGGAGCATTATACTTTCTTTCTGTATTTTTTATTTATTATTATTTTTTTTCGTGATTTCGCCACATTTAGGAAGGTGGCGCATGTGTTTTGTGGAGGCGGCCCGGGCTTTTGCCGTAAGCCATAGCTTCAGCTTGCATTTACGCCATAGCCATAGCCAAGCTTGGCGATTCACGGGCCGCATGTTTTAGATTTGGAAAGCGCAGAGTTAGGCGTAAATGAGGTTTTCAAAGAAGAAAACCCCCGTTAGGGGCTCCAACCTTGTTAAATCCGGCAGATTTGTCGTTGAGCAGTGGAGGAGGGTCAATTTGGAGCCAAAGTTTGAATTTGTTGTCGTTGTTCTATTATTGTGCCTATATTTCTTTTGTTCTGTCTTCTGGTGAAACACAGAGGTTCAATTCCTCTGAAGAAATAGAAGCAACAAGGGTTTGCTGTGAAAAGTTTGGTGTGTTTGTTACACTGGGCAGTCATCTTGGAAACAGCCACAGGGCACCGCTGAACCTTCATGCTTCACTAGACCTTAAGTCAAAAGCCCTTTATGCTTCATCGGATTCGGAAAGCCATGTTCTGCATGTTTGTTATGTTCTACGCTTGATGTGAGAATGATAACCATTGGATTTGTGTTTTTAAATGCCTCCTTGTATCCCATCTTGATTTGGATGGGACGGATCACAGGGACTGCAATAGAATATTCTGCGGGATATTGCATGATCTAATGGTCACAAAAAATTGTGAGACACCCCAAATGATATTGAAAGGATATTGACAATAAGGCCCAGATTCCACTATCGGAAGTCATAGTTCCTTTGCGGCATCAAATGCCTTCAAGAAATATCTACCCTAACTAGATGTATGATTCCACTACGGCAAAGGTAGTTCTTCCACAACAAGATCTACTCCGTTGTTTTAATTCGTGTAAAGATCCAGAGAATTGCTGTTGCAAAAAGACGGGAGGAATCCCCTGACAATTAAGCGACTATTTATAGCATCCACATACATCCTTATCCGAAGCAAAATCCGATGCTCAAATACCTCCGATAGTGGATGTTTTGGATTTTGGATAATACCTTCACAGAGAAGAAGGTACATTTTGGATGCTCAAACAAGATTGGCCCATCTCCAACTTCCAGGCATCAATTGACGCTAGTGGAATCTGGGCCTAAGTGTTAACTTGAGCAATTTTGTGATGATAGTGCAATAGTCAAAGTTACGCATGTTAGATTCCAAGAAAACCTATTCCATTCTTATCTGCATGGAAGGGAGCATATCAAGATAGAAAAAACTTGCAAAAAGAAAACAAAAACCTTATTAAGGTCGAGCGAAGCAAGCACTTTGACTAAACATGTTGCGTCTATTATGCTCCTTCCAAACTTCTTGCTTTACATACTTCCTTGCAAATCTCAAGTCTTTGCTCCTCAAGCCCTAATTTTTTCCATTTAGAAACCAATTTGCAGTTTTACTAAATTTGCTCAACAGACATGGTTATAACAACCGCAGGTGTTGCTGCTTTTAATTTCAGTGAGTTGGGAGTAAAATGCAAGTGAGTTAGGGATAAAATAAAACAAAAAATAAATTCGAGATAATTTGACATCCCACCACCACGGAATGGGCTAAAAATGTGAAAAGCTTGAAAACAATGGGAGTAAAACATAGACCCACTGTAGTAGTAGTATATAAATAAAACCAGACACTCTCATAATACATTTCATCTTTTGGAAGAAAAGTAGATCCATGTCTAACGCATCATAAATCAGCGCTGAAATGATATGGAATAAGATCCAGTTTGTGGGTCCTGGACAGCCTTGAAATTATCTACGCTCATACCAAAGCGTCCAAGAATAGAGTTTCCTAGTCCCTTCAGTTTACCTGCAGCATAACAGACGAAAATCATGTGAGTAATAAAACCACTATGGAAAATACAAATCTCTTTGGACAACACATTTTCAGTATTAGCCTAGAGTGGCCAAGGAATTTTCTATCATCTACCATTTCTCTTCAAATGAGAACACATGTAGTGAAATCATTCCAGTGTACGCCTACTGCATTGCCTCCATGCTCAGATCACATTTCAATAATTGATGTTCCTTGATGTTTTCGAGGGCCATGACGTTTCGTGAACAGTCCAATTATGGCTTGAAATAAGGTGCAATGTTTTTGGTCAAAGCAGGATAATCAATCAGCTCATCTCAACTATTGTTCCAGCCATAACTATTCTAACCGAGAAAAAGATTGTGCACATGGTATTTTTGCAGCATAAAAAGCTTGCTGATACACAGAACACACCAGGTGCTTAAACAACATAAATCCATTGCAAACTGGAAATAACATACTATGAAACTTACCAATCATCTCCTCTTTCAGTTTTTCTCTTTTTTCTGCTACTATAGGCTCAAGATACCTAACAGATTTTAAAGCTTCTTTATTACCGGTATCCAGTTCCAACACCTTCTTCATATCTGCACTCAAGCAATAAAATGCATATCAAGTCACTTCTAGCTCCAAATACTAATTTTTTGTATCTAAAGAGTAATAATTAATGAAGGCACCAACCAGAAAGGGCTTCCTCCAAATGCTCAAGTTTCTCATGTGCCTGTGCTCTCCTTACAAGGGCTTTAACATAATTTGGATTTAACTCTAATGCCTTTGTGCTTTCCTGTATTGCTTCTTCATATTCACCCTGTGAGACACTATTAAAATCAAGGATCAGGAAGATACCATAAACTTGATTAAGTGGTCATTTGAATGAATTGTTTAAATAAGTAAGCAGAGACAGCAGTTCAAAAGTAAATATAAGGCTGCACATTGTCCTGCATGTATTATCTGGCTATCGTCTATATGATACCAATATGCAGATACTGATAGTTGTTTTGGCTGGAAACAAATGGTTAGCCCAGAAAAGTTAAGAGTATAGGAAACAAAAAACAGCACTTTTCTCTTTTTAATATTTGTTTCTTTCTCTTCTTGCTTGTAAAGCGAGAGGCACTCATTTAAAAAGCAACTCAATAAATAAAGCAAAAAAAAAAAATGCTCACCAGCTGCAAATAACACATTGCACGATTGGAAAAACACATGGACCGAACTTCAGTAGTATTTGGATGATCCGAAACCAGCTCCAATGCGTTGGCATAACATTGTAAGGCCTCAGTATATTTCCCCAAAACATATAGGTCATTGCCCTCTGCTTTGGCCGAATTAGCCTGACCCAATTCTCTCTATACCCAAAATAAACCTCTCAAATAAGAAGCTGATAACATCCTGAATAAGAGAAAGAAAAGGAATAGCACCATCGTCAAAAACCCCCACCTGGTGCAGTTCTTCTTCTGTCAATGCATCTTCATAACTGTCCTCTGCTTCAGACTTTGAATCGCCATTACTTATCTCTTTTTCTTCACCTTCACTGGCAGTTTCAAGTCCGTCGCCCTCTCCATCCATCGAATTCGACAAGGCCTAGAAGAAAGTCGAGCAAAGAAATGCCAAGCAAATACTCCAACCAAATACCAGTATACGTGGATTCTATTGTATAATGTTGCATATTCCATTGGGTACGATACGATAGTTAAATAATATTTTTACGTCATGTCACATTGGCAACATCCACGAGGACATATGACAAACCCTAAAGACTTAACACAAAATCTCGTAATTGCTAACTCAATGGACTAGCCACTAACCCGAACAAAACGAGTAGTGGGACAGAACCCATGCATGGTGCAACTCATAAAACAAGCACCTTATTTATCAACCACTGTCGTGTTTAAACCTGCCTTAAATCACCGTTGTGTTTTAATATGGCTTTAACATGTCAAAGACTTGGATATACCACGGACATACCCCTAGTTTAAACGCGACCGTGATTGATCAATAAGGTGCTCGCTCATAGATGGGTTGGTCTTCGCTGGAAAGTTAAAACAACTCCTTGTAGAAGAAAAAGCATTAGTGTGTTGGGGGGTTTATGTAAGTTTGGAATGTGTGTGGAGTCAAATCCACAACTGCTATTGAGAAGCAACATTCATCATATAGTCTGCTAGAATGAATATAAAAGCTTGTTGGTGCTTAAGACCAACAATTATTGAAGATGTTACTGCATTTGGTTTATTAAGCAGACCATTAGTCAAATAGTAGGTTCAGAGAGGGTTGTCTTCTGGCCCTTTATTTACAAGGTGTAGGCTTGGTTGGGTTGCTGCTTGTTGGTTTGATGGGCGACATTCCTAGTGGAATGCTTAATTAAAGCTTGGAAGTCTAGGTTTCTTTCCTCTTATCTACATTGTAATAAAAATATCTTGTTTAACTATTCCACGTAATCTTCCATATGTTGTTTCAACTAAGGTGCTAAGGCTCTACAGATTGCCGTAATACCTGACAATAGTGCATCTTTAGCATAAGCTATTGAACGACGTGCCAAAGCATGAGCAACTTTATGTTTTATATGTTCATGTTATATAACCATATGCACACATGGTAGAATAATTAAAAAAAAAAAAAAAGAAAAAAAAAAAGGGTGCCTAGGCACTAAGGATTTCCCAATGTCGTTTTTAGCATCCGGGCATCGAGAGCTGTTTGATGGGCATATTTGCCCTTTATTGCTTGATCCATAATATACTTAGCGATCCTCGTTTGTGGGGTATGCTTGTACAAGTTTTTGTATACAGTATATTGAGGTTTGCAAAATACTATAAGGTTTGAGGGAATTTACTGAATGATGTTGATTTTATACATGTATAATACGATTTTAGGGGCTCTCACTGCTCTACGTCACCCCCCGTGTGAATATGCACCCAAACCGAAGGGGGTTTCAAGGGGATTTTAATTTAAATGTGTTAATTAATGTTAATGGTAGTTATGTGTTGGTTGTTACATAAAAAAAATTTTGGGCCCTTCGGGCCCTAACAAACAAACAAACAAACAAACAAGAAACTCACAAGGGAGAAAGCAAATGGCATGCCCCTACCGAAATCTCCAAACCACAAGCGTATAGTAAGATTCATTCAAACCTTTATGAACTCGATTGCAATGTTAAAGAAAAAACTCCAGTATCCACCAAACAAGCACAACTACATAAACTAGAAACTAGTATTCCACTAGTATTCCGTATTGACTAAAGACTCCCCTTACCTAGTCAATAGGATCATGCTTAGCTGCATTCTGCACACATATATCAGATTTATATGGATATGCTACCTTACTTGTCTGGTTGCTAGCGAGCTCTCTCCGAGAGTGGCATCGGCTTGCAACAAGGTTAAATGTGCATCTACAAAAAAATTGCCATCATTATCATGTGTCTATACAGAACTTTATTTATAGTAAATAACTGTTATTGCACGATAGTAGCAATGATGCTACAGAAGGTAACAATCGCAACAAAAGGTAAGGCAGATGTCTGAAATATTTTCATGGAATGAGAGTAAAAGAAGCTTCTAACTTTGATGATGGAATTAAGTGTCCTATATTCCTCCTTCCATTTTCCTAATGCTATCTGCGAATTAAATAATCTCTTTCAGCACTTGTGGACTAAAAACCTTTCAGAGATTATATAATGACATGAAAATGGAACTGTCTCATGTCTTACAAATGGCCTCTTCCAAAATTGTAGATAATTTTGGTGATTGCATACCATTTACCCCACCCCAATCGGGGCCTAGCATAAGCAGTTCTTTGTATACTGACGCTAGAACCGACCTAGTCTTTAGGTTTTTACCCGAGACTTAGATCAAGCTTTTGGCCGAGATCTATCACACGACTAAAATGAATGCATCAGATCCTCCGTAATCTAATGTAGAATGGTCCCCTCGTGACAATTCCTCAGCTTCACCCCGAAACCCTAAATAATTGATCTGTACAACTGCATAAACGACAGAGAAGGATCCGCCACCTAAGTCTCCTACAAGATGACAAAACGAAATTTTAGAGTAGATTTCTGTCCGAAAATGAAGAAATATGTCTGAGCTGGAGGGCTATTGGAAAAATCTATTGGATACAGATAGTTGGAGTTAGCCTTCAAAAGAGTGCTATGGGCTGAGACTCCATGCTGTGCTAGAATCCAAATTCACACGTTCTTGGCTGCTGCATCAATTTAGGGGAAGAACAGTCCAGAGTCTCATGTTTCCAAGGAAAGCAAAATGCTAGACTAGTATAAATAAAATAGAAAACACATAGAATACATCAAAGAAGACTTGATGCATTGGCAAAATTTTGTAATGGTTGTGGGAGGTCAGGGGTTTAAAACTTATGATAAGCTTTTAAGATACATGTATGCACGCCATATTGTATACACTTTCTTTTTCATGGGGACCCCAGAACATCCCTTTGTGCAACATTTTTGAAAACATCCAAGTGATCGGTGGCTAGGGCAATGGCTATGGCAGAAGGTTAGGGCCAAACTAAAAACAAACTTAACAAGGTGCTGCGCACGGAGGGTTGCCCTCCATGGCCGGAGGGTGAAGTGGCTTAAATCATACTTGAAAGTCATGTTTTTACAACTAATCAAAGTTACTATTTTAAGACATTGACGCTTTGTGAAGGTGATGGTACCTATTTGCATTGCTAACTCCTCCTTAGATGTTGAGCTTCTCTTGGACTAGGATCCAGCTGGACACATGGACTCGGGGAGTTCGGGGCAACCTATTGGCTTTCGTTTGGTTTCTAGATTATCGGCATTATGAGGCACTAGTATCGGGTGCTCGGCGTTCCGAAATAAATACATTTCTATGTAGGTGGGCATGAAATTTCAAACATGATCTCAACAACTTGTTAATTCTAAAAGCAAAATGGTACAACATACTCTAAATATTTCATCATCAATGCTGCATTCCATTACAATGTTAATTGTTGCCACTAGCTTCGATAATGATTTATTGCCCTTGCCTAAGAGGTTAAAAAAAAAAAAATGTTGTTATTCTCACAGAATGCTAACGCACATAAATTTTGATTGAAATAGTGTGTATCTTATTACATTTTCGGTGGTTCAATGCCGCCACTAAATAACTTTTAATTTTGCTACTCTGAACATAATGCTGAATGCAGTGGGGCTAGTGTCTGAATATTTTAAGATGTTCCTGGGTATTGCCGATTAAATGTTTTACATTGCCTTAACCTGGGTTGGGCTTAGTGTCTGTCATCTACACACTAAAATTTGTTATAATCATCCCCAGCCTCTTCAAATCAATGCTTCCACCTTTTTTTGCCTATAATGATCACAAAAAATAACTTCATTCCATAAAAACAAATAAGACTACCATGAGACAGACCTTACAGTGTAATTAGAAAGAGAACGCATCAGCCCTCTTCTCCAGAGTACGAATTTTATAAAATCTTAACAAAAATCAGTTAAAAGATATGTCAATTTCCTAAGTAAAAATATAGACCTCAAATGACTGATTCAAAATTCAAAGTATCAACATACTTCACCAATCTCCGCAATGCCACACGGTCTCGATCAAAGTAATCTAACAAGGGACTGAAAGGTATAAGCCATATTATAGGCCACCTTTGTGAAAAAATAGGGCAAATGGGCAAAACCCGAGCGAGCATCGATACAAAACAAGAAAAAAAGAAAGGCAGATTATGCTAAAGAAATCCAAGATTGAGGCCGATCTTGCTTGATAGCATTGGTAAGCTCCTTTTCACATTTCTGAGCCGCTTATCAACATGGTGCTTTCTGCAGGCGAGTTCGCCGAGGCAGGCCTTGAGTGCCAAAAACTACGCATCGGAGATTGTTTCTTCCCCTTCGGACCGACCGTGGCAATTTCCTCCCCAGTTCAGGCCTCTGATTCGGGGCCGCCATAGCTTTCTTTGCAAATCGCCATAGCCTCTTCGGAGCTTAAAGGAAGCGCCATAACCCACGTCTACCATCCATGCACTCTTCTCTCTTCCCATGCACAACGGGCGATAACGAGTCGGCACCGATTAGTCGGTTTCAAAGTGGCTGCCCAACAACAAATGACCACCGCCGGTTACACTGATAGCAAGTTTGGGCAAGTCATTGACATATTCTTGACATATCTTGGCAAATACTTGGAATATGCTATAAACCCACAGACCAAGGCTTGCTCCCCTAGGGGCAACCCAAAAATCCATTCGCATTAATTTTAGTTGAAGGTTTTGGTTAAAATAACTCAACTAGCTTAACTAAATAGTTTCATGCACGTTAGTTAAGTTAGCCAAAATTATACGTGCATTTAACTAACCTTAAATCACATTGAGATCACTTTAACTTTTAGTGTTATTTTTCGTTTAGCTTAACTTTTAGTTAGTCTTACTAGACATGTAAAATAGTTAGTCTTTTTTGTCAACTACAATTTTTAACTATATCCTAACTTACTAGTTTTACAATTATAAATTTGATTAAAAAACGTTTCAAGTTTTAACACTATACTTAACTAGTAGTACGAATATAAGACTTGGCTTCTTTTACTGCAAGTGCAAATGGACCCTTCTTAACTAAATTCGTGCACATTCAAGTTATTTTTAACCAAGACTTAATGCAAAGGGTTTTTTCTTTAGATCACGTTAACTTAATCACGAGTGCAATGTACCTTAGCTAACTAAATTACACTTCAAGGATTTTGCTTCTAAGATTTATCCTTGTCTTGCAAATCGCCTCTTGCAAATACACGGATGCTAATTTACTCTTTAAGCGATCACCTTCTTCAACATTCTTGTAGTTATCCTGTAACATTCTCTCTCGCATCTTTGTGTCCATACTTAGCAATGATTAATCTCAAATTTTTTTGACAAATGGTAGCATGTTATTGTGCATTTGTTCAAACTAAATTCGTCCGAGTTTCTGATTAGTTAAATCATCCAATATTGCTCTAAAGTGCTGAAAATATCTCGCTTCGAGATACACAAAACTGAAAATCGTCACCAACACTTCAAATGGCAAGGTCTAGATGACGAGCTTTTCAATTTCTTGCTCGCCCTCAAAGTCGTTAGATATTACTTCTTGTCTTTCTAGTTAAGCTACAATACAAAACAAGCCCTACTCAGTATGGGACACCTAATAAGGCCAACCATTTGACAAAGAAATGAGCCACCAAAGTGTGCTTTTGCTTGTATTAAAATGGTGCCCTTCTTAAATTTTAGAAGCTTTCCAATTTATTAGAACTCAGTGATCAAAATCCATTGTGTTATTTAAAACATAAGAGTTCATACTTGCTAGCCTCTTCAAAATTGAACTCCTCAAAACCATTCATATTGATAAAGCTTGTCATGGGACTAGACTAAATGGCTTGGAAGTACTCTTTGCTAAACTTGGGGTCCGGCTTCATTGACTTATCCCTCGGCTTGCATCACCTAGGCACACCTCATCGGGGTTGTCTTGCACATATTGCCTGACCTAAAAGAAGAAAACAATGAGCATGCTCATTTAAGTAATCTTATATCAAAAACATGGAATTACCTGAAGGGTTGTCAATGTTTCATCAACACTACTGACCAATTGCTAGATTATTAATTGTAGCATGTTGGATCACACCTTCCTTGTCAATTATAAAGAGTCCCCTCAAAGCAATACCTGCGAGAATGTTGGGAGATCGAGACTTGCAAGGCAGGGGGTTATTGTGAAAAAATGTTCCTCTTTATTTTCCCACCACTCACACAGTGGGGATCAACACATTATAGAACTTAGCAATGGATTTTGAAATGTCCGATACAATTGGATAAGCCAGATCACCAAGACCACCGTTTCTGTCTGTTTGTACCCATGCGAGATGAGAAACCGCGACACATAGTGAGATCGCCTTTTAATAAGTAACCATCCGGGCGGAAAAGTGGATCCCTCATTTCCTTACCACCGGTCTCTGAGATTCCTAGCACCTCTCAGGTTTCAACTTTTTTCAAACTCCTTGTAGCGGTCGGCAATGCAGAATTTACGTATAAGGAAAGACAAAATGAAGAGCCTTGGAATTTTGTTTGCACAAAGACCACACAAAGATATAAAAGTAAAAGGAGAAACAAAAAAAACCGAGACTCTCATCAAGCAAACTGTCATATATATTACAGATGATGTTGGAACCCTAAGCAAGTTTTGGAAGAGAAGCTGAACACCATTTGGGACAAACAAATGTGAAGTCCGAGGATAGAAAAAAAATAGAACCACATATTTTTTTCCCAAATAATCAGAGCTTGACCTTTGCAAGAAGAATTAAAGCAATGAGGAAAGATCTTCATGAGAACACAATGTGTTGCAATATAGACATCAAATTCTATCAAATGAACCTTGATGAATTCACGATCAAAACTTGGAAAAATGCCAACCTCAAAATCGCAGTGCTTTGTTGCCTATCAAAGGAGCTTACATTTGCATGACAAAGCGAGGCAATAGTGGTCGAATCGATATTTACTTAAAATCATAAAGAATAAATAAGGAGAGGAGCTACAAGCTTCTAAAAAGCTTTGTAAGTAATTTGGTTAGGCGCAATGCCGACTGTTTTGCTTGATTAAAGCTTGAATAGACTGCCGCGAATCGATTTCCTTTGCCTAAAGAAGAGATAATTAAATTGCCAACTTATAGAAATGCTTGAGACATGAATACAGTTATTTTATACATTCTCATTGACTTACAAAGAGCCGTGATCGGGGCATTTAAGGTAGAGACGATTGGGTTGCATGTTCATCGCTTTGCATGTCATTATAGAGGTCCCAAGCTTTTTCCCAGTCTCCAATCTATGCAAATCAATGGACAAGAACCATCAGATCTTGGTTGTCCTCTCGGCATGTCTAATAAAATACTTGTTCTCTGATCCATATAGAATAAATAGATTATACATACATTGTTGCGTGGCTTCCATTAGTGCACTATAAGTAATGGAGCTAGGTGCCATTGAATCTTTTCCATTTCTTCTAAAATGGAAAAAGGAGGTTAATTTGCCCAAATAAGGCAACATCGATCAATCGCTAAAAATACCTTGATAGTAATGTGAGATCCTTCAATATGTTCGCCAGATATAGAGTGGGTTTGCAAACTAACAAGGCTTTATGTAGTGAGAAGGAAGAAATGATCTTTAAAGTATGGTTCAATTGCAAAATCATGTTGATGAAGTGAGAGAGTTTGCATCGATTTTTAGGACATGGATCACATCTTTGTATTCTTCTTAAACATAAATCGGTATCATAGTAGAGATAAGATTCTTGTAATTGTTGTTAAACCTCTGTTTTACCGATACCAATATACTTGGAAAAATGCCAACCATACCTATTATGTTCTCACACATAGTCGGTTGGGAGCACATTATCCTTCAGTTCTTTGCCAGGTAAAGCTCAATCCCGGCTTCATAGTCATTTTCCCCTGTTCATTAATAGATATTAGAGGATAAATTTTACCTACATATGCTTTATATTTCCTTTAAATGAATCTTACTTTTCACAAGCTTCTAAAAGAGCACCTTTGTAAGTAATTTGGTTAGAGGCCAATGCCATTGTTTTGCTTCGATTAAAGCTTGAATAGATTTGCCTCAACTGATTTCCTTTGCCTAAAGAAGAGATAATTAAATTGCTAGCTTATAGAAATGCTTGAGACATGAATACCGTTATTTTTACATTCTCATTGACTTACAAAGAGCCGTGGATCGGGGCATTTAAGGTAGAGACGATGGGGTTGCATGTTCATCGCCTTTGCATATCATTATAGAGGTCCCAAGCTTTTTCCCGTCTCCCTGTCTATGCAAATCAAATGACAAAGAACCATCGATGCGGTTGAGCGCCGATCCACCTTGCCGATTAGAGCAATACATACCATTCATTTCTTTCTATAGCTTCGTCTTCTGATTCATCCCCAAACCTCACAAATCCATATCCTTCGATCAGATCCCCGCCCGATCAGATTGAAGCGCCGATCCCCGCCTTGCCATTACCGGTTGGCTTCCAAGAAATGAGGCGTCGATTTCTTTAGCACTCACCGCCAGTTTATAGCAAATAGGAGGTTTTGGCTTGGTCACCAGGCATATCCTAGGGATATTCAAGAATATACCTAGGATATGCCAAAAAGCCCACATAAACAAGGGTTTGCCCCCCTAGGGGCAACCCAAAAAATATGCAACCTGCAATCTTGACAGTAATATGCTTGTTGCGCCTCCTTTTTGGGTCCCATAGGCCAATTGGTCTTCGTGGACGATAAAAACTCTATTCTATTATATTCTATTCTCTTTTTTAATTTTTTTTTTTAATGGTGGAAATATGTGTCGAATTATTGCGTGATAGGCGTTTATACGCCTTATTTTTCAATTCTAGGAGTATGAAACGTCCTTCACGCAACACTTTTAGAAACTGTAAAAATATTTTACATGAAGCACCCTCCGATGGGGCTTTTTAAGGATTTTGGTCAATATAATGTCCTCTACACAAACACACTGGAATCGCCTCTATTTGAGCTTTCTACACAAAGTTATGGCTCTCAAGAATGAGAGCCCTTATCCTACCCGAAACTTAACCTTGTCTTTTATTTTTCATCCACTTTTGGTCCTCCTAAATAACCCCTAATTCACATACATAACTTAACTACCATACTATGAAAAAAACTTGGAGAGACTTTCTATTTTAAGGCTCATACAACACATTCGACCTAACTAAATAGAGCATGGCTAATGCTATGATTCGGTCTACCAAGTTCATGGTCGATACCATTGTGAGGCTCCACGGACCTATCTGATGCTCCCATGGTATAAATATAGGAAAATCCCCTTTTCCAGCAACACTATCACTAGGAAAGGCCTTTTGTTTAACTCGGACCACTTGTGATGGTCAAGTATCTGAGCAAACGACACGGTGGTGTCATTGGCTCCATTCTTCCTCTGGGATATCCTACACCGCAGAAGCATACATACATATCAACACCTAGCAACAATACATAATAATATACCAAGAGGATGGCTCATCCATCATCAATGCTGAACATCATCATAGATATGCATAATGCATCAGAAATGAGGATTCTACCCCGGGATCAGACTTAAAGGGGGTCAATCGATGGTCAAGATCTCCAGATAACAACTGACATAGTAATAGAATAGAATAAAATAGATTGTCCACGGAGATCAATTGGCCTCTGGGACCCAAACAGGAGGCACAACAAGCATATTACTGTCCGGGTTAAAAAACCCCGTCCCCCCAAAGGGTTGTTTGGAGGAAAAACTGTGACAGGAATAGGTTTGCTGTCAAACTGTACAAATACAAATACAAATATAGATGGAACTATGTACATGTATCAGGTAAGTGCCCGAGGACTGAGCTGATCACGGTGATCCATGATCTCTTGAATGTATGAGCCCAACCTCCGTGCCGAGCTCGTGCTCAGCATCTCATGCAAGGGCTGGCCAGGACGGACCAACTTCGGCTTAAGCGTGATCCGGAATGTCATCATATCTTGGACAACTCGGAAGGATGTGGCATTAAGTCTTCCACGACTCAACCTGGCGGCGTTGACAAAGCCTCTCCCGACGTTGACTCCTAATCCATCTCCTCGTCTCAATGCGGAGATGGTGTGCACACTGTCTTGGATATAGGCAATGGATGCTGTATTTTTTCATGAGTAGATGAGGGCGCAGGTAGCATTGCAGGCCCCGCTCCAATATGGGATTGATGTGGCATCGATAATGTGCCGTCTTGACCTGTTCAAGGGTGTTGGCATCCCATAGCTTCTTGAGGAAGCATGCATCAAGGTAATTGGCACCGAGGCTAGCGCGACTGCCTTCATTTGCACTTGGATGCACCCGCTCCTCGCACATTCCATCGGCCACCAGCGAGCTCTCTTTTCCCTTGGCAAAGGCTTTTTAGGGTTGAGGCCCCATTGCCATAGTGTAAAGCGAGGTTAGGAGATGACTATCGTCCATCTACCCTACCTTCCGGAAGTAGGCGATGTGTCAAGGCCTCTCTTTGAAGAGGCAAGAAACATGTTTCTGCCGCAAGATCGATATGGGACTATAGATTTCACCCGAGGGCCCGTGCCAAGAAAGATTTCTGCACCTGCTCCAAGCCATTCCAAGTGGCAAGGGAAATCACCGCCCCGGACCTGACCCGTACAAAAGCACAAGTTCTACTAGCATCTTGAATAGGTGCTATTGGTGGGCCTAATCATACAGCTCTGTCTTGTGGCTATTGTTCTCCATTGCATAGAGAACCTTCCAACTTCTTTGCTTCGCATGTTGGATGGAATTGTCGATTCATAGCCAGCGAGATTTATGCTTGACACCACTTCAACATTTTGGCCCCGATAAGTGAGGATTGGAGGCCTTGGGCGGGCGTCAAGGCGATATCGAGAACTACCTTAGTTTTGGATAAGTTGACGCCAGCATGTCGGTCCACACCGCAAAATATGTCCACGGCATCAAGATGGCGTTACATGTCTGCCTGGGTGTGTGCTAGGAGGTCCATGTCATCAGCATAGATCAACTGCCTGATGATTTGGTGCGGGAGGTGAGCTCCAATGTCTCCATTATCGGTGAGCCATCTCTCCGGCTGATCAATATCTGAGGCCAAATAGTGTGGGAGAGAGAGACATCCACTGGCGGACCCCGTCTTTGCTCTCTCGAATGGTTGGCCAGTTTGGTTACGGTAGGTGCATGTCTCATATAACTTTTGTACACCCGCGTTTTGCGGTTCGGCGAGGGGCGATCTAGGCTGCTGCGACCTTGCCCACAGACTTTTCACGAGGCCATTGTCAAAAGCCTTGGTGAAGCCTCTGACGCCAGACAATTCTGTTGTTCTCAATCGAGTCCGCGACATAAAGATATGATCTATGGTTAAGTGCCTCGGCCGAATCACACTTTGTGTGGTGAAAACATGTTGAATAGTGAGTATGGCCTTCCGGAGATGTAATTCCATGGAGTCACCCTATGGAACTACTCCAAGTTGCATCTCCCTAGTCTGATGAGGTAGGAATGGGACAAGTTCCTACTAAGAGATAATGAGATTATGGGTGAACTAGAGGACCTGGATCACTCGTCCATACCCAACTTAATCCCTCAAAATCCATAGGCCAGGTCACCTGCACGCGCCTATTGAGTCTAGGACAACACACTGCGACTCGGGGATGCCGGGCTCATTCACGCCCCACACTCGGTGGCCCGATTATAAGTCTAGCTTGCTAAAGGCCCCGATACATGTGCTCAACAAGGCCCTACCCTCCATAATCTCCTCCTCCCCCTTGTTTGGTTCTTAGTCAATAGAAAGAATCTACAGACAGGTGGGCTCTTATGCACATGTCACATTTATTGGGATTTATGGGGATTCTAGCTAGAGTTCCTTTCCATTTTCCTTTTATTATGCCTAGAATTTCAGCTGCTAAGGCCGCGGTTGCCAAGGCCACAGCTACTAAGACTGCATCTGTTAGATTGGCAAAATGTCCTTTGAGGAAGTGCTCTATGCTGGAGGATAACATTTTGGATGCAATAGAAGAATAGGCTCAAGACCAAACCAGGGATAGATTCCAGAAGTTTAAAGTTCGGCACGTATTTTTCCAGAAAAACTATTTTGGAAGTATAGAACGTATTTTTTTTCGCAGTTTCATACCTTGACCGAAAAAAAAAATTCTGGCACAACTGCATCGTTCACACGGCATGGAAGCGTATAATTTGAAACGCAAGCAACCATTCAATAAGTGGATGCTAAATATCATGGCCGCAAATTTGCAACATGCGGCCGCTAATCATCAATTGCGGTTACGTTTTCCCCATTTATGGATGCAGTTTTTAAATTATTTGTGGCTGCATAGCTTTAATTTGCAGCCACTATGTGTAGTTTGCAGCTGCATTCCTCAAAAATGTGGCCGCATAATGCATATTCCAACACCGCATATACGGCCGCACTGTTACTTTTGCAGCCGCAAATGTGTCTATTGTGACCGCAACATTATTTATATAAGATGCACGAATGTGGCTTATTTTTTGAGTCAAAATTCTTGTTTTTTACCCCCTTTTTTTTCTAAGTCGCCCATTAAGTCATATAGGTCGGACTAGCTTGGTTCCACTGTGATTTATCTAGTGTGCCATTAAGCATGGGCGGCTTGACCATGTTAACTTAGTGGATAGGGTCAGTTAGTGGCTCTAAGATTGAGCTCTACACTACCTAGCATTATTGTGAGCTGCTCCGGTGATGTTATATGGTGTGTGGACGTCGTCTTGATGATGTTTCGAGAGCATTTACCATCTTATGCCCTCGCTCTTAGTAATACTGAGTACTAATGTCCATTATTAAATTGGGAATTGGAGTACATGGAGGTTAGCACTCGAACAATTTGTGAGTGAAAAAGAAAACATGTACACCAAACCTTTTTAAAGACTTGCTTTTAGACTAGTTAAAGACCTTTTTAAAGACCTACTTTTGGAAGTAGAGTAGACTTATTTAGGATCTACTTGTAGCTAAACTTTTAGACTCTGCTTGGTCAAACTTTTATAAGAAATAATAAGAACGATTGAACTGCAATTTCATCTTGTTCTATATGTGCTGGATCATGTAAACAGATTCAATAGAACTTGTTGAATCTCGAATTCAGCCATAAGAAAGCTGAATTCGCCAAATTTGAATCTAAATTTCTAACAGTCGGGCGTGTTCGAGGATCTAACGAGCCAATTTCAGATCATGAACTAGAAGAGAAGTCGATATGTTTGAAGAAAGTAATGATTTCTTCTAGGCCGGCTGTCAGAAGGCTGCTAAAAATGCCAGGACATGGCAATGCCTGAAGCTAATATTTCAGAAACTCTGAGCACGGAAAGAGGATGCTTGAGGCACTTTGCTGGACCTACTTCGGTGTTATACCTCTGTCTGATGCTTGGACAAATGTTTGAACATCTTAGATAGCTCCTAGGTGAAAGATGTATAGCTGGAGGATCTGATTGAAGATGAAGAAAATGGAAACTGAAACATTTGTTTTTTGTCAACTCTTCATGTCTAACTCTGAACTCTTAACCTTAAAAGTTTATTTATGGTCACCATCGTCGATTAGTTTTTTTTGTATATGAGTTTGGTCTCTAAATGTCCCGTTTGATTCAAGGTTCTCTCTATATCTCTTTGATTGTTTTGTTTGATGTATCTAAAGTGCCTCCCGCAATAAGTTTGCTGACTCATTGTAGGTGGCATTTTACATCATATTTGGTTTAGGGCTCTCTTTATATCTCTTTTTTATTTTTCTATTTGATGTATCTAAAGTGCCCCATCCCATGCAATAAGTTTGTTGACTTATTGTAGGTGGCATTTTAGATACATTAAACAGGAACATCACAAAAGACTGGCACGAAATAGAAGCTCAGTTGCTTGCTAAGCTTTGTCCTTGGAAAAGTGCATAGGCAATGACATCTGGACTTTTGATCAGGCCTTCTTTCGTTTGGACTCTATGGCAGAGCCACAATAGCCACCGCAAAGAAGGCCATGACATCAGAGGGATAGATGCCATTGAAATTTATTGTGCATGCATCAATCGGTCCTCCAATTTTAAGCCATGATATTGCTTAAGATTGCCCCATTGCACTAGTCAGTTGTAACTTTGTTTTGCATTAATTGGCATTTGACACTTTGAATGGCAATTATGCATACCGAAGTTACGTCCTTTGCAATGGGATAATCTTAATTAGCATCATGGCTTGAGCTAGGTGGTCCTCTGATGTCGAAGCCGATGTTATCTCTCTTAGAACGAGTGGGTTTTCCAATGCCTCTATTTAGTCATCTCTCTATGTTCATGTCGCTAATTACTTGTTAAGCTCTATTGCCTGGTAGAGAGGCTAAGAGCAAAGGGAAACCTCGATCATTGGTTCGAGAATCCCCTAAATTTAAGCCATGGTGTTGCTTAAGATTGGCTCATTGCATCTCAGATTGAAGTGAGCAAGATTTTCCAATCTTTCTCTGCCTCCCTGGATGAATGCTGCTTAGTCACTTCCCAAGCTCCATTATTCGAGAGAAGCACGAAAGCAAGGATGGGAAATCACGATCCCAAATCAATTCACTAAATGTGATTAATATTTGTCTTGATATACTAGTTTTTGTTGGAGTGAAGCCTGTCGACTAGCTAGGTTGCATTTTCCCAAGGGTAACAATTGAGAATTGTTGTTTCCTTTTGAAAGAGTGAACTTTGCTCCACCCTCCCTTTGGATGTCTCTCTGGATCAATATAGCTTAGTTATTTACTAAGTTACATTACACAAAGAGGCTCCAAAGCTGAGGCGGAGGTTCCTTCTAAAGGTAGAAGTTTCCGTATGCCATCTGCTATAATGTCAAAGGTGAGAATGTTCCCTAATCTCAAGCCAAAGTGCTTTGAGCCTTGTCCATCCATAGCGGCAATTAGGCGCCAACCAAACATACGCCTAACTGTCGCTATTGATGGAGAAGCTACTTTATTTTGGTGCAGTTTTCACGTTCAATGCTTCAATGTGATATTTCAATGGCATCAGGAACTATAGTTGGAATCATTGCACTCACTGCAAAGCAGCTTACAAAGTTAAGGACTGATGTCTCTAAAATGGCTACATTTCAATGTTATCTCCTTTAAAATATCTCAAGATCTCAAGTTACCTCCTTCTGGTTGCAACGAGTTTTCCATATGCCTCTTGGTTTCATCTCTTTGGGCCAATATGAATCAGCTCCTTGCTAAGCTCCATTGCATAAAGATATGAATGCCTAATCAAGTATCGAAAACCTCGGTCCTTCCGCCTGGAAGTAACAAGGGATTGTATAACTTGCCTTAATTACCACTAGTGTGAAGGGAGTGAATGTGTAAAGGTGGAGATAATAAGATTTTCAAGTACTCTATTCTATTATCTCTCTGGGAAAATGAAGCTTGCTGCCATGCTACACATTTTCATATTCTCATGCTCACACTTTGATTTGTACATAGATATACAAGGAGAATGCATCTTTTCACACTTAGTTAAGAAGACTTGAAGACCAAGGTGAGGACATTTGACAAAGATCACACAAGCAAGTCATGGAAGCTGATTCAAGCAAGTGTTGAAGATTTGAAGACCCCTTGAAGAGTTCTTGGTATGTGATGCTACTATTTGAGTTCTTGGCATAATTACATTCTTTGATTCCCATCCTAAACCCTCCACACCCCTTACCATGAAGATATGCCCATGAGACCCCAAGTTCCATGCTTACATTTCATCTCCCAAGTCAAAATTGGCCTAGAAGATTTTTTCTAGTCAAAACTTCTCCTTTACATGTCACTCACATTCCACATACACTTACATGCCATCACCATCTCATTGAAGCACAAATTTCCACTTGACTTGTCATACACATGGTCAAAGATCAAATTCCTCTCTCTAAAAGTCAAAAAGTGAGAGAGAGTGCAAAATTCCTAAGAGAAGCACTTAAGAGTCAAAATTTGCCTAGAAAATTGACCTATGACATCACTCAAAAAGGCCTAGTCACCATACATGTCATCTGCGTTGCCATGTCACATTATACACGTGTCACCCCATTGAAATTCTATCTTTTGCAAAAGTTCTTCAAATTACATGGTTGAATCCATAAGGGAGACACATCATTTTGCCACATCATCACCAACACCTCCACATCATCATCCACATGTCATACACATCATGTTCACCTCATCCCATGCTTTGACTAGAAAAAATATTCTTAGCAAGTTGCTTGACACCTCATCACCCTTACTTGCCATGTCATCCTCACATTGCCAACTCATCATGCCCACATGCCACATCACCATCCATATACCCCTTTTCAAGGCCAAAATCCAAAGGGGCTCCTTTGCAAAGAAAGATTCCACCGCCCTCTAGAGCATCAAAAAGATCCTTTTTGCAAAAAAAAGAAAATCAAAAAATTCGTTTATTTTGGCCTTCAAATATGGCTTCTTGGGAATCGTGCCGACCTTATTTTTGCAAAAATGTTTCCTATCTAACCCCCAACAACCCCACCCACAAGCATAGATTCCTTAGCCAATCACCCCTCCTCCCCCAAACGTGGAATATCCAAAGCAGGGGCGGTGGAGGTACTTAGGCCCACGGGATATTACACGCTATTTATTAATAATATTGAATCACCCACAAGCCTAGATTCCTTCGCCAATCACCCCCCCTCCCCAAAACGTGGAATATCCCAGGCAGGGGGCGTGGAGGTACTGAGGCCCACGTGGATATTACACGTTATTTCTTAATAATATTGAATTTGTTTGTTGTTATATACCTTGGGCCTCCCATTTGAATTCAGCCTGTGGGATATTTCTACAAACTGCCAAGAACCCTAATCCTCGGAACTGCCAAGATCCGGCCAATTAGCTTGAAGCAACTGCCCAATCATTACCCTGAGCTGCCGAATTGTCTTGTTTAACACCAAGAACTCATCGCAGAAGCTAAAAAACAAAACATTAAGCCAGATTAGCCAAGAACGGGGCGAAACAGGGGAATTTTAGAAAGGGGTTTTGTGCTCAAAAGATTTTTGAGGGTTTTGAGGTGAAAGATAGATCGATTACCTTGAAAAGGGACCGGTTCACATATTTGGAGCTTGATTCTGCCTTCCAGATCTGATGTTTTGCATGAATTATTGACAGATTTATGTTGTTTTCTTGATTGTATACCTTTTTGATCATGTGCCCAAGACTTAGAGCTTGGGATTGTCATTGTTTGCCTATGTGATCCTGAGTTAAATGAAAATCCGAGCCTTATTGACAAATTTATGAGTGTTTCCTATTGATTTTGGGTGACAGACGTCATTCCCCAGGGCCGTACGCTAAAGACCACACTCCCGGATCTCGGTTCCCCTATCCGACTGTTGAATCCTTTGTTCAAGGGCCCTGGTTCGAGAAGGTCCAAAAAAAATCCAACATCCGTCCGGGAGAACTTATCAAACCACAAGCGTCCCAAGGGCGACGAAAGTAGAAACCAAAGTGTTTTGTCGCTCGCCATTGCGAGGTCTCGAAATGGCAATTCGACTTCCACATCGTTTGAATGTCAAAATTACCCTAAGGACCAAGTTACACGGTCAATTTTGCAAAAGAAAGAAACACTTACGCCCTACATTGCAGTATTCAGCAGCCACCTCCTAGGCCAATTGACTACGGTATATGTTGCACATGAGATAGTTTGGCTTCTTCGAAGGGGGGTGGGCTTCTGCCACAAAACTTAGTCCCTAGGACAATTTCGATGTTCTCGAGTCCATTGGCGAGAGACGCATCACGGTTCGAGTTGGGAAGTTGCCCGCCCGTCGCCCGGGGCCTTCCGGAGAGAACTTTTGGGGAAAGCCGCTCGGGTGGTTTTAGGGTCCGTGCTCAAGCGTCAACACCCCCCCTCTACATCAAGACATGGCGCAAGGTCCTGGTTGAATCTGACAAGGATAGGGCCTCCGAAACGTAAACCCTGTGAGTTGCCACGTTCTAGTAGGGTTTGCATTTTGGGTGCCGAGTTTTGGTCTTTTGCACTTGGGACGTGGCCGATCACATGCAGTTGAGAACGCAAAAGCAAGGGGAACTGACGGAATGGAGTTTGGACATGTATTCCTCCCATTGTGGCAGTTAGAAGTCAAGGGCCGCTTTTACAGTAGCAAGACATTCGTAAATTCGTAATTAATGCATAGTACGGAATTAAATTCTGATTTTTTATCAGCTGGCTTCCTAAGTCATCGCCAACATAAGGCCAACTTTCAAAATTTTCGGTTAAAGTTTAGATCAAAGAGTTTGCATTAGAACGGTCCGGGTAGCCTGTTGTTGGGCAGCTGATCTGGCACACTTGCCCAAGTCAAACAAGGCCAGGACCTTGCAAGGCCTCCTCATTAGAGGGGAGAGTCCAACCCCGTGAGGCGAGCCCCAAGAAACATCCCGAGGCAGCCTTTCCTGGCATCGCCTCCCGGGGCGTGCGCCAAGACCACACTCCTGGATCTCGGTTCCCCTATCCGACCGTTGAATCCTTTATTCAAGGGCCCCTGGTTCGAGAAGGTCCAAAAAAATCCAACATCCGTCCGGGAGAACATATCAAACCGCGAAGCGTCCTGCGGGCGACGGTGTAGAAACCAAAGTGTTTTGTCGTTCGGACATTGCGGAGGCTCTGAAATGGCGAATCGACTTTGCCACATCGTCCGGAATGCCAAAATTACCCGAGGGACCAAGTTACACGGCCAGTTTTGCAAAAGAAAGAAACACTTACGCCCTACATTGCAGTATTCAACTGCTACCTCCTAGGCCAATTGACTACGAGTAGTTTGGCGCTTCTTCGAGAAGGGGTGGGCTTCTGGCCACAAAACTTGGTCCCTAAGGCAATGTCGACGTTCTGAGTCCATTGGCGATCATGCCACTCTCTTTGCAGCAGGGCATTCAAAGAATCAATCTACCTTGAATGGGGATGAGCATGATGAGGAGGAAAAGCACATTGGCAGCAGATTATCTCTTCCTAGTAAGCATGAAGTAGTGCATTTAGATCCTACTTTCTGGATATCAGACGATGTAGTAGCACCCAATAAATGGATATCAATTTCTGATATTGCAGTACCTTCCAAACAAGAATTAATAGATACCTCAGCCATTGAGCTAGGATATCTTGATGTGGCCTTCATTCTCCCATTTTCAGGCAATGTAGCAACACTTCATCAAGTGGCATTCATTTCTGATACTTTGGCAGCATTTATGCAAGGATGCACTCAGGTTCTAACACCTGATCAACTGATTTTTCTGTTCGGATTATGAAACTTCCAGCACTTAGAGCACTTCCAACACTTCTAGCACCTGTTATGGCACTGAACTCAATTCTATTACTAGATCAAGGAGGAGATCTTAATTTACTTAATCGTAAAGGAGTTGCAAATGCATCATATATGATCATGATTCCAAAGCAAGGAGGAGCAGTTGACTCTTTACTTCTAGCAACACTTGATCAAGGTCAAGCGAAGATACTAAGGTTTGATTTTCATGAAGAATTTCGACCTAACATTGTTGGAGTAGCTGCATTTATGGTTGTTGAATCCATAAGTCTTAACGACATAATCATATCTGATGCTTCTCTTGCCTAATAATTTTCATGTTCCTCTTGGTAAAACAATTATGGATATCAAAGACAAACTCTATCGACTTACTGTTCCTGATATAGTGGTGATCAACAGGTCTATTTACCTATCAGAGAGAATAAGTCTGATCTCTTCATGCAAACTTGATTTTTGAGCTTTTCAGATGACCCTGGTTAAGGGACCATTTTGACCAAAATTTAGATCTTATCTCCAGGAGGAGGAGGCTGAGCATGGAGATGGCGATCTCTCATCAAGGAGGAGTGTCGAGATATATGATATCAAGATCACCATCTTGATGCTAGATGTGATGTATCAGCACTTACAGCACTTATAGCACTTAGCACATAAGTGCTGACTAAGCACTTATCAGAGTCTAGCAACAACCCACCACTTGTCATAATTAGCTACGACATAATTAGAAGTGGTTGGTAACGGGAGCAATTAATATTGCCTGCCCTTCTATATATCTTGTATTCTCACATATTACAATTCCATTTTTGCCTTTGTTTGGGAGCTTGCGCTCTCGAATATCGGTGTGCATCCGCTTCTCTCCCTTTCTTGGTGCAATCTTGACAAAAACATGAGAGCTTCTACCCAGGCTCATACTCGTAAGGGAAGTAGAATGACGACTGGGCCTCAAGATAGAGCAGATCGATTATAACAATGGCAGGGCTGGCTATAGACAATGGCTAGGGTTGACCACTCCATCCGCCCCTCCTGTGGATACTTTTAAATAGGCTAAATCGGGCTCGCATGACTATAACCTGGGGAGACGTAATCCTATGGTATCACCCATTGGGGCTACTCCAGTTGCACCTCCCCGGTCCGATGAGGTAGGAAGGGTTAAAATAGTTAGATACTTACTAAGGGATAATAGCAGCAAAAACCTCAAAGAACTGTCCATGATAGCAATCTGAGAATCGGCAAAGCAACGCATGACCACAGGTCTAGGTTGGTTCAGGGATGTAGCACATTGAACCAAAAATCTAAGTTTGAACCTAAGTGATATACTCAAAGAAGGGAAATAGAATGAGGAATGGATAGTGAACACCATGCACACAAGGGTAGGAAGACCCAACGACCCAAAAACATCATGGTTATTGGAAGTATTTAACCCAAGCTAACAGTAGGCCAAAGACTCTACAGAGACAGCCGAATAGGGAAGACCAGAAGGGACATCATAGCGACAAATAAAATTTTAGTATTTCCGTGGGCCATTTGGCCACTAATTACAGGTTCAAGCAAAATGCAACGGCCGGCTTGAGTAGGATGCCTTACCTACAGACTACTTGTAGATTTGCCATTTCGTAGCACTTTATTGCCTATTACAACATTAGAATGGCCAATTAGATGTTTGCTAATTGAAGTGGTATCGACTTTGGGGCCAATTTAGTCCCAAGTGAGAACTAGATATGCTTATGGAATGGCCATTTAGGCCACTTGGCCAAATCCTGTAATGCCTTAAGTTCGCCAAATCTTAACTCATTAAGAGGTCCCCCTCATAAGTTTGTCACCTATGGGGGGCCAACATTATTAGAAATTTTTATTCTTAAATATATCTACCAACTAAGAATAATCCTCCTCTTTTGGAAAATCAAATGTCGAGGCACTTTTCAATCCTCTTTTTACGAAGACTCCCAAGATCCCATTTTCGATTCTCCCTACCAAATGATCCAGGCATTATTGAAATACATGGGGTATAAATTCAAATTCATACATGGAAAACACATTTATATAGGGTAGCGACTTCTTTATGTTTGGGCAACTCGCTCTATATTTAATAAGAATCTAGCTAAAAATTGTCATTTGAGCTACACATTATTAGATAGTTGGTTTAAAAATCGCCAATTGGGTTGCAGCCACATTAGAAAAAAATAGGAAAAATGGCCAGTTCAGGCTACACTTTTGGGGGCATATTTTACAAGGAATGGCCAATTCATTATACTTATACAAAATTATAGGTCCCTTAAAATTTTCCCTGCATAGCGAGATTTATAATGGGAAGTCATGATCTAAGTATCGAAAAGGGCAGTCGGAGGAAGGTGAACAGGGAAGATCGCATATGTCGAATTTGCGATACTGGTGAAGTTAAAGATGAGAGCCATATGCTCAACTGATGCACAACATACACAGATATAAGAAACAGATTCAATAGGATAAGAAGGAGCCGCCCGATACACATCCTCATGGCACAAGACAGTACAATATTAAATTTGGCAGACGCAATTAGAGAGATGACTGACAGACACCGAAAGGTGCACCAAGACAAGGGGCTGATGGGTGTGTTCGACTATCATGAACTCCATCTGCACTTGATCAAAGGCACCCAACCAAACTAGGTATGATAAGCGAAAGAACATATATTTGTTCTTGTTCTGCATGAGCAATTATCTAGCTGCAAGTAGGGCCTCCTAGGTAGCTTCTTTGTTTCCATAATTTTTTGGAGGAGGCAAGAAATCATTTCTAGTGTGATTGGCTTCCTTTGTCCTCAAAGCTCTGGTGTTTAGAATTGCTTCTGTTCAACAACTTTTAGGTCGATCTACATCTCTCAAATGGCGTCATTAGATGCATTCTCGAGTTTTCAAATAAGATGATTCAAGGATCCAACATGAAGGTTGGAATCGTTAGGCTAAAGTTCCAATGAAAAGTGGCCCAAGGCACCGATACCATGTCCATGCGTAAGAGCATCTGTTAGACTGACTTTGAGGCATTCTCATCTCCATACAGATTTTGCTTGCTTTTCTAGACATGGAACCATGGTCTTATTCGAATCCTTTTATCATGCATAATGGTTAATTCCAAAGAAAAGCCAATCACCTATCAAAAGAACCACATATATCACTACATGACTGCTCCACAACTTTGTATTAAAGTCTAGCAGTTTAATATCACAGAAATTACAAAAGGTAATTCCTTGGACATGTGAATTAATGCCTTGTAATGTCTATATTTTAAACAGTCGCTACAATTGATGCATTTCCATAGACTATGAACTACAACAACATTGCATTTGACCTTAAAGAAAGTCGTTGACAAGAGCAGTACTTTGATTATATCTCATAATAGGACCTGCTATCAAAAGTGGGACATTGGAGCCCATAAATATGTACAACTCAAATCTGGTGATAACCAAGCACTCTCGCATGGCCATGAAGCCAATTATAAGCGAGGTGCAGGTATCATATAGGACTAAGATACGATATGCCTACAAAAGGGCTACATTACACACTACAAAAATGTTGCCCTATTATGACGTCCAGACGATGCAACGCACACGCGTGGCGGCCACGCGGGGTCGGGCGGCCGCCGCGGCGCCGGCATGAAGCGGTTGTCGACGTAAAATATCGTTTTGACGCCGTTCAACGACGCCAAACACACATGGCGTTTCCACGCCGCCGAAGGCCAGCGCTGTTGCATGCGCCATTGCCGACGTGGGCAGCGACGCATCGTCATGCCGCTTAATGACGCCGTGCAAGAGCCAATGTATAAACGCCGTTATATGTATTAAAAAAAATTTTATTTTTTTTATTTTTTTTATTTTTTTATTTTTTTTATAAATTGAAAAAATAATAATAATACATTTATTATGAATGAAGTTAATACATTTAATATTAAAGCCTATAAAATGAATTTAACCAATAAAGAAATATAAGATTTTAACGCCATTAAATGACGCCGCTTAAATATATTAAAAAATACAAAAATAAATGAAGCCCCCCAATTTTTTAGCTAAATACATTAATCAATAAATTAAGCTAAATACATTAATCAATACATTAAGCTTATTGAAAATTAAATGCTTACCCGGAATACGTGCAAAGGCAAAGTTGTTTTGCACAAACAACGATTTTGTTAGGAGCATACATGCAAAACAATGAATTCAATGATTAGTAAAATATTAGTATAAATAAACAACTTAAAGGAAAAAAAAAATATGGAAAAAGCAATGGGGGAGGGGTGGTTTCAATGACGTCCCCTTATTGGATAACAATTTAACCTAAATAAAGCATTAGTATTTTATTAGCGTATTGAAAAAATTAAATCCTTACCTGGAAGAGGTGCCAAGTTGTTTTGCAAGAACAACACATTTTGCTAGGAGTGTACATGCAAAACAAAAAATTCAATGATTAGAAAGAAATAGTATTAAAAAAACTAATAAGGGAAAATTTTGGAAAGAAGAGGGTCTCGCCTTTAACGACGCCTTCTTAGATGGGAAAAAAATTAGAAGAAGAATGGAAGAATTCAAGAAGAAAAGGCTAAGAAGAAGAGGAGGAACCCAAAAATGGGGAGAAAGAATACTAAGAAGGTGAAGCCAAAAAAGGAGGATTAAGAGTAAGAATTTGAATAAGAGGAGGAAGAAGTAGTATAAGAGGAGGAAGAATCAAGAAGAAGATGACAAAGGGAATGGAAGAATATGTATGGAAGAAGGATGCAAGAATGGAAGAAGAAGAATGAAGGTTGAAGGAAGAACAAACCCTAAATCTACCCAAAACAAGTTTAGATTCAAAAAATGAGTTGGTTGATCCGCGTAACATATCTTATGAAGCTTGTCTTTACACTTAGAATAGACCCCAAAGTAGATCCACCAAAAATCGCCAAAAATGCTCCTCCATAAGCTTTGCTTTGCTCGAAAAATAAGCGGGATCGATGAAATCACAGTCGCCGCTTAACGACGCCATGACGCCGTTAAACGACGACACAAAACGTTGTTGAATGATCGCTTGTAACGACGCTTTTGTTTTTACGACGACAAAAAAAAAAAAAAACTAGTTTATGACAACAGCCCAACTAGCGCTTACATACCTTGGTCAATCCCTTGGTAATCGTTAACTTCCCATATACAAACCGAAGCTCATTTGCAATGGCACACCTTCACCAAGAACTGAAATTCTAACTCAAGTTTTAATATTTAATTGTACCTTTGTTATATGTAAATACCATCTGCCCTAACCTTAATCATTCATGGTCACCATATACTAGGTCCGAGCCAAAAGCTCATTACGTGCAAAGCTTACCTATTTATTGGTAAGTCCATTAAAGCTGCATTTTTAACCATTAAGGTTACATTCCAGCAACTACAAATTTTAATATATCCTTTAGACTACAATGTACTTGTTTCATAACAATAGAACTATTGTTAATGCTTATATTTCTGCCTTTGCTTTCATCTTAATGTATCTTTATCCTAAGCTCCGTGCTCAATGCACATTTTAAGATGGGAACCCATTTTTAGACCCATCTACAAATTTTTAGCTTTGATTCTTTATCTCTAAAAGAGTCCCTTTCTTTTTCTTAAAAGACACCTACTTACTTGCAATAGAACATGTCTAATAATGAGTCAACATATCAAATTTATATTCGTACTATTATTTATCCGAAATATAAAGCCACATAATTGTTTTCCGATCATTTGTTGAACCAATATACTTCAAGAATAAAAGCATGAAGTTTTAAATACCGCCCCATGCCATTCGCCTACTACTATTTTCTCTCAAACAAAAGGTAGAAGTGTTAGAATCGAGCTTGGGGTTTGAACCCAAGTATGCCAAGACTCGCCTCCTTCATTTGGACGCTTTTAGTGGGTTCTCGACACAACAGAATGACGGTGAACCTCCGAGAAAACTAAGCTCCCCGGCAGCCCTCTCTCCTCTCAAAGATGATATCCCGTGATCTCTATTACGTGAGGACGTAAGGTGGATGTTGTAAGGACCTTCAAGTATCCGGAATCACTTTTGCGCTAACTTAGCATGTTATGGGATGATCAGGTGGAAAGACGGGTCGGGCCATGGATGGAGAGCCCTCGTGATGCTATGCGTAATAGCCGCTGAGAATAGACCTATGTGGATAGGCACGAGCACACCTCGCTCGCAGCACTCGCTGAACCAAAGATTGTTGTATGGGGTAGAGGTCCGGCTCCAATTATTAGCAAGAACACCGGATAAGCTAGAGGGTGCAAAAGGCCTTCTTAACATACGCCTAGGTATCAAGGACACGGTGCCTTATCGATTTTGCTATATGAGACTGGTTCGCCCCCGCAACATTCCGCTATACGCCAGACATCTTGCATATTTCCACAAGGTCACCAAAGATGGATGCAATAACGCCTTCCCCGAGAGCTTTGTTATTGGCACAAGAGCCACAACGATCAAGAGGGTATGGCAGAGCAATCGCCGTGGGTGGTTCGCGAACGGGTCTATAGACTACCAGCCAGATTGGGCTATGCCTCGATGCCCGTGGACAAAAGTTGCACTGAATGAGCGCTGCCACCACTTCATGCAACCGCCGCGGCAAAGCCTAAACAAAGCACTACCACACGCAGTTAATCCAACACCGGAACATGGCCCACACCAAGCATTGAAAGCTCATATATCTATGAAGAAACGGAGAGCTATTGCCTCCGTGAGGACGGGTCCCATCATCTCGCAATTGAAACAGGTCGTTGGACTACAGAGGAGGGCGAGAATCCCCCAGATGAGAGAATATGCCAGTAAGGCTACACATGCGACAAGAGAGGATGAGCACCATGCTCGCGAGCGTCCCAATATAATGCATATCCGAGCAACACATGCCGATCTTAGATGCTCGAGGCACCACAAGATCAATTGTCGGTGATCGCCAATGGTTGCACGCCTCGCATCCTACATTTTGCAAGTCTTCACCGTTAGAGAATCCCTTTATGGGACAAGAGCCTCGGCGACCTACTACCGGGTTTTTCCTCCCATGGGGGTTTTTTCATCCCCAGTAGGGACACATTGTATAGTAGCATTTGTCTTTTTGGTGTGGTTTTATCTCGCCAGTAAAATTTGCGTACCGCCTCTCATAGGTCAAGTTTGGCCACCGACGCGTTAAAATATACTTCCTTCCTTCCTTCCTTCCTTCCTTCAAACCCACCCGCCTCCTAAAGCCGCATACACGCACTGTATCTACACACCGCTTCATACATCATTCATTTATTTATATTCTTATTAACCCGATATATCCACTTCCAAATCGTTGCATGCCTTCATATAGAAAGTTTTTCAACTTGCCTAAATAATAGGGATGCCTCACGTCCTTATCTTCCAAATTGCCGTTGACTTTGACTGCTGACTACCAACCCAAAACCCTAAGTGGCGGGTATGGGGTGTCTGTGTGTTTCTAGCGAGCCCAAAGAACATCCGGGTAGGGTGTGCCCGCCACCTTTTGACTTTGACCTTGACTTTGACCTCCCGCCACATTGCTTCTCATAGGTCTTCCCCATTCAATCGCATTACTTTTGAATAACATGACACCATCTAACAACTCTAATTCCATCGCCATTTGCTTCTAATAGATTAGAATATCACATGACATAATTTTGTCATTTCCAACATTCCCCTTCATGTGATATTCCCCTCGTCATCACATTGTAACAATTTCCTTATTTCCCCGAATGGATAAAGGTAGAGCCTTTGTAAGAATATCCGCTCTTTGATCAATCAGACTAACATAGGTCAAATGCACTTGATTTCTTTTGACCATATCTCTCGATAAAATGAACTTCCATTTCAATGTGTTTTGACCTTTTCGTTGCAAAATGGATTTTTGTCATGGCAATACAACTAGTATTATCACAATAAATGATTGTTGGTCCTCTTTGAGCAAATCCAAATTCGCCATAAGCCTTCTTTTCCCAAATAAGTTCCTTAGTCAATGTGGTCACGAGTTGTATTCAAATTCAAGACTAGATAAAAGCAATGCTTTGCTTTTTCTTGCACTTCCAAGCAACCGGGCTCCACCTAATAAAACAACATACCCCTCAGTTGATTTTTAAGTTTATCTAAATCTCCTCCCCAATCAAAGATCACAATAAGCCTGCAATTGCAAGTTGGTTTTATTAAATACTATACCAAAATGCATTGTACCTTTCAAGTATTTGAGAATCCTTTTTGCTGCATTCCAGTGTCCTTTACCAGCCTTGTCATTATACCTACTGAGAATATTAACTGCAAATGCAATGTCAGGCCTAGTACAATTGGCTACATAGGACAAACAACCAATCAAACTTACATGAAGGTATTTTCTCCATTTGTTTGCTTTTACTGTTTCTGTCTTTGGACTCATATCTGCAGAAATTCTATGACCAGGAACCATAGGAGTATTTGCCATATTGCAATCTTCCATATGAAATTTCTTCAACATGTTTTGAATATGCCCTTGTTGACTCAAAGTTAGTATCCGTTGACTTCTATTCCTGTATACATCAATTCCCAGAAATCTTTTGAGTTCTCCAAGGTCACTCATTTGAAATCTCTTTTTCAAAATATCTTTGCAATGGTTTAGTACTCTGCTTCCATTAGCTACCATAATGTTGTCATCAACATACAGAGCAATAATGCACCAGTCATTTCCCATTTTAAATCTGTAAATATTCCCATCATAATTGAGCTTTTCAAAACCTTGCTCTGATACCACTGTTAGAATTTGAAGATGATGTATTCAATAAACCGATACACAATACACCGACAACAAGATCAATCAGGCGCCGGGACAATCTCCCCGCTTCTATATTTCGACCTGCAAGTCTCCCCCTTTCCATCACCCCACATTTATGTCCATATTTCCTTTCCAATCTGGGTGCATCCACTTGTCATATTGTGCATCTCCCTTCATATGAAAAGTTCTCCAACTTGCCTAAAAATCCGGAGTAGATAGACTTGCTCTCCCAAAATTTCGCCCTAGTTGACTTTGACATTGACTGGTCAACCAAACCTTAAGTGGCGGGCGGGGGGTGTGGTGTTTCTAGCAGCCCAAAGAACACCGGGTAGGGGGTGCCCGCCACTTTTGACTTTGACTTTGACTTTGACCCATCGCCATCGCTTCTCATAGGTCTCCCCAAATAACATGACACCATTTAACACTTTCCCTTTCATGTTTTTTTCCTTGCCCCGATCATATGTCTCGCTTTACTAAATTTTAACTCGTCAAAGCCTTTGTCAAAATATTCCGCCAACCGCATTTCGGTTTGAACATATTGCAGCAATGATTCTTTTCTTCACTAGATCCCTTTATGAAATGCATCTCCACTCGATATGCTTGGTCCTTTCATGTTGTATTGATTTTTCGTCATTCCTATGCAATCGAGACTGCCGAAAACAATTTCAAAAGTTTTTTTTTTCTATACCTATTTCTTGTAGCAACCTTTCACTCCATACTATTTCCTTAGCAGCAAGGGCTGTAGCTGCATATTCTCGCTGCAGACGACAGTGCTATTGCCTTTTGCTTCCTGCATTTCCATGAAATGGGCCCTCCTCCTAGCATGCAAATAATTCCCCGGTTGATTTTTCTTTTCATCGTGGTCTCCACCCCAACTGAATCACAAGATGATAGCAACTCCATGTTATCGAATTAAATTGTATCCCATAATCTACAGCTTCCTTTCAAATATCTTAGAACCCTCTTAGCGTGCCCAGGCCAAGCTCTTTTCCAAAGTTATGACAAAGATCTACTTAGAATATTGGACTACAAATGAAATAATCTCGTCTTGTCGGCCTAGATAAATATAGTAAGCGACCAACTAACTCTTTGATATGGAATGTTTTCCATTTCGACCTGTCATCATTCAAATTCAAGGTTAGTTTGTTACCTGAACCATGGGAGTTTTACCACCTTACAATCTTCCATATTGAATCTTTTTGAGCATGCTCAATATTTTTCACCTTGTGTCAAAGTAAGAACCCCGCTTTTGTCTCTATCTCTCAAGACTTCAATTCCTAAAAACTTTTTAAGTTAAGCCCAAGTCTCTGTCATTTTAAACCGATTCTTGAGAATGTCTTTGCATTTTTGTAGCACATCAAGGTTGCTACTAACCATCACATTGTCATCCACATATAATGCCCGCGGTTCTATTAAATGACAATAGAACCGACATTCCTTTGGATGGGGGCGTCCCTTTGTCACTCATCCTATTTTATTCCTCTCTTCATTGTTCTATCGTCTACGTTCTCTTGAGCTAGATTTCTCCTTCTTCTCTATCCTATCGGTTTCTTCTTCACTTCTCCACCAGATTGAATCTGCAGCTTTGCTTCTATCCAATCAAGCGTTACTTCTATCTAATCATTTGTTTAGCTTTTTGGATCCGATAGTTTCCCCTTTCCTTTGTAGAGTAGAACCTCCTTTTCTCCGTGAATTTCCCCCTTTGTCTGGATCGAGTTTGGGCTCTGGCCTGTGGAGTTGAGCGCTTGTTGCATACTTTGCGATCCTTGTGGATGAAGTGTGCAGAGATTTATTGCAGGATGTTTGGGGGCACGGCATGGCTGCTATGGTTGCTTCCGAGTCTTTGATGGCCAGGGTTAAAATCTTGCATGCCCTAGACAAAGCTTTTTCTTGCCGACAATCCCAATCCAGTACCTTGTTGAGCTCGGGGAGAGACGGATGGAGTTTTCTGATGCCTCGCTATGCTATGGCGACCACAATAGTTTCCGTGTGGTATTCTTGGCCTTATTAGTACCGGAGTTTTTAATGCTAATCGTAGTCTCTTTGCATGATCCCGGGATCCCACCATTGGGATCGAAAACCTCTGATTGTTCTTATTTTGTCGGGCTTTTTATTTATAAGATCCGGGTGCTTCATAGAGTAAGATCGCTTTCCAGAAATTCTTCTGAGTTGCCAGAAATTCGAGGGGCGGCTTCGTTATGCGGATGCGGTTCTTCTACAAATTGGGATACACAGTTGGGCTTATTAACTTAATCAGATTTGCTTGTCAAACTCTTTTATTTGCTTTTAGTTTCCAGGTCCGAGTTGGACTTTGAATTGATTCCCACATGGCGGCGTGCTCGGGGCTCCACTTGATGGCTTTTTCCTCACACCGGGGCTGGGAATCGGATTGATTTTGTAGCGGGGATGCGGTTTGTTGGAGGTTACTTAGTTCAAGGATCATATAGGTCAAAAAGCTCGTATGCATGCCCAGTTCGGGTTAGACAGGAAGATATAATCATTTTCTTCATTTCGATTCTTGTGATCCAAAGAGGTAAGCGCGGTTTTTGCATTGTTTGTGCTTATGTATTCAATTTGATTTTGTGCGTGTATAATATCTTTGCTCCATCGATCTGTGGCTGCAAGATCACAACCGATCACAACCGCTTCCGCCTGTGTCGGGTTCAGGCTCTTGAGGGATACTAGCAATTGATTTCCTTTGTTCCCCTCTTGGCGGGGGATACCGGGTCTCCGTTTCCCCTACAAATTTATTCCTTGGCCTTTTCTTATGGTCTTTTGCCTTCCTTTGTTCTTCGGTTTTATTTTTGCTTAGGTTTTTCCATGTCGCTCCCTTTAAAATTTGTTCACGCCCTTGGTTCTTGTACATGTGTCATATTGTTCTTATGTCTGGCATATGGTTTCTTTTAACATTGAATTCCTGCCAGCCTTTTTTCAAAGTTCGTTCTCGGATTAACAAGGTTCTTGTTCCTTTTACAATCCTTTTCTACTACTATTGCATCACAGTATACATTTCTAGATATGTTTTAAGATTTTCTAGACTCCGGTGCCTTGGGTCTCGAGTTTGTGGGATAGCTGCTGTTTTACGATTTGAGGTATGTAGGTTCAAGTCTAGTTCTTTGCCATTTCCGAGGCTTGATTGCATCTCTTTTGTGGCGTGATTATGGTACATTTCGCATCAATGTTTTATTTATTCTAACTCCTTGTTTGGATGAGCTTCTCAGGCGTATTTGCATCAGTAACATGCCTGGACAAGACTAAGTGACCATTTGGGGTCGCTTGGGAGCCCAAGAATCTCCCTGGACATAGTTATGTCTCCGTTGATGGCCCACTCTCTCCCTTTGACGTGCTTGTATTTTTTCATTTGGTACTTTTTTCCTTTGCCTCGTCTTTTCCACTTCGTTGTATATCTCTATTATTTCTAATCTTTCTTCTCCTTATTTACTCCATGGCTCCATAACACATTGTCCATGCTTTTGGTGCCATTGCCCGCATATCCATTTGTTATTCTTTGGCTATGGTGTCGAAGTTTTTCGTGTGTCGTGGTTGACTCTTTGTATTGCCCTCACAGAGTTTGATGAGTGCCTTATGGCGAAATGTTTTTACGCATTTGGAGGCCATGATACATAGGATCACCGGTAGAGTTTTGTCTCCTAAGCACAAGTTTCCATGTACTAGACTGCAAGTTCTCGATGGCATTGGAGGTATTCACGCAGTTATTTTGTTCGACTTTTCATTGTTCATCTTGTTAGGCATAGGGGATACCTCTTCCTACTTAGCTTGGTAATTTCTTCATAGGATGTGACCTTCACTTCTTTAAAGTTATTCGTCTAGCTATGGTGCATCTTCCATCTCTTGCTTTTTCACAAAATTAGTCCTTACATTCCCTCTTTTTGCATATGTACCATAAATCTCAATCTTGTGGATATGAGCTTTGACCATTTTACATTTGCATTCTTTGCACCATAGTTTTCAATTTTAAGATACTGTTGTCGGGACCTCATTTTGTGATCGGAAACTGCTTGTTTATAGTTAAAAACTGCTTTCTATGATCGTCCTTTTATACTTGAAAATTTTCGTTGTTGTCGCTTTTGGCATGTGCAAACACTCTGTTTCGTATCTTTCTGATATGTGAACCTTTATGTTCCACACCCTTTTATTTTTCTATCGCATGAACGTGATGCATTTATGAGTTTAATCTCTTATGATATTTCCTAACGAGCTTTCATTTCATTTGTTATTTCCTGTCGGCACCATGTTTCAAGACTTAAGGGTGCACATGGTTTGGTTCACTTTCCTTTACATGGCTTCATGCCATTTGGTTCATGGTTTCAACAGCCTGTGCTTGTGATATAGTTGGATCTCATTTAGCCCATGAAATTCGTTCATTTCATTGTCTCATTTGGTCCACTTGCTTCATTTTTCTATTAATTTTTCTTGTAGTTCCATTTGTTCTATTGCTCCATATGTTCCACTTTTCATGATTTTGCGCGTGATTCACCGTTACTTCAGATTATTGTTGGTCACCTCAGTCGTATCCTTACTCTATCACGCTTGCGTTGCTCCATTTAGTCCCATTGTTTCGTTCCTTGCTTTTGTTTACACAAGTTCCATTGCTATAAGTTTCTTCATTATTCTTTTTTAAGCTTAATTGTCGGTTTAGTCTTTTTGCTTCACATTGACTTTTTACTTCACATTGTTGGATTTTTAGTGCCCTTGGGCCCTCGCGGATGTTGCTCTAGATGGACCCTTTTTTAGCTCATTTGGTGCCATTTCTCTAGTTATTCCCCTCAGCTTTGTCTTTTGCATCACTTTGCTAGGTTAATGCCTTTGTGCCTGTTGTTCCTTTTTGCTTTACATCGTTTTATTTATTCTCGTGATTACTGTTACATGGTATTCTTATGAAGTTTTTTGGTTATGTGGGTCCATTTCAGTGGTATTCCTTCATTAGTCTAAGTTTTTTTATTCTTTTGCATCCTTTGTTTTCTTTAGTCCTCGTGATTATTCTCATGATTCATTTCGTTTTCTCCCTTTTTGTTCTTGATATTCCACTTTCGTTCATTCGTGATGGTTGTCCATTCTTTACTCCATTTGGTCCATTAGTCTCTTTAGCCTCCATCTTCCGACTTTTTGCATTTTGTCCTTTTGTCATGGTTTGCCTCGGTGGCTCTTAGTTTTATTAGTAGTATTTACGGTTTCATGTACACTTTGCTATGGTTCTATTCCTTTTTACTCCTATTTGTTTTGTTGGCCCTTTGCTTTGCCCTATGTGCTCCAGGCGTCCTAGTGGATTCATGATGATTATATTTGGTGGGTGATGTGGCATTGCATATTTTCTCTTCGTCATTTCTTTTGTAGTTTCGTTCATTTAGGTCCTTTTGGCCTTCAACATTCAACACAGTTAGTTTAATGCATATTTTTGGTCATATGCATCGGTGGATAATCCTTGTACTACATGGCTTTTTGTTGTACTTTAGGCTTTGTACATGTTATCATGTATATTGTTAAGTGGTTTTGTTGTTCCAATCATTCGTACCTTTGTATGCACATTTGATGTTACCTCTAAGCATTTCGCAATAGCTTTCGTCTCTCGGTTGCATTTTGTGCAAATATTCAATTGGCCATATGGGTTCTAGTTTTGTCCTTTGCTTGGTAGTTCTTGTTCATGACATTGTTTCATTAACCCATTGTCCCTATGGCATTTTTTTCCTTATACTTTCATAAGTTCTTTTGATCCTTTTGCATGCCACATTTAGTCCTTTTGCTTCGCTTTAACTTTTGCTTCATAGATATTGATCCCTTTGTCGCCGGATTAACTGGTGGTTGGTACCTCTTAGCTCCTTTGATGTCGTCGTTTTGGTTGTTTCACTTTCGCTTTTGCATAACTTTTTCTATGCTTCTAATCTGAAGTTGTGCACATTTATTAGTGCACAAAAAACGTTTTATGCTTAGTCCGGTTTATCCGCTTGTCATTTTTGCTCTAGGTTCGTTTCTTTTCTTGATATCATCATTCCAAATATTCTCAGATTCCCCGGACATGTTTTTGCTATTCTAATCCATCCATTTGCCATTGCTTCATCATTTGCATGTGCTTTTTTCCCTTCTTTGCTCATCTTTTTCCATATTTTCCCTTTTTCCAAGTACTTGGTGCCTTTATCTCCATTTATTATAGTCTATCAGCCGATTTGTTTGTTTCTAGGTGTTTTATATTGGGTCACTTGGGTCACTTGAGTGTTTGTTTCTATGTCTTTCGCATTGATCCTTTGTTGTCTCTTTTTGTGAATTCACTCCACTTGTTCCATGTGTCCCATCAGCTTCATTTGTGCATTCTATTTTGTTGCAGTGACCTTTGTAGACTCGTTCCTCCCTTTCTTTATTCCATTAGATTCTACATGCTTCATTATGGGTTTGGTGCGCTCCATTTGCTATACACTCCTCATTATCTCGGTAGCTCTATTTAATATCATTTCTCTATTTGGTTGTGTTTGCATTGTTTCCTTGATTTATTTTCTTTAGCTTATTGTTCCGTCATTATTACTATATTAGTCACATTGGTTCCTTCTTTGGTTTCTTTGTCTTCTTGCTCCTTTTCTATTGCTAGTTAGGATAGTTTGCTTTATAGTTTTCTTTGTTAATGTAGTATTGGACATTAGTCATTTGGGATCGTTACTTTTGATGATGACATCATGTTAAGGTAGCTCTATCTGAGGTTGTCCCATAAAGTTCCTTCCCTCATCTCTTCTTTGCAGACTATTCCATTGTCTTCTTCATTCTTATGTTCCCGTTCGTCCCTCATAGCATTTCACTCCATCGTGTTCTCCTATTCATTCCATTGTTTGCATTCAGGCATTACTTGCTCTTATCCCGCTTCTTCATTGTTCCTTTTGTCTCTTGTCTTCTCTTTATCCCCCCTTTTTCCTCCATTTTTCTTAGTTTCCTCTTCCTTCGTTTTACTCGATTCTTGTCCGGCCTTATCTATGCATTCTTTTCCAGTGACCTTGTGGACTCGTTTCTCCCTTTCTTTTATACTATATTTCTCTTTAGCTTCTCTTCCTTTCGGTTTTCATCTTTGAGTAGTTTTGAGTTTGTTCCTCTTCTATCGGCGCTCCCATGCCTATCACGGGACCCATCCTTAGGAATGCCGCGGTTCTATTCGCGACTGACAATAGAACCGGTTGTTCCTGGATGGGGAAGATCCTTCACTCATCCTATTTATTGACCTCTCTTCATTGTTCTATCGCCACCCATCTCTTGAGCTAGATTTCTCCTTCTTCTCTATCCTATCGGTTTCCCTCACCCTCCCTCCCTTGATGGTTTTTTTTTTTCATTTTGATCGTTTTAGATTTATTTCCTTTTCTATGTCCTTTAGATTTGCATTCTTTATTTCCTCGTGGCTTTTTTAACCTCCGAGGCATACTTATTGGTTTACTCTTTCTCGGCATGGCACTAGTATTTTCCGCGTTTCTCTCATTGTGACATTGTAGCCTCTGAAGTCAATATTTATTATTCATGGTTTCTCTGGGGCGTGGCGCCGTTGCCTCCGGAGATCATATTTATTGTTTTTTCGTGCGGGCGGTTGCCCTCCGGAGATCATATTTATTGTTTTTTCGTGAAGCATTTGTAGCCTCTCGGGTGAGCAAAACACTAATCGGTTGTTTTTTCCCTGCGATGGTCATTCCAGCGGACGGTTTTCGATTAGTGGCTGTTGTTTCTTTCTCGGCGTAGCCCCTCGAGCCTCCTGGTCTTCTTGCCTATGACATCTAACTCATTGACGGGGTTATTTTTCTTTCAGCCTTGATTCTCGCGTAGGATTGTTTAAGGTCTTGTGGTTGCCATAGTGCGTGGGTCGGAGTGCTTCACCTATTTGCTTGGGTTTCCTTAGAAACCTAAGAAGGCGTGATTCTTCTTCCCAATGAGGAGCAAAATACCGAAGTCTTTTCACCTTTGCATCGACCAAGTGGCGGATAAAACCATCTTTTATGTTGTATTCTTCAGTTTTCTCATGCTCTCGATGATTGTCTAGTTTCGGAGCATTTAAAGTTCATATTTCCAAATTTATTTATCCCTAGTGAGGGATCCATTTGTACTCAATGTTTTACAAAGCTCAATGAGAACACCACTTCACTTATCGGCCAGTATATGCCTATCATAGGACCCATCCTAGGAATGCAATATAGCATACTTCATTCCCATCCTTAAATAAATAAATATTTCCATCATCCTTTAGTTTTATAAAACCTTGTTCCCTTAAATATGAGTCCATGCAAATATACCATTGTCTTGGTGGACTGTCTCGGCCATATACAGCCTTTTAAGTTTCCACACTTTATCTTTCCCTTGCTCAAAGCCAGGAGGTTGCATCATAAAGGTATCCTCTTCCAAGTCAGCATTCAAGAAAGCAGTAGAGACATCCATATGATGTACCTCAAAATTCTTTGCATTTGCTACTGCTAACAACATCCTGATACTTGTCATTTTTACTATAGGGGAAAAAGTTTCCTCATAGTCAATTCCCTTCTTCTCTGTGTATATCCCTCTCGTGCTACTAATCGAAGCTTTATACTTAATTGAGTGAGGTTGTACTCCTCGCTTGATTTTAAATATCCATTTACACCCCAATCGCATGTCTACCTTCAGGTAAGTTTACAAGCTCATACGCCCCTCGTTCTCTTAAATGCATCCACCATCATTCATGGGCAATTCTTCCATTCTTTTGCATCACCCACACTTATAGCTTCTCTATAAGATTTTGGTACTTTCAAAAGATCCAAAGAAGGCAAGGATTTCAATAAGGTTTACACCTGCTGCTTCACTTTGTATTCTCCTACTTCTACACGTTATCTCTTCCAAACCTTTCATGATCAACATTAGCCTCTTGTTGCAAGATCCGAGCTGCCGCTTCTTCTACCACCTTTGGGTGTTACCTCTTTTCTATGGCATCCGCCACACTATCTCAAGCGCCTTCTTGCACCAACTTGTTGAGAGGAGAGTTTGTTGGCATCCTGCTCATCATCATCATCATCAATAAAGTTCAGATTCAATTTACAACTTCCTTTTCTTTTAGGATTAACAGAGAAAAACTTTATGTTTTTATAAGATTGAGATTCACAAACGCCACATCTCTACCGATCAAAATCTTTTCTTTTGTAGATCAAATAATCGATATGCCTTGGATTCTTGATCATATCCTACAAGAAAGGCTATTCTTGCTCGATCATCCAACTTTAACCTTTGTTGCTTTTGGTACATGAACAAAGTTTAGACAACCAAAAACTCTCGTGTCTCATAGTTTGGTTTAACTCCTGACCATAGCTCATCTCTCGATCATTCCAATCGACACTCTATTTGGTAACATATTCTCAACTTTCACTCACCTGTTAAGACAGCCTTCCTCCCACAAATAATTGGGTAGCCCCGTGTGTTTTTATCATAGCTCGACAAAGATTTAAAATTGTCCTATTTTTTTCTTTCAGAATGCCATTAGTTTGTGGAGAAAAACTACATGTAAACTGCTCTTTATTCCCTTACCTTGCAAAACTTGATAAACTCGATGACATGAACTCTCCACCACTACGATTGAATACATTTCACTTTTTTTTTCCCTGCTTAACTCCACTTCAAGTTAGCAAACATTTTATAAGCCTCAAAGGCTTGATCTTTAGTTCTAAGACACATGCATGTTGTCTTTCTACTAAAGTCATCAATAAAGGTAATGAAATACCTTTTTCCCCGATATTCCTCTAACATTAAGAGGGCCACGAGATCTCCATGCACTAGCTCCAACACCCCTTTGGTTTTTCTTTTGCCCTTTTAAAAGGCAATCTTGCATGTTTTCCTAGCATGCAACCTAGGCAGATTCTTGGCTCATCAACTTCATTTTTTGCTTTGATTATTTTTTGTTTAATCATAGTATCTATGGTGCTATGATTAACATGACATAACCTCAGATGCCAAGTGTCCATATCTGGAATCATAACAGAATTAACACAGGGCAAACAACCACTATCCAATGCAAACAAATTACCAAATCTTCTTCCAAGAAATTTGATCTCATTATTCAAAAGCACTTTACATTGATACTTGTCAAAAACAACAGTGTAATCCATGTCTACTAACTGTGCAACAGAAATTAAATTTCTGACTAGTGAAGGTACACACAAAACATCCTTCAAGTTTACTGCTCTCCCTTGAAGGTCAAACAATTCTAACATTCCCGTGCATTGAACATCTTGTAACTTCCCATTTCCTAACTTGATATGCTTAATTCTTCCTTCTTTTTCCTCCTTGAATAATTTGGCTGAACTGGTCACGGATTTTTCTGCTCCACTATCTAATATTAACATTTCATCATCATTATTAGATTTTTCTTTTGAAACAACCAAAATGTCATAATTACTTACCTCAGCATCTTCATCCTCTTCACTTGATTCTTCTTCAATATCTTGCACCAAATTTACAGCAGACCTTTGGGTATCAGGATTTCTTCCTCGACCTCTAGAATAATTTCTTCCTCTACTTGGTCTGCCTCTATTCATTTTGCTGCTTGAGCACTTGTTTGCAAAGTGACCTCTGCCTCCACAGTTAAAGCACTCAACCTCTTTCAATTTAGGACAACTTATCTTTAAATGCCCTTTTGTTTTGCGCTGAAAAACAAGGACCTATTTCACTCTTATTTTTAGCACTTTTTCTTGAAAACTTTGCTTTGCCCTTACCTCGATACAACACTTCAACATTATCTTCAATGTCATCATCATACAATACCTTATTTTTGTTCAAACTCGTTCAATCATTTCTTCGGCCCCTCTCGGTTTTGGCCACATTCCTAATAAGAGTTGACAAATCGCTTTGTTCCCTTAACCGCTCTTGCCACATGCAACAATTTTGTTGTTCAATCAAAGAATACACCCCAAGACCTTCTAAGTCTGCCACAATGTTATCAAACTTAGAGAAAAACTTTGTAAGTCATCACCTTCTTTTTACCCTTAGCATCCTAAGTGTTTATCAAGAACATCAATCTGAGATGATGTTTTTTCCTCATAGTTTTTGAGCAGGAACTTCCAAATATCACTAGGTGACTTTCCTTATCTTCAAAAAATTGAAGCCCCAACTTTGCTGGTCAAAATACCATATGCTTCACGGTTTAACAACTTCATCCTTACCACTTTTACTTGAGTCTACTTCACTGCACTCTTCGGTCACCGACTTTCCCCAGGTAGAACTTCTTCTTGCAGCCACAGATCGCATCCCCACTTGAACTAGTTCCTTGAACTAATTCCCCGTGAGCCCTTCATTTTCAAGAACATTTTTGATTTGTTCCTTCCAAATCTGAAAACCTGGTCCCCCTTCATACACTGCAATAGAGTTCAACAACCCTGCTCCAAACCTGCTTGACATGGCTCTGATACCACTGTTAGGATTTGAAGATGATGTATTCAATAAACTGATACACAATACACTGACAACAAGATCAATCAGGCGCTCAGACAATCTCCTGCTTCTATATTTCGACCTGCAAGTCTCTCCCCTCTTTCCATCACCCCACATTTATGTCCATATTTCCTTTCCAATCTGGAAGCATCCACTTGTCATATTGTGCATCTCCCTTCATATGGAAAGTTCTCCAACTTGCCTAAAAATCCGGAGTAGATAGACTTGCTCTCCTAAAATTTTGGCCCTAGTTGACTTTGACTTTGACTGGTCAACGAAACCCCTAAGTGGCGGCAAGGGGGTGTCTCATGTTTCTAGCCGAGACCAAGAACACCCGGTAGGGGTGCCCGCCACTTTTGACTTTGACTTTGACTTTGACCTATCACACTGCTTCTCATAGGTCTCCCAAATAACATGACACCATTTAACATCTTATTCAATGGCATATCTACTACGGTATAAGTGTTTGTTCTCTTAAAAGCACTCATTTCTTTTCTTCCATGGCACTTAACCGCTTTTTTTTTCATGAGAATCATGCAATCGCTTCATCATAATTTTGAGGTATTTTATCATTTTCTAAAATCAAAATGTCAAATCAAATAATTTCTCCTGCAAACAGATCCTGAAGTCTTTTGCTTCTTCCAGCTTTCATTTCTCCCATGTGATTCTAAAACATGTTTAGCTTCCTCCTCGCCAAAATCCGAAGCTTGATTCTCTTGGCTTTCTCTTGAGTTTTAATACCATGATCAACTTCTAACTCTTGATGTTCAATACCAGGTTCCATTTCGTACTCAACAACTTCCTTCGAATTAATTTCCACATTTTGTCGGAATCACTTAAATGCCTTCAAGTTTTTCAGTTTTATCTTCTTCTTTATTTATTTCTTTGTTGTATTTCGGAAATAACATCTTTCCTTTTATTTGTCACATGGAGTTTGAGTTTCATAGGGAATCCTTCTATAAAACTCATTCTCATAAAAATAACATCCCCACTTAACTATGATTTTTCTCCTTTGCCGATCATATAGTCCGAATGCTTTTGAGCTTGAATCATATCCTACAAGATATGTTATATATGCCCTATCATCCAATTTCTTTCTTAATTCTTCGTGAACATGAACAAAACATAAAACATCCATATGCTTTAAATCGCTCATAAGATGGAAGCTTACCGCCAAAAGCATTTTCGAATGGCACCTTTAATGCTTGTAGAAGGTAACAAATTTTTGAATATAGATCACGCCTTCTGACTTCATCCACGAAAATTTTGTAGGCCGTGAGTATTTTAACATGGATCCTCACAAGATTTAGTAAGGTCCTGTTCTTCCTTTCAGCTACTCCATTTTGTTGTGGTGAGTATCTACAAGTTAGTTGCCTCTTGATTCCTCTCCTTGCACAAAAACTTAAATTCATCAGATATATACTCACCACCCCCTGCCCTCGATCTTATACACTAATTTTTCCTTCCAGTTTCTAGCCTGGATTTCAGCAATAAATAATTTCAAGGCCTCACTTGCTTGATCTTTTGTTTTCAAAATATAACTTTTTGTCCTTCTTACTAAAATCGTCTATGAAGGTCATAAAATACTTATGTCCACTTAAACTGGGTAACATTTATAGGACCACATAGATCCGTGTGTACCAAATCCAAAATGCCCTTTTGCTCTTTTTTATTTGACCTTTTGAATGGTAATCTTGGTTGTTTTCCAGCTTCGATGCCCACCACAAAAGTTTTCCTTCTTCTTCTACTTTTTGCGGATATTATACCCTTGTTTTTAGAGCTTCAATTCGCTAGGATTCACATGACATAGCCTTTGTTATGCCCGCAGTTTTATCCGGATATTCTACCAGATTAACTTCATGAAGATGATCAATATTAAAACCAAAACAAGTTTCCAACTCTTTTGCCAATGAACTTTAATTCATCATTCGTAAATACTTTTACATTGATTTGTTCAAATAAAACTTTGTATCCCATATCCACTAACCGAATACATGCGATATGAGATTTCTTACAAGACTAGGTACACACAAAACCTCTTTTCAGCATAACAGGTTTTTCCATTCAAATCAAACAACTCCAAAACTCGTAGTCTTCTATTTTTCCGTGCCTCCATCACCAAGCTGAACGTGGACCTTCTTTCTTTTCCACATTTTTAACATGTGCATATCACACATTACACTTTTTCTCTGCTCCCTAATCTATAACCACAAACTTGTTATTATTTCTTGTTGGATTTATAGAAACATTACAAGTTAAGCTTTTTTCATTACCTCCAAGGTGTGTGTCACTTTTTAGACCTCAAAGGTGTCATCTTCTATCTCTCCTTCACTACTTTCATGCTTCTCCATTATATTGATACTTGCAAACCCCCCAAACTTGTCCTCGCCTCTTCCCCTCAGAATCCCCGAGATCTACCACGACCTCTTCCCTGTTTTTAGGGACTTGAGCAATTGAAAGAGAAATGGCCCTTGCCCTCACAATTAAAACACCTCAATTCTTTTTCAACTTGTTACTTGGACATTCATTCTTCAAATGACCATACCGATACATAAATAGCAAGGCCTCTACTTTGTCTTGTGAAATTTTTTAAAACCAACCTTCTTAGCCTTACCAAAGTGTATAATACTCTATGCTTGTTCCACGACTTCCTCTTGTACAACATTAGATTGTCAAATTCGCTATGTATTTGGTCGATAGCATGTTCCTTAGAAGTAGCTACATTCGAAAGCAAAGTTGCTAAATGACTATTATGAGAAACTGACCTTGCTAAAGCCAAAATTTGATACCTCCTCGAGGAATATTTCCAGCACCTTCAAGATCTGCAATAATAGAGTCAAACCTTTCTAAAAAAAATTAGTTAGGTTATCTTTTTTTATGTTTCATCTTCCTTTAACTCCTTTTCCAACATATCTATCCGTGAGGAACTCTTTTTTTTTCATAATGTTTAATCGATAGTCCCACATATCTTTAGGCTTCATACCTCGGTTTTAACTTTTAAGGCGTCTCCCTACCTTGCACATATTATGGCTTGAGCTTCCATAATTTTTTAGGCTGCGTCTCCTCGAGCTAGCGGTTTCCCCTCCCGCAGAGACAACGCTGCACCTTGACGTGATGTGGCACAGAGCTAGCAGCCGAAGTTTGAATCCCCGAACTAGTTGTTCCCGCACTTGCAACCGCACTACCATCAATCAGATACCATAACTTTTCAAACTCGAAAGCACGCCCTAATACTTTCCTTTGGTTTGAAAACCCTCCATCCCTTTAAAAACTTCAATTGTATTCAGCAAATTTGCACCAAATCTAGTTGTCATGATTACTGATCTTATAGCTCGATACCAATGTTAGAATCAGGAGCTTGGGTTTCCCTACATTAGTATGCCAAGACTCTGTCTCCTTCAAACCCACCCGCTCCTAAAGTCGATACACGCACTGCCTTTTGTATCTACACACCGCTCATACATCATTCATTTATTTATATTCTTATTAACCTGGATATATCCACTTGTCAAATCGTGCATGCCCTTCATATAGAAAGTTTTTCAACTTGCCTAAATAATAGGATGCCTAGCATCCTTATCTTTCCAGGTTGCCGTTGACTTTGACCAGACTGACTACCAACCTAAAAACCTAAGTGTGGCGGGCAGGGGTCTAGGTGTTTTCTAGCGAGCCCAAGAATATCCGGGTGGGGTGTGCCCGCCACCTTTGACTTTGACTTTGACTTTGACCTCACGCCCATTGCTTCTCATAGGTCTTCCCCATTCAACTGCATTACTTTGAATAACATGACACCATTTAACAACTCTAATCTACTGCCACTGCTTCTCATAGATTAGAATATCACATGACACATAATTTTGTCATTTCCAACAAGAAGATATGTATGTACTTAAGACAAAGATACACAAAAAGGACCTTCCCCATTTGGCTACGTTTTTCGAATATTATAATTCATACTTGATCTCACTTTTCAGCAAACCATCACTTTCTTTTGACAAAGGTTTTAACCAAGATCATATACTTGGTCACGAGGCAAACCATATTCTTCAAGATATCCTCATCCACCATGACTTACTATAGTTGGAGCGTAAAGACAAAAAACTGATACAAAAAGGAGGAGAATCACACGCGCACTGCAGCCAATCAAGCCAATGTTAGCAATAATCTTGGTAACAAGGCAAGGGCCAAAAGGTACATAAGGTGATTCTCGGCTATCGCCCCTTCACCTTTTGTACACTTTTGCTCTTTGCTCAACTATCGTGAGCTATGTCAAATGGATATAAGATGCCATTTAAGCACATTTGAAAGATCAAATAAGATACATTTCATATTTAATGTCATGCTACTAAGTTATATTTCGGTATCCTTCAATAGCATAGGTTTTCCAAGAAGATTAGATACCAAAAACCATGAGCAACCATTCTGTTAAACCATTTGTTACAGTCTAGATTATCTTAATGATATGAACTAGCTGGCTAGAAGCGGTCAATGTAGACATCATACCCTCTCCAACTGGAGTGTTATATCATGCATTCTAAGCATAAATATTAAATAATCCTTTACTTTTTCTTACGTTATTCAGCTACATCAGCTTACGGCTACTTCCAGCTTAAGACTCTTTTTTAAGGTGTTGAACCCTTACTACAACTATTTAGTTATTCTAAATACCTGGAAATCGTCATTGTCATATTCAAACAATTAGATCAATCATTGTCTCGGGACAAAGTCACTAGATGTGCCACACTTTTTGTGGTTACATTTGTTTATTCCTGTTAAAGGACGACGGCCTCTTGCTATACTCCCCACTGTTATTATCATGGAAAGCTCTTTTGGCATCAAAGCCTCTACCACGACTCATTTTATTAGTGTTATTTCTCCACTGATCAGAATTCATAGAACACCATTCCAACTCTTGGTTTAGTATCGCTCATTCAGTCCACAAGCACTAAGACTTTTCCTAATCAGAATCATGTCCCATAGTTATACAAAGGTATTTACCTTTAACGCTCTCCCGGACTACCATAAATGCCATATCCTTTCAATTGAGTCTTGGGTTAAAGGCCCACATCAAGGCCTCAAATGTTGGTGAGTGCTCATAATTTTAAGCCCGCCACTTTACCTATTCTTTAATGCGGTGGCTTATCCTATAATAGGTCTCAAATTACATCTAGTATTAGTATCATATGACCATTGGTTTTACCACACTATTCTACCGCTTATATTGGTTAGAAATTGGCTCGATATAGTACCAACAACCCGGATGTTACATTCAATAAAACCTCAACTATAAGGCCAATAATTATCAATAAATAGAAAAAAAAAATTATAGTATAGAATGCATGTACAGTTGATACATGGGTTTACTTAACTGGATAGGGGTTTATTTGACTTGTTACACCCGTCAAAGTTATGAAATATACTACCATGAGAATGTTCAATGTTTTGTGGTACATCCGTTGAGCTATGAGGTATATAATACGATGATGATAACTAGTAATACCTTACCTGCTATGATAACTAATACCTTACCAACATGTAAAGATGTAGTTTATCTTAAAATTTTATTTTGTTAGATTTAAAAAGGGTTTCCACCAATAGTTTCGTTTGTTACGACGACATATATATATATATATTTTTTTAATTTTGTCCCCTGCTATGAGAACTAATACCTTACCAACATGCAAAGATGTAGTTTATCTCAACATGCCTGTATGTTGGCGATGACTTAGGAAGTTAGGTGACAAAAATCAGAATTTAAGTCCGTACTATGCATTAATTCTGAATTCTGAATGTCTTCCCTCTGCAAAGCGTTCCTTGACTTCTAACTGCCACAATGGGAGGAGTCTGGGTCCAAACTCCATTCCGTCGGTTCCCCTTAAGCATGTGATCGGCCACGTCCCAAGTGCAAAGACCAAAACTTCGCACCCAAAACGCAAACCCCCGCTGGAACACGGCAACTCATAGGGTTTCGTTTGGGAGGCTCTATCCTTGTCGATTCGACTAGGACCTTGGGCGTGTCTTGATGTAGAGGGGTGTTGGCCTTGAGCACGGACCCTAAAACCACCCGGAAGTAGCTTACCCCAAAAGTCCTCTCCCGAAGGCCCCGGCGGACGGGCAGCCTTCCCTCTTCAAAACCGTGATCTGTCTCTGCCAATGACTTCGAGCGGCGACATTGCCCTAGGGACCAAGTTTTGTGGCGAGAAGCCCACCCTTCTCGAAGAAGCGCCAAACTATCTCACGTGCAACACACTTTCGTGAATCAATTGGCCTAGGAGGTGGGCTGCTTGAATATCTTGCAATGTAGGGCGTAAGTGTTTCTTTCTTTTGCAAAACCCGGCCCAGGTGTAATTTGGTCCCTAGGGTAATTTTGACATTCCGATGATGTGGCGGTCGAATCGCCATCCTCCGCAATGTCCAAGCGACAAAACACTTTGGTTTCTACCTTTGTCGCCTTGGGGGGCTTTTAGGTTTAATATGTTCTCCGGACGGATGTTGGATTTTTGGACCTTCTCGAACCGGGGCCCTTGAACAAAAGGGATTCAAATTGGGATCGGGGAACCGAGATCGGGAGTGTGGTCTTTAGCGTCGCCCCGTGAGTCTTTGCCGGGAAAAGGCCTCGGGGAAGCTTTTGGGGCTCGCCTCACGGGGGTTCGGACTCTCCCCTCTAATGAGGAGGCCTTGCAAGGTCCTGGCCTTGTTTGACTTGAAACAAGTGTGCCCATTTCGGCTGCCAAATGCATCAGTTCCGGTTGTTCTAATGCAAACTATTTGATCTAAACCTTATCCAAAATTTTTGAAAGTTGGCTTTGTATGTTGGCAATGGCTTAGGAAGCTAGCTGATAAAAATCAAATTTAAGTCCGTACTATGCATTAATTACAATTTGAATGTCTTGCTCTTGCCAAAAGCGGCCCTTGACTTCTAAGCGCCTGGCGGGAGGAGTATGGTCCAAACTCCATTCCGTCGGGTCCCCTTGCTTAAAATGTTCTCAAGCGCATGTGATGGGCCATGTCCCAAGTGCAAAGACCAAAACTTCGACACCCAAAAGCGCAAACCACTGCCAGAACACGGCAACTCATAGGGTTTACATTTGGGCTCTATCCTTGTCGGTTCGACTAGGACCTTGTTGATGTCTTGATGTAGAGGGGGTGTTGGCCTTGAGCCACCGGACCCTAAAACCACCCAGAAGCAGCTTGCCCCAAAAGTCCTCTCGAAGGCCACAGCGTGGGCGAGCAACTTCCCCTCTCCGGGCTGTGATGCAGTCTCTACCAATGGACTCGAGCGTTGATGTTGCCCCAGGGACCAAGTTTTGTGGCCAGAAGCCCACCCCCTTCTCGAAGAAGCGTAAACTATCTCATGTGCAACACACTCATAGTCAATTGGCCTAGGAGGTGGGCTGGCTTGAATCTTTTACAATGTAGGTTGTAAGTGTTTCTTTCTTTTGCAAAATTGACCGTGTAACTTTGTCCCTAGGGTAATTTTGGCATTCGGATAATGGCCGGTCCCGAATCGCCATTTAGAACCTCATAATGTCCAACGACAAAACACTTTGGTTTCTACATTGTCGCCGGGGCGCTTCGGTTTTGATATGTTCTCCGGACGGATGTTGGATTTTTTTGGACCTTCTCGAACCCGGGTTCCTTGAACAAAGGATTCAACGGTCGGATATGGGAGCCGAGATGCGGGAGTGTGGTCTTTAGCGTCGCCCCCCCGCGGGAAGCGAGAAAGGGGCCCTCGGGGAGCTTTTTGGGCTGCTCGCCTCACGGGGTTGGGACTCTCCCCTCTAATGAGGCCTTGCAAGGTCCCGCCTTGTTTGACTTGAGCAAGTGTGCCTAGCTTCGGTGCCCAACAACAGTACCAGTTTCTAATGCAAACTATTTCTAAACCCTATCCAAAATTTTTGAAAGTTGGCCTGTATGTTGGTGATGACTTAGGAAGGAGCTGAGAAAAAATCAGAATTTAAGTCCGTACTATGCATTAATTCTTTAATTCTGAATGTCTTGCTCTGCCAAAAGCGGCCCTTGACTTAAGCGCCACAAGGAGGAGTACAGGTCCAAACTCCATTCCGTGGGTTCCCCTTGCCCGTGTTCTCAAGCGCATGTGATCGGCCCGCCCCCCAAGTGCAAAAGACCAAAACTTCGCACCCAAAGCGCAAACCACCACTAGGAACACGGCAACTCATAGGCTTTACGTTTGAGAGGCTCTATCCTTGTCGGTTCGACTAGGACCTTGCGGCGTGTCCGTGTCTTGATGTAGAGGGGGGGGTGTTGGCCTTGACCGGACCTAAAAACAATCCCGGGCGGCTTACCCCAAAAGTCCTCTCCCCGAAGGCCCCTCAGCACGACGGACGGGCAACTTCCCTCTCTCGAACAAGTATCTTTACACCAGATCTTGCCTCATCATGATCTCTTCCTTAATAGAAGTGATTGCTTGATGGAAACCCATATCTTTGTCTTGCATGAAGTGCGACAAAGAATCAAATGCATTAGGTAGTGACCTGAGGAAGAAAATTAGTTGCATCAACTTTGAGATCGATGCTCTTCTTTAAAAGCTTCAATCTGGCTTTGGAAGCGTGCTTCATCGCGATCTTGGTCAAGACTCTCAATCTCTTTCCGGTGCATATTCGGGCCAGCTTCAACATGCAAATGCCCAATCATATGGGTCTTTTGGTCATGCTTCTCAATGAGCATGCCACAAATCGTGGCTATTCTCTTCTTTGGAACCCATCAAGGATAGAGTCGGCTAAAGAGGCCCTCGATATATGCCATTGCCTTGTCATCTGGGCTTTGTCAAGCATGCAAATCAGCAATATTCTTGGCATCCGGTCGCGGTTCTTGGCCATTGACAATTCCCCAAACTTCTTCATCCTTGAGAATGAAGATCATTCCGCTTTTCCATTCAAACACCTGTCCGTCAAAGATTTGAATCGGATGACTGCGGGGAAGGTATCTGGTTGTAGCTTGCATCCTTCTCCATTCTTTACGTGTTGATCTTGAATCAATCTCGGCCACACCTAGTCTTTCGATGCCATGTCAAGTTGCACCAAGAAAGGGAGAGAAGGGGATGCACACTGATATCCAAGAGCGCAACTCCCAAAATAAAGACAAAAATGGAATTGTATTGAACGTATGTGAGAATACAAGATATATAGAAGGGCCGACAATATTAATTTCTCCCGTTACCAACCACTCCTAATTATGTCGTAGCTAATTATGACAAGTGGTGGGCTGTTGCTAGACTCTGATATGCTTAGTCAGCACTTATGTGTTGAGTGCTATAAGTACTGTAAGCGCTGATAAATCACATCTAGTATCAAGCTGGTGATCTTGATATCATATATCTCGACAGTTTTATGGTATGTTCATATCTTTGATGTACCTATGGATGTGTGGATGTGCTACCCTTCGAGGTAGTTGGATGTATTGTTATTGTTAGTGTTGAGATTATGTTATGCTTCCACTGTTATAGGAGCCCATAGGGAAAGGGCGCGCAAGACACCTTCATGTCCACTTCCCGCACTAGGGATACCTTGGGTGCGGGATAGATAGAGGGCCCATGCGGCCGAAGGGTTGAATAGGGGATTTCCCGCGAGATGTACGACCGGGCGTCGTATATTTGGTGGGGAACATCACAATGATATCAAAGCAATGTTCTTGGTTGATCAAGAGCTAGCACTGACCATATCTTGGCTAAGTAGTCTAATTGGCCTAGTAGAGCATGGAACGGAAAATTCCAGCATTGAACCTCGAGAAATGGTGGAAATATTTTTCTTCTAAGTAGTGGGGGGGTCATAAACTTAGGCTAATAGATGTTATCTTCTATCATGTTATATTGATGTACAATGTTGGTTGATCTTATGCTTGCACCTCTTGTGTTTTGGAAAGGTGGGTAGAGACCTAGTAGCCGTTATCTAAAATAGCGGGCTACGCCTATAGTCAGTCACTTTGAGTGTGCCCGGTATGGGTCCGACACCTCCTGGGGCAATGGTGTTGCCCTGCATCTTAAAAGTTGTAGGTGTTGGCCCGACTCTTGGTTTGGGGAGGTTCAATCGATCGTGTGTCGCCACGATCCTCTAGCCACCCATGGAGCCACTAGACCTCGGGAAGGGGAGATGAACCCTTCCTACCCCATCGGACCGGGGAGATGCAACTTGGAGTAGTCCCAATGGGTGATACCATAGGATTACGTCTCTGGCAGGTTATAGTCACACGAGTCCGATTTAGGCCGCCGCAAAGTATGCAATGGGAGGAACGGATGGAGTAGTCAACCCTAGCCATTGTTTATAGCCAGCCTCACCATTGTTATATCTCGATCTACTCTATTTTGAGGCCCAGCCGTCAGTCTATTTTCCCTACGAGTCTGAGCCTGGGTAGGAGCTCTCATGTTTTATAGTATGTTGATATCTTTGATGTACCTATGGATGTATGGATGTGCTACCCTTCGAGGTAGTTGGATGTATTGTTATTGTTAGTGCTGACATTATGTTATGCTTCTGTTGTTATAGGAGCACATAGGGGAAAGGCGCGCAAGACACCTTCGTGTCCCCTTCCCCCACTAGGGATACTTTGGGTGCGGGATAGACGGAGGGCCCATGCGGCCGAAGGACTGGATGTGGGATTTCCCAAGAGATGTACGACCGGGCGTCGTATATTTGGTGGGGAACATCACAACCATCTCCACTGTAAGGCCATATAGGTTAGGAGCTTTGTTATTGGACATCTTCTATAACGCAATCATGACCTCATGTCCACTGAAACGAGATGTTTGTCCTCCGTTTGGTACAATTATTGGTGATGAAGCTGTCTTATACAGCCTTTCTAAGTATTGCTCCCAGTCAATCCCTTCTTGGTCATGCGATGGTTCGGCCCCTTTATTTTGACATCCTCTTTTCCTTTTCATTCCCATCCAGAATCTCTTAGGTTGTCTCACCTTTCTTTTATGTTCCCTACACTCATCATCATAGCACACAGATGCATTGAATGTCTGATTCTTCCTGCCACTCCTTTTTTCACCAAATATCTCCATAGCTGTCCATACTAGAATGTCATTGAGTCTATTTCCATTTTCATTTGCGCTGTGTTCTTTCCATCTCCAGTTACCTATTTCCATTTTGACTCTGTCTCCAAATTAATTGCTTATCATTATTATGTGGATTGGTCTATGACTCTCCCTTTTCCCTATTGGCTATTCTGAGAGCCTTATCTGTAAAACGTCTGCTACTACCTTCTCATATAGAATCACATTATATACTATGCTCTTACTATGTGTATTTTGACTTGTGAACTCTCCTGACTTGTCCCACCTATAGGCCATTCCTTATGATTACCCATGTTGTGGTGCATATCTCGACCAGCAGAAACCTTGGCATTCATGTCCCAGTTGTCCTCCGTGTATCTTTTCCACTTTTTCGTTCTTACTGTCTGCGTCCATTGCCCACTTATCTCATTGATGTTCATGACTTGTGCCTGTTCTTGCCTCGTCCTGGCATTCAGATTGCCCACCAGGAACATAGGCCTTTGTCCTTCCATTTCTTATCACCTCCCCCAGATCCAACATTTCCAATTTATCGCTATTAGATGGGCAATACGCGACAATCAATGTGATTGTCAACGCGATTACGTCTATGAAATTAGTTATAGTAGGGATTGCCATAAGAGGTTGTGCTTTTATTTGTGTTCTAAACTAGCTATTAGAGGTGCACAGAAAATTTATGCCGTGATGGATGTTGATTTAACTGTTGAAGTTGATGGTTCATCTGAGTTTCTCCTATATAATGAGAAGACTAGTAAGAATTGGTGCACAACTTATAACAAGTTTGATAACAACCACTTTAGACCTCCTATATGAAGCTATAAGGAACATTTTCCTTATGACATCTAAGCAGTATATTCGCAATTTATCTCAAAAAGAATCTGGAGACTCTCATCTATTCTTTATGCAACCGATTGACAGGTCAAGAAACGTTTCTATTTTATTTTGTTTTGTTTGTTTATTTCTGACTGTTTATTCTTTCATGCATGGTATTCAAAGACTAGGCTTGGGGTGAATCAATTATCTTCTTGGTTGAAGACCCTGGGGAAGGTCCTAGATGCGGAGACTCTGCTGTTACACGGATGCCACTGGCTGGTGTACCTCTACAGGTTGCGCAACTCGTTAGAGGGTACAGAAGCATGGAGTTATATCAAAAGTAATTTCTTTTGTAATTAAGTTTATGTTTATATGAATGTTTCTAATATTCAATATGTTCTACAGGTATAATCGATCATAGGACATTCAATGAAATGTAGCTATGAGCATTAATGCTTGTCCATACCATGAGAATGGTACTTTGAGGATGTATAAGAAAGTTCTAAGAGAAGAAACAAAGAAGAAAGAGAAAAAAGTTTCTTGGTGTGTCGTCTTCAAAAGTTTTACAGTCAATTGATCTGAGCAAAAAGGCCGCAGGTTCTGGTACGTTATTCGTGTTTTTATTGTCTCTTTCTGGTAATACATGATAGTTAATGCTAGGTGATAAAGCAAAGAAAAGTTTTGTACTTGTTGGTATTGAGGAAAAGGAAAGTACAACTATAATTGAAGGTACGTATTTTGTGAATGTTTTGTTTGCTTCAATTGGTATTGAATTAGAATTTCTTTTTTGTCATAAAAAATTTTCAATTTTGCAGTAGGCAGTCTAGCTTTGCAAAATGTTTCCAGTAAGATTATTGAAAATCAAAGCTTCCAGTGCTTATGAGGATGACGATGATAGTTATGCGCATCTGGAGTATTTTTGAGCTGCTACTATGAACCAATGTGTGGTTATATCTGTTGCTGATGCTACCAATGTGCGATTGTATCTGTTTCTTTGATGCTACTGTTGGTATTTCAGTTAGTAGTCTAGCTTTGCAAAATGTTTCTAGTGAGATTATTGGAAATCAAGCTCTCAGTGCTTATGAGGATGACGATGATAGTTCTGCACATCTAGGGTATTTTTGGGTTGCTACTATAAACCAATGTGTGATTGTATCTACTACCGATGCTACGTGTTTAGCAGCTATGCTGCAAAACTACAAGAAGAACTCGAAGATCTGAATTTCTTTGGATATTTCTACCATTGTGAACTTCTCTGGACATTTCTATCATGATAAGAACTTGATTTTGTGAACTCAAATGTTTCTGAACAGTAGAAATACTGACTTTTTTTTGTGAACAATAGAAATACTGAGTCTTAAAATTGTTTCTTAATATTTTATTGTCCTTTAAATATTATTAAATATTAATCTGGCATCATTGTTTCGGCTCCCCCAGGATAAAAGTTTTCTGAATGAAACAAAAAACAAAAATTGAGAAGAAAAAAACTTCCAACATTGTTTATAGTGGGTGAGGTGTCGTGTCTAAGGCAATCGCAGTGTGTCACATGGACAACATTCAATCCAAGAATATAGACTCCGTGAACCAGCCATAACAGAGAATAAAAAAAGTTTGATGAACTGCTGGAATTGATGTTTTCAACCGAGATTTTTCCCAGATACCTTGGTTAGGGAAATTTCTTAAGCACAGTTAGCACATTTCATGTTGGATCTAGCCCAGTCTATCAGCTACATATTTGCACAACATTCCTACTGAAAGTAACCAGAAAAATCGTTATTTTTTAACAGGAAATTTTCCTACTATTTCTAAATTGTAGTGTGAGTTTTCTGATTTACACGGTAGATAACAAGGGGCCTCAAGATTTCTCGAACCAAGTCAGATACCCACCTTAACTCCACTTACACTAATCTCTCTATCTCTAATTTTGGGAGCATCGATGAAGCTTCTAGCCTAGAATCGAAGCCAGATAAAGATTCCAAAAAAGTGTCTAGCTCTCCACCGCCAGACACTTAGAAATAGTAGGTACATGTAATAGACATTCAATTAGCTTTTTAGGGTGTTTCTTCCATTTCTAACTTCTCTGCCTCCATAATAGGGCATTATTCTAATGGTAACTTCTGCCCTAGAACCAATGGAGTACTCGCACTATTTGCATTCTCCATATTTCTCAAAATATTACCATGGTTTTTGCGATGAGTTAGCTTTAACATAATCCGGCAACTCATATATCTGATGATGTTGACCTGCTCCCATATACCCCTGGAGGACATGCAGCGCCACCGGATGCTTTGGACACTTTACGCCAATTCACCGGCATGAGAGTTAACTTGGCCAAGACGAGGGTGCTTCTTTGGTCCCATCATCCGGCACCCACGCCTTCCCTCATTCACTTACCGAGGGTGTAGTGGAGGTGGCTCGTCTTATAAGTATTTGGGCATTGAGTTTCTCTACTACCACACACACGATGCATCCATCGGGTTCGGGTCATCAGCCGGAAAGCCCCATGCAATGCAAAACAACGATCACAAGGCGAAGCCAGATGCATGGGGTCACCGAGCACACTTGTTGTTCGGCCTTGGTTGAACCGGTCCTCCTATGGGGCGTGGTGTGGGGGCGGTGATATCCCTCACCACTTGGAACGATCTAGGCGTGCATGAAGGCCTTCTTGGCCCGCACGCGGGAGTGAAATCCCGCGGTCCCATATCGAGATCTTGCTCCAGGAGACAGGGCTTCCTTCCATTCTGGAGGGCTGCGGAACGTCACATTATTTACTTCGAGGAAGGTGGTGGCTATGGATGAAGCCCGGCTGCCCAACCTTGCTTTGGCGGGTGGCGATGGGCCCGGCACTCACTCAAAGCTTCTTTGGAAAGACAAGCAAGCCCGATGGTTCTCGCGATGGAATGTGCGGGCACACAAATGTGGACCGGTGCATACCCGAAGGAACGCGGCGCCTTGAAGCAAGATTTGGATGCTTGCTTCATGGCCAAGCTTTGGGATGCACCGAGGCCCTGTCACATGTCAAGGTGGCAAATTATCGACATCGGGTTAATCCCATGCTCACGAGGGGCCCACACCACTACCTCGCACCCATCTACCCATGAAAAAGCGCTAGGGTGATTGCTTCCATTCGCCTGAGGTGCACACCACCTCCGCATTGAGACAGGGAGATGGATTCGGGGAGCCACGTGAGGACAGAGTCTATCGATCTTTGTCAACGAGGGAGCCATTGAGGATGAAAGTCACGCCCTCGGGCTCGGCAGATAATGAAAGCATATCCGGCCGGTAGATGCTTCCGTTAGTTGTGCCCCATCAGCCTCGTATGAGCCCCCTAAAGCCGCGGCATCGTAGGCTTGTTGGGATCGTTACCTCGGGGAGGTAATGGATACGCTGGACTTCGGGTTATGCCCCCTCGTCCGGCATTAACCTCACCAGACTTGTGATTATGTATATAAGCATGCGGTATGTCGGCATCCTTATTGCTACTAAGGTTTTCCCCGGTTTAATCCCCGGTAGTAATCGCTGCTTCTCTCTTTGTACTTGGGTCCCATAGGCCCGGTTGGTCTCAAAGTGGACGATAAAATCATATTCTATTCTATTCTATTCTATTCTATTCTTAAAGCCTCCATTACAAGGAACTGCTTTAAAGGCCTAAATTTGCCGTTTTAGATCTTTATTTCAAAAATTCATCGCAAATATCATCATGATTGCTAACGCCTTTTTGTTTGTCTTGCTTTTCCCTATTAACAGATCATGCTTAACCATTTCTTATAATTTCTCAATCTCACCTTTTCTTTTCTTCATTGCACCTGTAAGTTCTTGCTCTTGCTGAGTTAGTTGTGATGCAATTGGTTGTGGCGATGTGTTCACCGGGGTTACTCCAGAACGAGAGTCGCTCGGATGGGCATATTTGTCCTTTATTCCAAGATCTGGACCGTACATAGCGATCCTCGTTTGTGGGGTATGCATGTACAAGTTTTTGTATACTGTATATTAAGGTTTGCAAAATACTATAAGGTTTGAGAGAATGTACTTAATGGTGTTAATTTTGTACATGTATTGTAAATATATTTTTGGGGCTCTCGCCCCTACGTAACCCCTCGTGTGATATGCACCCAAACCAATGGGGGTTTAAGGGGGATTTTCATTTAAATGTTTTAAATGCAATGGTTTGTGTTAATAATGTTAATGGTAGTTGTGTGTTGATTGTTATATTAAAAAAAATTTTGGGCCCTTCGGGCCCTAACTAAAGCAAACATAGGTAAACTTTATGGGCGAGTTAGCCTAGGTAAACTTTATGGGCCAGTTAGCCTGTTTTATGTAAGTGTGTAAGTGCCTAGAAATATACACTATAGAGGTTGTTTATGTAAGTATAAGTGCCAAGGCTTACACCTTTTTCATGTATAACCATGTAATACCAGATGTCCTAATTTGATATACCAATTTAATTTATAAACAAGAGTAGAGGATGCAATTAATGTAAAAGGTTCCATGACCTTCAAAAGCGCTTTTACATGTGATGCATAGCTTTGGTATTCATGTAGCCAAATTGAAAAATAGAATCCTTGATGGAAACCATCACATAAACTTGCACTACAATGAAATAAATGGCAGTGTTCTTACAAGCACTACAATGAAGAATTTCATTTGTCACAATGCTAAATAAGAAATAAGATATGGTATGCATGGCGAGACATTAAAACCTGCAAGTGCACAATCCACATCTTCTCAAACTGCTTAATCCATCATGCTTAATCCATCACAGGCTTCAAATTGTCCCGAGCTCTGTATTCCACTCCTAGAATTACCTTCCAGTAGTTATTAGTAGTTATTAAGGATTTCCATTCTGCAAACAACATTTCAAGCTGACTCAAATTACTATTACTATTAATTTGAATCAAATGTCATGCTTTAGCCTTTGCTTGCTAAATAACTAGTAAAGAAAAGCTTACACTTGACGACTTGTATGCCAAGAGTAGGAACCTGTGTCTTGGTTGACCAAGCAATTTCTAGATGGAAAAGGGAGTGAACCTGGAACTGTCGTTATGGACATAACTGGAGATGGAAAGAAGAAGTAAACCTTCTGGTGATGCCATGTCCATAACTGCCAGCGCCGCTGTATATTTGATACCAATCTAAACATAAATATGACCACCATGAAAATGTTCTATCTTCCTTCTTTTGAAAGAGAGGAGTATAGTTTATTGATGGATGAGAACGCTATTGCAAAGATCAGAACTGCCAGAATACTTACAGCTTTAGAAATCCCCATTTGGGCAAAGGTTCGAGATTTAGGTTCTTTGCGCACGTTCTTCCATTACATGAGTTGCTCAAGCCTCGCCTTTGCCGCTCAAGCAAATGCGGGACCCCAACTTAATCGTGGAATCCTTTGTATGGAATCCTTTTGCTTCGGATAGCTTGTTTATGGCCCGCTTTGCATAGCAAATCCGGAACAAAAGGCTACAATGAATCCAGTAAGTGCACAATGAATAAGCGGGAAAAGAACAACAAGGGATGCTCTGTTTCTTAGTGAAAATGCTATTGCAAAGATCAGAACTGCCGGAGTACTTACAGCTTTAGAAATCCCCATTTGGGTCGCGGAATCCTTTGTATGGAATCCTTTGCTTCTGGATCGCCTGTTTCTGGCCTGCTGCCTGTTAGCAAATCTGGAACCCTAACCTAATCGTGGAATCCTTTGTACATTATTGAAACCTAATATGCCAGTCACTAAAAAAACATGCAAACACTAAAACACCAACAACCACACGATTTCCCCTCTTCTTTAAAATCAATGGCTAAAAATGGGGTGCACTCTAGAAATACTGTTTAGTACATGCACGTGAATACATCATCCAAATCATAGGAAAACCTTAATGAAAAGCGTATAAAAAACCCAAAAAAAAACCCCCTGTTATTATGCTACATATTCAACTACTTGTGATTCTATTTCTGCAACTTCTATATCCAAATGTATGTTATATTTGTATTGATTTCTTGTCGTTCATCTTTATCGTCCTCTTTTAACTCATCTATTTCTATGATATTATCATGTACAAGTTTTCTTTTAGAAGTTACCTTTTATTTTTGAAATTTGCATTGAAGGCAAGCTCATTAAATTTGTCGTCCCTTCTTATAAGAATTTTATGAGAACTTAGTACATACATTCGTTAACCTTTAGACTCAGATATACCATACAATTATGCCCTATCATCCAATTTTTCCTTTTTTGTGTACGTACCCTAAGCATCCATGCGCATTCAACATCTGATTATCTTCAACATCATATTTATTATGCCACAACTGAACCCAAACCCCCCAACCTGAACTACTAGCATCATAAGATAACAAAACCACCGGAGAGACTGGCTCCCAAATATAAGCAAAGTTCAGCAGCGATGCATTAATCTTAACTAGGGCAAACGGGCACAGACGTACCATTGGGACCAAGAAGTAATGGAGGCATAGTTATCCAATTATATGGAGCAATGAGGAAACTTGTGGAATCGAAAGTCCGCAAAATGAAAGCACGCACCCAACAACAATAGCAAAAAGGATGTTGTCTACGTAAGGGGTGCATGAAATATAGTTTTCTCTAAAATGCTTTACAATCTGACAGATCAGGTTAGTAAAAACATGGCAAGCGGTGGAAAGGCCAAAAGGAAGAGCTATAAACATATAGAATTTGCCTTGGAATTGAAAACCCAAATAAGGCCATGCTAAAGGATTCATATCAACATGGTGATAACCAGAGTGAAAATCAAGAGTAACCAAGACATCGCCCCTCCTTACCACTGTAAACTCATTGATGCCTTTATATCTAAAGGTCTCTGCTCCAAAAATTGCTTGACAAACTAAAGGTCGAGCATCAAATGGAGTTTACTTGCAGCTTTTGGAACCATTCCTATTAGAGAGCAAATGAAAGGAATGTGACACTCCTAGAATCTATACGATGCTCCCATCATACAAATACGGAGAATTCCCCTCCCATGGCGACTACATCACCATGGACAGGACCTCCGTCTAACTCGGACCACTTGGGATGGCCAAGCGTTTGGGTGTGGAACACGGAGGTGTCATTCAGCCCACGTCCTCTATGAGAATCCTATACAGTGGAAGCATACATACATGTTAGCACCTAGCAATCATATAGAAAATAATATACCACCGCAAAGGGTGGCGCGTCCATCATAGCAAGTTCCTCCTCGCCAATCGATTTGGGCCAGGTGGCACTCCCTAATTAGCTGACCTTTACTAATCAATACATTAATTAGCCTAATTAGGTTATTTAACTTACTAACAATTTAGCATAGCTAATAAAAGCTCTTTTAGGTCAAACCAAGTTTTTTCCTAATGACCCAGAAGGGTCTACTTATACCCTGGTGACGTGTCATAGTATATATATATATATATATATACCATATAAATACATGGAACATCACATTCCCCCCCCTTGGAATAATGCTGTCCTCAGCATTGGGGTTAGGTTAATAAGAAAATAATTAATTTATAAGATAAACTTACTTCATCAGGCGATAAAAAGTTACAGAAAATGATTAGTGATCAAGTTTTTAGGATCGTAGTCCATTGGTAACAAATAATAAACACCACATGAGAAAATTATATAGGAGCAGACATGTAACACAACACTCGAATAACAAGAGATGGCCCTCAGACTGAGGCCTAAAATCTTCTGCAGATGCCACAGTAGATGCTACCGGCCTGCAGAATTACAGTACATCAGTACTTATGCATAATTAAAATAGTGTGATTGAAGGGACCACCCCCTTAAAGAAAAGGAAATAGGAATGAAGGGAATTCTATCATGCCTAAGGCTTGTGTTTCGTGTCGGCGTAAGGAATGGCAATGTCCCCATTATAGTCGTAGACGAACGTGTCCTATCATGAATGCCTATATGCCCATTTTCTCGTCTAGGATGCATCTAACCCAACCCCTTATATGAGCTTTGTCGGATCGAACACTCACATGACCCCTGCCGGATCCATAATGCAGTGCTTACATTAGAGTTGGAGTCGATCGCATCATGAATGGTTCGTCCCTGGCATTACCACATAAAGTCTGGGTAAGCCTTATCCAAATCCACTTTAAGAACCCATGATATATTTTCCGTTGGTAAGTGTTTCCACTTACCAAATACTGCAATATTTGAGTCCTGGTCCGCTTATATGCACGATCAAGGAGAGCCTCGTGCACAATCTCTAATTGATCTTCCGTCATCTCCAGAAGTGTGGGCATATCAAGGATCTCTTTCGGATCGGGTGTATGCTTCTTTAAAAGGCTAACATGAAAGACTACGGATCTTCAAATATGTGGGTAGATTCCACTGGTAAGTCTGAGAACCTATCCTCTTGATTATCTCAAAGGATCCCCCCATCAAGGTGCTAGCTTCTTGCAATTGCCAATTTTGAGTTTGGCCTACCTCACCTTAATCTTTAGCCATACGAACTCACCAACTTGAAAATCTCGTGTTGTCCGATGCCTATCCGCGAGGCTCTTTTGCCCAGTTGTGGTAGCTAACAAACACACTCGAACTTCTTCGATTGGGCTCTGCATATCTATAAGCAACTGTTGAGAAACTTCCACCTTGGAAACCGGATTATGCCACGTGTCTGGAGTGAGGTATTGGTAGCCATAGTTGATCATAAAAGGAGACATCCTTGAAGACTCCTATTTAGTATTTGTTATACACAAACTCCACGAAATGGATATAATCTGCCCATTGAGATTGCTTGTTCCAGACATAGTTACGTGGCATATCTTCGATTATATGATTGGTACGCTTTGTTTGGCCATCCGTCTGCGGGTGGTAAGTTGTGCTCATGGCAAGCTTAGTTTAAATAGTGCTAACCTTCCAAAATGCACTAACAAACCGAGGATCCCGGTCTCGATATAATGGTACGGGGCATCCCATGGAGACGGAATATCTCCCTTGTGAACAACAAGGCGGTACCTAATGCAGTATCCGTGGTTTGACATGGTAAGAAGTGTGCCATTTTGGAAAGCTTGTCGACCACAACCATCAATGCATCAAAGCCTCCTTAGAGTGCGTAGAAGCCCCATGATGAAATCCCTGATCATAACTTCCCACTTTGCATTTGGAACATTTAAGGGCCGCAATTCCCTTGGAATACGCAATTTCCACCTTTATTCGTTGCAATACTTGACATTGCTTAATGTATCGCGTAATGTGCTTCTTCATCCCTGGCCAAAAATAGCTGGAGCGAATTTTAAAATACGTCTTCATAAATCCCGCATGCCCTGCTATATGACTATTATGTGTGTCGTGGAGAATGAGTTTGCGAACTCCTGATGTCTCGGGGATACATAACTTATTCTTACAATAAAGAAGATTATCTTCCTTCTTATAATGGCGGAAAGCTTCCATCTCCATATCCGCTAAAGCTTCTTTGGATAGACTTTTGCCATATTTCACGAAATTCGTGATCCGTAGGGAAGAGTCTCGCCGATCTGCTTACCAAACTCACCGGGTGAAAGTTGAAATCGCATTATAATGTGTGTGGGTTACCAATGGATATCTCGATAGTGCATCGGGCAACAACGTTATGGTTGCCTGGCTTATAGACTAATTCAAAGTCATATTCCTCCAGAAATTCCATCCATCGCCGCTGTCCAAGATTGAGGTGGGGTTGCGCGAAAATGTATTGGAGACTTTGGTGATCCGTATCCAACTAGAATCGCCTGCCAAGCAAGTAATGGGCTCCATATATACAAGGCACGCATGATGGCAAGTAACTCCTGGTCATGCATGGGGTATCATTGTTCCGCATTGTTCATCTTCCCAGAATCGTATGCGATTACCCTACCTTCTTGCATTAGTACGCTGCCTATAACGATGCTACCGACGTCTATGGCAACCCACTTATCCTTTTGAGGATCTGACAAGGTAAGAACTGGAGCAATTGTCAAGGCATCTTTCAATGACTAAAATCTAGCCTGGACTTTCTCCTTCCAATGTGCCATCCAATCCCTAACCTTCGCATGTTTTGTGAGGTTGGTAAGAGGCGCTGCAAGCTTGGCGAATTCCTTAACAAACTTGCGGTAATAGCCCGCCAAGCCTAGATAACTGCGGACCTCGGATACATTAGCTGGGACCAGCCAATCTTTTACTGCCTCAATCTTGGTTGGATCCATTGCTATCCCTTCAACAGAAACAATGTGTTCCGAGTAATCAACCTTGGTGGTCGCAAACCTGCACTTGGAAAACTTGGCATAAAGTTGATGGTGTCTCAATTTTTGCAGAGCCAATCGAAGATGGCATTCATGCTCTTCTAAGGTGTTGCTGTAAATGAGGATATCATCGAAGAAAATGATGACAAAGTCATCGAGGTATTCAGGAAGACGTCGTTCATCAATCTCATGAATGTAGCAGGGGCATTAGTTAGACCAAATGGCATAACAGTAAACTCATAGTGCCCATAACATGTCCGAAAGGCGGACTTGTGGATGTCATCCTCTTTCATTCTTATCTGGTGATATCTTGAGCGAATATCGATCTTTGTAAAGTACTTGGCCCCTTGTAATTGATCCATCAAATCATCTAAAAAAGTGTATATATCGATTCTTGATTGTGTGCTTATTCAATTGTCTGTAATCAATGCACATTCGTACGATACCATCCTTCTTCTTTACAAACAAAATAGGAGCCCCAAACACATGGCCGAATGAATCCCAACTTAAGAAGCTCCTACATCTGTTTCTTAAGCTCTACCAATTTTGGTGTACTCATTTGGTATGGAGCATTTTGGTAGGTTTAATACTTAGTTCCAAGGTGGTTTTACATTCCAGGCCTCGGAAAGGTGGCAACCTCTGAATCTCATCCGGAAAAAGGTCGTGGAATTCCCAAAGTATAGCAGCAATTGCTTTGGGCAAGTTGTCAATCTTCCTTTTTGGACTTGGCCTCTACTGACGCAAAGTCTAACAATGCAAGAAACTTTATACCTCTTGATGGCTTTATCCAACTGACGCAATGAAATACACTGCATAACTGGAATAACTGGTTTACCTGCTATAGTGACACGAGCTCCATTAGCTACGTTAAAGGTGACTTCTCATTTTTCACAATGAATGTTTGCCTTTGCAGCAGCCAAGAATTCCATACCTACAATGAGATCATTAATGAGTCGACGTTCAGTGTGATGCACAACTCCACTAGCCAGCATAACTGGACGTGGCTTTGACTTGAACGGAGGAAGCTGTAAAACTTCTGCCATTCTAGGTGAGGCAAAATTGTGCGTACTACCCGTGTCCATAAGGATGACAAAAGGTTTACAGTCTACTTGGCCAACCGTGGATATGACAGAAGGTTGACTCTGCTTGGCCTGTTTCAATAGCAGAGTAAATGTGGGACTCACCTTGTATATAGTATGGTGCCTCATCATCAGCAACAGCTAGAGGTTCATATGGGGCCAAAAGAACATCCCAATCCCCTTTGGCAAGGGCAGCTTGAGCAGCCTGAGTAATATAGGGGCAATCTTGCATATGGTGTGAAACACCGAAAACAAAGCCTTGTGTATTCATGATCGCCGGAGCTTCCTTTGGAATTGCTTGCAAAATGTCCGTAGGACTTGCCGAACTCATGCATCTCATCTAACCAGGATTTGGCATCCACCCCTGACCTGGTCTTACCCGTAAAACTGGGTCAACTTACGGTTCTTCCAAATGCTTATAATAACAGAGTCCACGGTCTTTTGGTAGTCCTTCTTCCTGGACTTAGCATGATCTCCTGAGGACACAGAGGAATTAGATGACTCTGAAGAATCAGAAGTTGCATCAGATGATGAACTGCTCCGTGCACGCTTTGAGCGTGTGGATGTAGCTGGAGCAGGTAATGGTGCGGGTGGCGGTGGTGGCTGATGGTTGGCAATAACAGGGATCTTGGAATCGTATTCTTGCAGTATTGCTGGCGGGTTATTTTAAAGTACATAAGCTTGGAGCTCAGTAAGCTGACGCTTCATAAGTATGAGCTCTTACTGTAGAGTTAGACGACTGGGTTGCACGGGGGTTGTCTAAGATGGGGGACGTGCACCATCTAAAATATAAATGAAGAGTAGAGATAAGCGAGATATATAAGCATTGTTTTACAATTTGCATGCAAGGCATTCATCAGAGAGAGGAGAGGATAAGATATACTATCAAAAAGTTATATTAGGAATGACATACACGTGCCCATTTTTTATAATATATATATGTTAATGGCAAGGCCATACATTTATAACAAAAAGAATAACATTCAGGAACTGGGTCCTGCATCTTCATCTATCGGAGTAGGCGGTGGCAGTGGTTGGCGATGGCAGAATAAGGTAAGGCCGGGGCTATTGGTGAGAGCATCCTCGGAAGCATCTCCAGTGGAAAAGCCGTGGCCAATGGAGCAGCCATCAAGAGCTTCATGCTCATCCATGGCGCAATATCCTGCCCTAGGGGTGTCAAAGCAAAATCCCGACGCACGAGCACATATGTGAGCGTGCGAGGCTGGAGTTTCTTACGGCCGGCCAAGGTGGATAGAGTACGGAGTGCCCACCATGATGCCTCGGCCTCTGGCACTAGATCCCATGCAACAAAAAGGACCTGTCCTTGTTTAAAAGCTGAAAGGAAGAAGCGGGTAGTATGATTTCCCAAAGCACTAACCTCCAGAATGTCAGAGGTAACCACCTCCTTTCCGAGGTCAATGGTGACCTCCTCTTCCTTAGCTTCTTGCTTTTCTTCCTTGATATGTTCTTTGTTATCACAAAGATCTCTCCCTTCCTCATCTGATTCTGAGGGAATATCGACCATGTTAATATTTGGGACGTGAGGTCCCATGGCAACAAAAGCTTCATCCGATGGTTGTGATGGTGCCTCTTGCAACATAAGATGTCGCAAGCACAAGAGGGCATCAACTGACTCAATGGTCTCCTACTGGAACTGAAGCAGTTGTTGTACCTCTTCTGGGAGCTCAACCGGGGTGAAGTCGATAAAATCGTCCATGCAGTACTCGAGCTCATATAGAACATGCATCTTCTTCTTGAACTTAAGGTCAGCAATAATATGGTACATCCACAAGATATCCTCCGAAAGGAGGCTGACCTTGGTGGTCATTAACGGGGAGAGTATCCAGTCGGGTAAGTCGAGTTCCTTGGTCTCGGTGTAGGGGCATCTGTTCTGCTAATTGCTTCCAATGAACAAAGTCATCCTCCTTGACATGCTTGTCATCTTCCTCTTACAAGATAGCTGGCGCTTTGCCCTTTTCTGCAGGCAAGACCTCATCTTCAATGTAATCGATCCATGAGTATGCCCGTGGCAAAGTTTACTTCATGTATTATAACATGTGGATTCTTTCCCCATCTCGAAGCCCTTTGAGGATGTTAGTGGCATGGGAAGTCACCCCCAATATGTCACACACAATCACCCTCTCTAAGTAAAGGGGAGGTGGTTCTCCTAGGGTGATGTAGAGGGATACCATTTCCTGAGTATAGAACTCAAGGAACGTAGTATAGTCTAGATGGGCCTGCATATTGGTGATTACGTCAACCTCCTGAAGCAAGTAGGGGTGAAGGAGGTCGAATGGGACCTGAGAATCCCAATGTTCACCATCCTGGTACTACTGGAGGAGGTTAGGAGCATCCATGTGCGTAGGAGAGTCATAGAGGAGCAGCGAAAGAGCAAGGAAAACAAAAAGGAAATGAAACCCTAAATTGTTTTTAGTGCCACTTTATTTTATAAGTATGCTGACGTCAGCATTAGTCATAAAATAGACAAATAATAAAAAAAATAAAAACTATATAAAATATTGTAGTCTAGAGATCAAAACTTCTGTATTTCTATTCAAAATATATACAACAAAATGACTTTGGAGAAGAAAAGTTGTCAAGTCAATTACGGTCTCCTCGAACCCGCTGCACCAAGGCCAGGTCCTTCGACATTGAGGTAACCCTCTTAGTGTGGATCGCACACCACGAGATGGTGGCCTCCTCAAGAGCGAGCATAGCAAAGGTTTGGAACCGAAGATCGGTCCGATAACTCGTGCTATCTCACCGGACCAAAGGCTAGAAGGGAAGCTTCTATAGCGAAGCTCTGTTGTCTTCGATACTTCTTGATTTCCTCCCGGTGCCCGCGATCTCGGAGTTTGTACCTATGAGGCTTCCATTCTTTGAATCGGCCTCTTAGGAAGGGTCTTGCCCCCGACACGGGCGAGGTCGCGTGGCATCCACACGGTCCCTCTTGGTACAAAACTTCGTGGGGTCTGGCTGGAGACCGCCCCATCGCCTTGAGCTTCTCTTGTAGGCACTTCCCAACTTCAGACTTGTGAACTTTAAGCCTTTGTTTGGGAATAGGGGTTCAAGCCCCTAGTCGTGATCCTGGATCATTTGATGCTCCTCATCCCGTTGGGTCTCGATGGTGGGTCTCACGCCAAAGACCTCCCTTAGCATGCCGCTCAACTTGTCGTTATTGTTTCGCCCGTTCAACTTCTTGTTGTACAGCGGCATGAGCGATTACCGTGCACTCTTCCACCTTGGCGAGGTGACGGCGGTGATCCTTCGAGCAGCTCCGTCTTTTTATCTCGTCCGGTCTAAGTCTGCATGTCTAAATTGGATGGCTATCATGTACTACCTGTTCAAGATACTATGGAATGTCGCCCCAAATAAAAACTTTGGGTCGCCTCATCATAGTGCTTAGGGGAGATTAAATGGGTTTCCCGCTGACATGGCTTGCCGTCTCCTAGGTAGACATACTCCACATACTGGCTTTTGGGTCTCCCCTCTCATTTCAAGACGCAAAATCTCCTCAGGGGCTAGCCCCATAATCCTTTAGGGCTTCCTTTCGGATGGCCTCATCTTCAACAACTTCCGCACGACTAAGGAGGGTAGAATTTTGACCAACATCGACTTGGCTCCGCTCCACCCACCATGCAAGTCTCTCCTAAGGCATTTGGAAACAGGGAGGAAGCACTCCGTCGATGGAAAATAGGGTAAAGGTGCCCCTATTTCAAGAAACTGTGAACTAGCTCGGTTAAAGGAGCTCTACCTTGCCCGAAGTCCCGTGAGTTGCTCACCAAGCTCGGCAAAGATCTAGTGGACACCGAGGTTACCCCAGTACAAGCCATGTTCATTTATGCGGGGCAAAGCTCGAAGAGGGCCCCGTACGGTAATAGTGGCAACAACCAAGGTCCGCGCTACAAGCAAGGTTCTCCCCGGCTATGGCGGGGCCGGCCAAGGCGAGTGCGTAAGAGAAACGAAAATAAAAAAAATAACCATCACTTTTCAAATTTTAAATTTCAAATTTTTTTTGAAAAAATTATATGGCGAAATATACGTGTATTTTTATACGCACTTTTATAGGGGGCATGATAGGAAAAATACGTGTTTATTTTCAAATTCTGAGTCGATATTTTTCCGATCACGTCCCTTTACTCCTGTGCCCATTTGATGCCGTTTTGACACTGGCCACCTATGCCCCTTAGTTAATTGAATTGTCCCCGACATGTTGATGCAAGAATTACCTCCATCCGAGTTACCTAGAAAAAGTTATGGCCCATGGAAACAAGAGACCTCCTTCTCTCCAAGAACTTAACATACCTAATCCTAATAATCCACACCCTAATCCCTAACTAGCTTAATCCTCTCATAAGTAAGCCAACACACCTACTAGCTATAGAATTGGGGTAGTTTAGCTTAAGTCGTCTTAACAGTATATAATAGAGAAATTAACCATCCATCTAATCATACAAGGGTTAACTGAAGCACAAGCTATCTAGAGACTAACCAGTCTCTTGGCTAGAACCGTTATCACGAAAGGCTCCCATTTCTTCTGGTCTAGTTGCAGTGGCTAGTAGCTCCTCCTTCCTCCAATTCTTCCCAAATCGATTTGAGGAAGAATTGGGGGTAGGGACCCAATTTGGACCCCAATATTAGCAAGTTTTCTCTGCCAATCGATTTGGGCTAGATGGCACTCCTTAATTAGTGATCTTTACTAATCAATACATTAATTAGCCTAATTAGGGTGGTAAGGTTTTGGGTTGCCCTAGGGGCAAACCCTTGTTTATGTGGGCTTTTAGCATATCCTAGGTATATGCTAGAATATCATAGGATATCTTTGGGTGATTTGCTAAAAACTTATGATTGGTCGTAAATGCTAGGTCACTTACACTGGTGGGCGGGCTCAAACTCGAAACCCGGCTAACAGGAGGGTCTTTTTTTTTCATTTTCTCTCGGCCGATGAGCGGATGCACATGCACGCTCAAATTGCAATTTCATTTTTGTCCGTGGCATTCCTGATCGAAGCTTGCTTCTTCATTGAAGGTATTTTCATTCTATTCTAAAACAACATTTTTGGCCCATTCTTGCCACTTGGCTACCTGCTGCCATAGTTCAGATCTCGGCATCTTTGAAGCTCCGGCTCTCCTCTATCGGTAACAACCCACTTCTTTTTTTTATTTTCTTAGCTTTCAAGATACTAAGAATCTGGTCTTTTACAAATATAGGCTCAATTCAAAACTTATCAGTGCGTCAGAGTAGGTTGAACCTGAAAGTACCAAGTTTGGACGGGAACGCCGCACTTTAAAGAAGGAATCTTTTGGCCCGAAAGCAAAAAACTATGCAAAACAACGGAAGCATACTAAAACTAACTTTGCAAAACGAAAAGTACCGCCTCTTGCAATAAAAAATAAGTTCCATTTATTTTAGTCTCTAATAGTAATGTTATCCTTTACTACAAATTGGTAAACCTTCTCTTCAAAAAATTTGAACTTTAATGGAAAGAAAAAAAGTTGCCGGTTTGAATGTTTTAATGGGTACTTTTAGGGTGCAAAGTGGTACACCATAGCATGCTTTTTACCCTATCAACAAAACATGTTTTTTGAATGTTAGATGCACCTGAATATTATACAACAACGCTCGAGATCGGTGTTGATTATCTGAGAAAAGAGTTGAATCATCACATGTATTTTTTTTTCAAGTAGAATGTTGATGGAGAAAAGTGCAAAATCTCTCCCCAAAGCATTTCTTACAAAAGATTCATTTAGAAGCGTGGAACTTGTTGGTCCACGAGTCTAATTCTGTACTTTTTTTCATCTAAAAGTATGCATCCGGTTGGTGAATGCCAAATAAATTCATATCTACATCATTAAAAGTAAACTTTAAAGTATCCGTTCGAACGAAAGAGAGGAAATAATTGATGAATGCCAAACAATTTCATGCAAAAGATGTTAGGAATGCCCACATTTTCTTTGATACAATGATTGAATGAGATAGTTTACATGGACAATTGTGATTGGTGGCACAGGCGTATATGAGAATTGCGAAGATTGGCCATAAGCAACGTGATATGACCTTTGCCGATGATGCTACTTATGTCAATGTTTTGAGGGAATGCTCTCGGTCTCAATCTCTGGGGCAAATTCATTCCTGCATGCCTTGTGCCTAGCTAGTTGTATAGAATAATGTAGAGGCTGTTCACTCCCGTGCTAAGTTGCCATAGCTGAGGCTCAACATGGCAACATAGCAATTTGATCTTGAGTTTATTTCTTTTATCCCGAGCTAGTTTTCAAGCATGTTTTTGTGATGGTGGAGGTACTCTTTGTGTGGAAAATGCAGGTAATAATGAATTGCTACATCCATCTTTGATCATCCCTTTCGTTTCATCACCAAATACTAGCAGGTTGTTTGTGGTGAGTTCTTTATCTTGATTCTAAAGTTTATGGTTTTGAAGGGACAATGGTTCTTCAAATGTGTCGATCTGCGATTGTTCACTCACAAGTAGCTTCATTTTTCTTGGATAGGTGGTGATAATAAACGTGGTTGAAGGCTTTATACTAAGCCAGGCAACATTTGAGCTGTCTTCGATGTGCTAGCTTTGATCTCCGAGTCGCTTTAAGTAGATCGGCAAGGGAAGCATGAATCAAGATGATTCACGTCTTTGGTTTTCTATGTGTGCGATATTGGTGCTTTTTGAACAGTTTTTTTTGCAAATGATGGTAGCTCGTATCCACTGGTAACATCACAAAACAGTCTTTTCAGAACTGGAAACATGTCAGGAAACAAATGATGCCAAGACACCAGGACTTATTCGGAGCGATCATAATTTGGGGGAGTTGATTCGTGGACTGACGAATGGCTTGAGTTACAGGCTTCAAGCAAATTCTCTTTGCCTCGTGATACCGATTGCTGAAAATTATGTGAAGCCCTACAACTTGAAGTGACAAAGGTGTCAGGGTTAAGAGCCTGCGTCCAGCAGCACTTCAAGATGTCTCAACTATGTCCTAATTTGTCTTTAGGACCTCTTCTGCCCTGCTCCGATCCACTATAATCTTGTGACCCGTTTTGCTGCTGCACAACCTAGTTTTCTCTGATGCTACTGGTCTGAATAACTCTGATAATGCTTCAACTCAAAGCATTACCTTTTTTTATTATACTTTGGATGCTGGGTCTTAGCATTTAACTCAGTATATATACTTTAGATCTATGCTTCGCGGTGTTGTTAGAAAAAGAATTTATCGATGCATCTGAAAGTTATTTAAATGCTTTAAATACTTGGATCCTGATGTACATATCGGATCTTTGCTCATTTGAACGCTCGCCTCCACTGTGTTAATATTGGCACCTAATCCAGACTAGAAAAAGCAGGAAGCCAACCCCTTATATAGCATGACTTTGAAAGCTTTGTCTCAAAGCCAAATGGGCTAATAAGATTTCCCCAAAGAAGAGTTTGCTAAGAGAAAAGGCTGGATGTACATAACATGGCAATTCAGGGCTTCTATTTGACACTGGTCCTGTAAAAGCATATTTATAAAGGAGTTCAATTGATGATTTATTTCGGCATGGTCCTGTAAAGCATGTTTATAAAGAAGTCTAATTGATGATTTATTTCTGCATGAATTGAGTTTCCATTAGCTTCTAGATGATGTGATGTACATAACATGGCAATTCAGGGTTTCTATTTGACAGTGGTCCTGCAAAGCATATTTATGGAGTCTTATTGGTGTCTTATTTAGCATGAATCGAGTTTTGTTTGCTGCTTGCATTAGCCTAATTTGCAATTAATAGGAAATTCGTCTTGGACCGAAAACCATGCAATTGAGTATTGTCGACAAAGATGTGTAGGCGTACCACAAGGTCTGGCAAATCCTACTTGTGAAGGGCAGCTTGGTGTGAAGATTGCAAGATTGAAGCCCCAATACAAGTAAGGCCGACCCAGGCCATGAAATTGGAGAAGGAAAACCAATTTATCCAAAGAAGCTTGTAGAAATGAACATAGCAACTATGAAATAAGCGCAAGTACATCCCCGAAAATGAAGTAATGAAGTCCGGTCTTTCTTGGGTTGGTCCCCGCTATGAGCTTTATGATTTTCACCGGTTCAATGTTTTTCGATGGTCCTTCATTTGGTGCATTTTGTCTCTATGTGTTTGCATGTGTTGTGTAGATGCAAGGAAGCGATAATTTTATTGTGGTTTTGCAACTAAAAGTCGACCTTTTTATAGGCAGAAAATGAAGTGTATGTGAAAGCATTCTCTGCAAAATCGGCTAGCAAGCCCTTTCGTTATAAAGAAGTTAAGGAGGAGTTAGTGATGCAAATGGGTACAATCATCTTCACAAAATATCAATGTTTTAAAATAGCAATTTTGATTTACTATAAAAACATGACTTTCAAGTATGATTTAAGCCACTTCACCCTCCGGCCATGGAGGGCAACCCTCCGTGCGCAGCACCTTGTTTGTTTTGCAGGTTCAAGAGGAGCTATTACGGTGAGTTTTTTGCTTAGGGTATGGTATCTCTCAATCTGTAAATAAATTTCTTTGCATGCAAGCATTTTTATCTTCTAGCCTCATTTTTTTTTCTTGTTGCGAGAGGGAGGGCGGTTAAGGGGCCGAGCCATGTATCAAATGATTCTTTTCTTTGCACCATCTGAGAGAAACTATGGCGATGCTCTTACATGGGTGAGATCTTCCAAGCTAAGTCTTTGGAATGCTCTGATTTTTTCAAGAAATGCTATGTCCTAAGTTAAGGGGAAAAACATGCTCTGCTTTTTGTCTCCTGAGCCGAATTTTAAAGGGGGCTCCACTTTCGGTTGGCCAAGAGCTCATTTTTGCACGAAATTTGTCGGCCGCCTGAAATTGATGGCGAAGTTATACGTGGAGGATATTCATTGAAGAGCTCCAAGCACCCGAGAGGCAAGCTTCAAAGATTGTTGAGGTCTAAAGACAGATTACATTGGATTGCCGCGCCTAAAGATTCGGGCTTTTGAGCTTTGAATGTAAAACAATGGATTTTGTGCTTTTTAGCTTCGAATGTGACGGATGAATGGAATGAAACTTGTTGAAAAAATAAACGTGACTGGCTGAAGCTGTTACCCCGAATGAGGGTATCCAACTTCCATTCCGGGTTATTGGCAATGCCACATGTCAACACAAGAATACACCATGGACAAAAAGATCGACCATGTTTCTATATGGAAATCTTATTGAAACAAGATGAATCATGACAGATATATCTGGATCCATGAACTTCGGACTGCCGTTCTGTACATCCTGAGATGTAGGAGCTAATTTTAGCAGTCTCTAAATCAATCCTCCATCTGTCCATTATCGACCATTGGTTTATTTTGACAAGAAAGATATAATTACCAATACTCCATCTCGAAATAAACCCATCACTTTTGTTTCAATCAAACACTAATCTACTCAAATGTTCAACAGCTTACAGTTCAGATATAAAAACTTAACACAAAACAACAAAGTAACTTTCGCCAATGTGAAGATCTGCATCATCATGTATGAGCAGTCTTCACAAAACTTTGCAGCTTTCCTTAAACATTCATACGTCTTCAGTTCTGCCACAAATTGTCATCACTTGTAAATATCTTCAGATCTGCACTATCCCGAGCTCTGCAATACATTTAACAAATTTCTTCCTTCCAAGAGCTTTAGTAAATACATCTGTAGTCATCTTATCAGTTCTCAAATGTTGAATAAGAATATGACCTTCTACGATCTTTTCTCGTGTGAAATGGTACTGCACCTCAATGTGCTTCGCTTTAGAAAAATTAGTTGGATGTTTAGCTAAAGATACTGGAGCAGAATTATCATTGAAAATGATAGTAGCATTATGCTAAGGCACATTAATCTCCTGCAACAATCTTCTAAGGTGCTTTCCCATGGATCTTCGACCTCAAGGTTTTCTTGAGGTCCAGATAAGGGCGTGCAGGTTCCCGTGGGCACCTCAACCTCAAAGACTTCGGGTTTTTGACTGAATCAAGTAATCATCACGCATTTCTTATACTTGGCGAGGTTTTGACACGGACCTAGATTTCCAGGTCGCCAATCTCATGGGAAAGCACCCTAAGCCAAATGCATTCTTTGGTTGTACTGCATAAAGCCATGTACTCAGACTCACATATCTTTGTTTTCTACTGCACCAATCTATTGCTCCCCCTTGCAGCAGGAAACAAAAGCCCATTCTGGATTTACGATCAGTTACATCCCCGGCATAATCTGCATCCGCAAATGCTTGAAGAATCAAAGGAGTGGAATGGTTATGCTGATAGCAAATACCCAGAGTAACATTGGTGTGAAGACATCTGAGTACTCGTTTCAACGCTAGCCAATGTTCAGAAGCAGGACTTTCAAAGAATTGACTTAGCATGATGGTAGCTTGTGCTATGTCTGGACAAAAAAAACCATTAAATGCATGAGGGATCCAATAATGCTTTGAAAAGTAAGGTTCCCTAAAGTAGCAATAGCATGTAAATTTTCAGAATTGAGCATGTGAACACTAGCAGGTGTATCTACCCCTTTACTGCTTTGCATATCACAGGCCTGCAACAGATTTTGAACAAATTTGGATTGGTGAATGATGATATTATGAGACTGCGGATGTCGATTGACTTGAATGCCAAGAAAATAGTGCAAAGGACCTAGATCAGTCATGTGAAATTGTGCAGCAAGGGCAGCCTTAGTGTCTTTCATGAGAACCGGGCTGTCACTAGCAAGTATCAAATCATCCACATACAAAACAATCAGAAGAACACAAACATTGGACCTTTTTAATAGATGTTTTTAATGGTGTGGATACTTGTAAATCCCTGATCGGTGAAGAATTTGTGGATGGTGTGATACCATTGCCTAGTAGACTACCTAAGTCCATAAATCGCCTTATGAAGCTTGCATACTTTATGTTCGTGTCCCTGCTTTATGAAGCCTGGAGCCTTCTCAAGGTAAACTTCTTCTTGCAATTTTCCATGTAGGAAAGCGGTCTTTACACCCCTTTGTTGCAAATCAAGCTAATCACGCTTTGCACTCAACCTAGCCATTGGTGCAAAAGCTTTATGAAATTTACTCTTGGAATTTGAGAGCAACCCATGGCTACTAGCTGTGCCTTATATTTGCTGACCACATTATGCTCATCGTATTTTATTTTATAAATCCATTTGCAATTTACTGTTTTCCTACCTTTGGCAGATCAGTCAACGTCCAAGTTTCATTATCAATCAATGACTAATACTCTTCATGCATAGCACGCCACCATTCATCCTTCTTAGCACTTTGCACAACCATAGTAAAGTTCTTAGGTTCATTAGGGAAGTATGGTCTTGTGAAATGAAATGTATCCAGAAGTTTTCCCTTTCTTTAAATTTCGATACTCTTAGCACATCAGCATCCTGTGTTTGAGTATCTACGACAGCCACAAGATCATCAAGTTCCCCATCGCTATCTTCTGGCTCAGAGGGCATCTCCACATCATGATCAGAAGATGTTTTTGCATGCATGTCTAAAGCTTCTTCTATTTGATCCTTATCAGAATTTGTATCACTGGAAGAGGAATCACTCAAGTCATAGAACTTATTATTTCTGTCTCATCCAAAATCAAAGTTATGCTCATCAAAACGTACACTTTTTCGTATGATAAGTTTCTTACTCGAAGGCACATAAAGTCTATAACCCTTAATCACATCGAATTATCAGAAACAAGTACCTACCTGGACAACCTTATTTGACAACTTATCCTTCTTAAGATGTGCATATGCATTACAACCAAACACTTTAGTGTCAACTATGTCTAGTTTTTGGCCTGTCCAAAGCTTTTCTGGAATAGCATTAGGAGAAGCTTTGGTTGGGATTTTATTAAGCAAATAACAAGCCATATGTACTGCTTCTGCACAAAAAGAAAGAGCAATACCATTTCCAAATAGCATAGCACGTGCGCATTCCAAAACGGTTATGTTCTTCTGTTCTACTACGTCATTTTGCTGGTGTTCATGTGACATAGACATTTCATGTTTGATCCCAAACTCTGAGCAAAGACTTTCAAACCTGTTAATAACGAACTCACCGCCCTGATCTGTTCATGTTTGCTTAATAGTGCTTCCACTCTAATTTTCTACAAGGTCTTTCCAAGTGATAAAGTAATCATACACCTCTGATTTTCTTTTCAAAAAATACACCCAAAGCTTTCTAATATGGTCATCTATTAACAAAAGAAAGTACCTAGCACCTCCAAAAGTGAAATCTTTGCTTTAGCCCATACATCCATGCATGTGCACAAGTTCCAAACATTTTGCTGCCCTATGTGCTTTCCTTTTAGGAAATTTTCTTCTGTGCATCTCCCCGAGCATGCAGCCTTCACACAGTCTCTTTGGATTTCCAATGTTGGGCAGCCCGCCCACCAGCTTATTTTTAGCCATCTCCCTCAATAATTGATAATTCGGGTGTCCTAATCTCTCGTGCCATAATCAAGTCTTTGTCACCGCAATGCTCTTAAGGCTATTTTTTTCGTGGACCAGCTCAACTTATACAAATCTCCCTCTCGATCGCACAAAGCCAACATATTTCCTTCCCAATCCCTGATTACGCATCTTCCATGAAACTGCACTACCAACTTGGCGTCATCAAGTTTCGAGATAGACAAAAGGTTGGCTTCCAGGTCAGGTACATGCAATGTTCTTTTAAGAAGGATGTCACCCGTGGGCATCTGCAATTTAATGATTCCAACTCCTGCAATGTCTAAATTTCCTTTTCCTATTTTCACTTTACTTTTCTTGACCAAATGGTATTTGACAAAAAGCTCTCTCTTAGGTGTCATATGGTCTGTAGCTCCGGAGTCTCAAAACCATATTCCAAAAGAAGTTTGTGCAAAAAAGTATCATGTTGCATTGCCTACTATCACGTCATCATAGCTTGTCCAAAAACATTTTTTTTTTTTTTATGATTTTGATAATATTGCAAAACAAAAGTTTAACACCAATAACTACATGCACTATAAAACTCCGAATCAGCATATACTATGGCTTTATTTTGATCGCACTGGTCCTTTCTGTAATGCAGACGAAGGCCTTTCCAGTTGAAATAAAAGAGTCACTACTCTCCGATGATTTTTTCTCTGAGCTCGAAGAACAGTTAGATGGGCTGGCTTTGGAGGCCTTATGAGCCTTCGCTTCCTTCTTCTTTCTACCATCATCTTTTCTTCTCTCTGGGCCTCTTTTCTTTCTCTTGTCAGGCAAATACTTTGATCCGGGGAATCTTATTGAAACAAGATGAATCATGACAGATATATCTGGATCTATGAGCTTCAGGCTACCACTCTGTACATCCTGAGATAAGGAGCTAATTTTAACAGTCCCTAAATCAATCCTCCACCTATCCATTACGGACTATTGGTTTATTTTGACAACAAAGATATAATTACCAACAACAAGCACGAAATAAAGATGAAAACAAAGAGAAAAAACCTTATGCATGGAGTCAAATTGTGCCAGAAGATATGGATTCTAATTAAAAAGGCTTGTAGAAGCCAAATATTGACCCATCGAAGCTAGAATCCATTGATGGAAGTCATCTGCCAAAACCTCAAGCTATTCCAGAATACAAAAGTGTATTTTAGAATACAAATGGGGTGACACTAGTATCCCTTTTTCTCCTATTTTCCCTTGTTTTTTTGATATCCCTACATTTAAAATATAATCTAACTTGTAAATATCTCTATATTAAAATCTAACGCATTAGTATTTCTACAATGAAATATAATGTGATGTGTAAACATGTTAATATTTCTACGTTGAAATATAATATGACATGTAAATTTTAAATATTATGTAACGTGTAAATATCTCTACATGGGAATATAATGTGGACTGGAATGTGTATTCTGGAATACAAACAAGGTACCCTTATTCAAAAACCAATATTCATTTTTTTCCCAATATCTCCACATTTGCTATTCCAAAATAGGATGTGTAGCTTGATATATATTCCAAAATACAAATGGGACGTCCTTTTCCAAATCCAGTACCAGTTTCCACCAATATCTCCATAGTTATTTTCATTTGAAGGTTCACAAAAAAATCTCCTTTTTGCCAATATCTCCAATTTTAGATATTGACTAGACAATTCAGAAGAAAAAGACTTGTAATATGCTAGTTTACTGTTTTTGCCAACGAGTTAGCTATGCCTTTTAACGCGGCAACAATGTTTCTAAAAAATACCCCTAAGGTTGTGCAATTAAAAATTACTACTTATTATTATATTACTGATAACAACCACTACAAAAAATAAATAGAGCATAAAATTTTTAGGAATCTCAACTGAGATCACTGCAAAACAGTGAAACTTAATCTGGAATCAATTAAATGCTCTAAAGGCATCGCTTGTGCTATTTTAAAATAAACAACATGCTTCAAAAAGTTTCGCTTAATTCCTCCACAAGGGCTTTAAAATTCGGTTTTTCCTCTATTCTGGAATAGGTGCATAACTAACAAGTTTCACTTGTGCTATTCCAGGACAAATCTACTGTACATATATGGCTTATGTGGAAGGCATAGATTACAAGATGTAGCAAGCCAAGGTTTCATGTTCACTTAGTACTTATGAGATGCAAAGCCAGTGAATGTGATCGAAGAAGGAAATTTTCTATGGCTTAAAATATTTCCGCTACAAATTTGTTTAATCTGTTAATAGCCTGTACAATATCAACTTGGTCTTTTCATATTTACCTGGGCTTGTTCAAAACTTGACAATTCCTAATTGAAAATGAGTTAAAATTGACAATAGCATAAAGTACAAGCTTTCCAAATTTTACTAGAAAAAAAAAGAAGATGCAATTTTTTTCCACTACAAAAATGCTACAATTAATGCAGATAGTGTACTTGCAAAGAAAACATCAGTTCTAAGGAGATAAAAAAAACCATAATCTCATATTTTCATAAATTTAGCTCATTTTAGCACTTATTTTAATAAAAGGAGAATCATCTAGGAATATTCTTTTGCTCCCGTTTACGTGAAAAAATGAGTGGTAGAAAGCCATAGACAAGTGACGCGGCCGCAAAAGGTCAGCGACTTGGCGGCATATAAATCGTGGCGTCTGCACTTTTGGCTTCTACGAATGTGTGGTCTGAAAAGTTTGTGGTCGCATTTTGCTAGTTCTGAAGCGCCTTTGTGAATGTTGCATCCGCCAAAACCACATTTCGCGGCCCGGATATTTCGCGACCGATGTTTTGCAAGTTATGACTGTCTGCGGGCGATGGTTGCAAAATGCGCTTTCGCCACGCAAAAAGAAAATGTCGCGGCTTGTGGCTACGCGGACGCCACAATGTTGTCGCATCCTCTTGTTGCACAAACGTGGCCGCAAGGATGGGATCTTTTGATATGGGTGGTGAACAATGGAATTTCCTGATGAACTTGAAGAAGCTACTACAAAACGGCATTTTGGTTGATCCGCAATCGATTGAGTGTTTGGACTACTGCCTAGATCCATTGATCAACCATTTAAGAGGCACTTGAAGTAGGATCGACAATCTTCTTTCTAGATCCCTCCAGGCTATCGACAGTCTCTTGCCTAAATTCTTACTAGCCTACCAGCTACATGCTTCACTTCTGAATCCATACTTTATTTCTGATTCATTTGATCTATAATTGAGCTCTTATCCAAACACTAATCGTTCATGGAGAGTTTGTCGTTCACGATGCAGGAGTTTGCCCAGATGATTGAGGTTGAGCAGATTGCAGTCTCACCCAAATCCTAGCAACACCAAGAGAAAAATTGCTCACAACAAGTGAGGTATCCTATAATCTCGATGCCCCTACCATCGAAATGAGGTTCTGCCGTGGCCTACTCGAGAATGAGGTGAAGGCTCTTGTGATGGAGATAATGAAGATACAAGCAGTCTGCAAATGCAATACTCCAAAAGTATAGCAAGCAACTCACAGATGTACATAAAGATAGGCTTCGGTATGCTACCGCTGATGCTCATGAACGAGCAAATAGAGTGGCAATGCACATCCTGAGTGAGTCACCTCGTGACGTACATGAGCTGTTGTCCATGTTAGATAGTTACGGTTCACGAGCACACGCAGAAAAGATGCGCATGTGTCTGGTGATCAGATACAATCATCCATGCCTACATGCTCAGTCCTTATTCAATTGTGTGCAACTTCAATAACGATGATTTTACCCATAGGTAATCAAGAACGATCAGCGCCATTTAGTGCCTTGAGAACCTTCCTCCAGTCAACCCTCTCTTGACGCCTATTATTGTTTGTCCCTTCGCGTGCTATAAAATCTTGTTGTGCACATAAAGGGGTCAAACAGTCACAAACCACTCAAGAGAGGGGTGGTTCACAAGATACGCAGTAGTTTGAAATATAAACTGTAAATGGGCTCATGTAGCTATGCGAAATGGAGTGACCATTGTTACGTCCATTAAAATGTCACCAAGGTCTAGCAGAGAACCAATCGTAAAAAACTACTAAGCTTTGTTGAAGGTGTTCCTGGCAAAACCTTCAACCTCAGTGGTTGCTTGAGGCAACCACTCTAAGTGAAAAAATCCCAAGAAGAATGCTCAAACAGTTGTTAAGAACAGCTTTCCCTAAAGAGAAAAAAGTCTGCCTTCCAAGAATGCATGCCAAATGCAAACTAAAGGGATTTTACTCATGATTCTTGATTCTAGAGCTGCACAAGACCTTGAAGGATGTTGGAAAAAAAGTCAGATGGATTTTGATGAGGGCAAGCTTGTCAAATAAGCATTCCTGACCAGGTCAATTTTTGGTCAATGTCCCTGGCAGAGAGCTAAACTCGATAGCCTCTTTTTGAGATCTGATGCTTCAATCCTCTTCTAAAATTTCTGCACACAATGTTCCAGAGAGCCCTTTGCAGAAAGATGTGTGTCTTTTTGGAATTTTTAATTTTTTTTATAACTACTGCCTGTCACAAAGTGTGAACAACAGAAAATTTTGGAACTGTAGGATGTTTGAATGCGCTTTTTTGCTTTTCTATACAATATTAATACCTACAATAACTATGCCAATGAATTGATAAAGCTATTTAAACAGCATACAGGTGTGGAGTTGCATTTACATATCAATGACCCTGTGGTGCAGGTTTAAACCTATACAAATGAATCAAGCAAACATTATGACCACCATGTACTTGTGCTCTAGGCGTTTATATGCAATGCTTCTACTTCTTTCTTTCTCAAAGTAAGCTGCAAATTGTTTTTTACGCCCATTTGCAAATTCCCTAACGCTTAACTCTTGCATCAAAAATATACCCAAGTAGTTTTAGTCACAAGCTCGGCCTTAGAGGCCTACTCTGGATGTTAGAACATCACAAAAATTCCCTTCCATAATCTGGAACAAAGGTTTCCAGCTACATCATTTTTATTCAAACAAGCTGCAAGAGAATTAAGAACAACTCTTTTCTTTGAATCACCAGTATCCAACTCCCTATGTCTGGTCGGCCATGTCTTCAAAATGTTCCTTCAAAATCACGGTTGGGTTTGAGCATAACGTGCACCTCTACGAGCATCAGAGCCGGATCTGTTGCAAATTATATCACATGCGACCTTGGAACACCAAAGGTAGCTCTCCTTGGAAGGGCGTCCATCGGTCGAGACCTCCTAGATGGACTCACTAGCTAGCAATATTTCAGGAGGACTTGCATGTAGCATAGGGCCCAACATCAGATTGAGCTTCGGCACGCCTCCGCCATTACTGTTTTGGAACATCCATGATTCGAATGCACGCGAGACCGGTGATTTACAAGCAACAATTTGGAGCAGTCACCAAGATATCCTAGGGTATATTCCCGGTTATACCTCGGATATGCCACAAACCCACGTAAAAGGGTTTTCCCCTAAGAACAAACAAAAACTTGACATATATGTGAAAGTTTTAGAGTAGGTTAGCAGATGCCAAGAAGTGGCATACAACTGGAGGAACTAAAGAATGTTAGCTAAACAATGAACTTTGGATCAATTGTCTAGAATGAGTTTACATTATCCGTGGACAATAAAAACAATTCTATTCTATTCTATTCTATTCTATTCTATTCTATTCTATTCTATTCTATTCTATTCTATTCTATTCTATTCTATTCTATTATAGTCTTTGCCTCAAGATGTGTGTTCACAGCAGTGCTTCTGGCCAACTACGCTAAACAATACCGTGAGATACATATGCATTTTTTCGATATGTAAGCCACATCTTCTATAATATAGCCCGGTCCTATAGAAACATCCCGGACCCTCGAGGTGCACACCTCTACCCGAACTATTGTGTTTTCAGCTCGGGCCCCTTGGCCCAATTGTAGATACCAACCAACAATACTTCCATACATATGCATTTTCTTAAACACATGCACCCTCCATGATTGCACAATTTTCCAATCTAGCCCCATCTTCTATAACAGCCTTTGGCCCAATAGAAACATTTGGACCTATTTGGCATCCACGCCATCGTGCCCTTGCATCAATGGGGACATTTCCTATCACATGCTCATTGCATGAGAGCTTTTCGAGAAAAAAAGCCCCCTGAATCTAGATAAAGATGTGAGCCTGCGATGTAATCCTTTGGGCCAATATCCATCCAAAAACACAGCAAGTCCATGGCGACAATTGCTTTTCTTTAGCAATTTTAGGAAAAATATCCTTTTTCGAGAAAGCGGCGGCTCAAATCGCTTCAAAAGTACTGGATTCAAAAGATAAATGCCCGCATTGATCTTCTTGCCTACAAAAATCTGGCTTCTCTACAAACCTTTCAACCCCGACTGTCTCTTTGTCCATTAAGACCACCCCATATTTTGATGGTTCCTTGGAAGCAAGCGGGATATATTTTTGATATTAGCATACAAAACAAAGTAAAGATATTTTTTTCTTCATGAACAATTTTAGTAAGGAAACGTGTACCTTAATAACCATAATGGAGGCCTCTTTTGCATGTTGCTCAAGAAATTTGATCATACCACTTAGAGGATATTCGCACATCACACCACTATTAAGGACAAAAATGGTTTCCCCGATCCATTCAAAAGCTTATCCTTTGCTAGGGCCAAAGGGCCGGCTGTGCCTAATGGATCATGCTATTGCAAAAGAGTTATCTTGATGCTAAATCTTGTTTTCGTACTCTTTTACAAACTTCGGATATTGTTACTGGTCTATAATTGATTGCTACAATCACCTCATCCACACCTAATCAATCAATGCTTCTATCCCATTACGAATCATATAAATTATGCTTTTTAATGTGAGACTGCCTCCAATAATTGTCGAAACAAGAAAAGGAGCAAGTTTTACAAGGCGATCAACACAAAACAAAAAAGAAAGATTCAAAAAACTAACCGGTGAACAATGAAGTGGGCTTATTAGCAAAATCAACGAGTGGTTTAGGTACGCTGAGTGTAAGGGGTTGCAACCGAGTTCCCACTACATCATTTTTATTGAAACAAGCAGCAAGAGAATTAAGAACAACTCTTTTCTTTGAATCAAGTGTATCCAACTCTATGTCCTGGCGAGGATGTGTCTTCAAAATGTTCCCTTCAAAATATAAGGACGTACCTCTACGAGCATCCGACCAGTTCTGTTGCAAATTAGATCTGTCGACCTTGGAACACCTGTAAAGGTCACTCCCTGGTTGGAAGGCGTCCACGGGTCAGACCTCCTAGACGGACTCACCAGCTAGCAATATTTCAGAGGACTTGCATGAAGCACAAGGCCCAGCATTAGATTGGAGCTTCGGTCTGCCCTGTCAGTTATTACTCGTTTGGAACATCCGAGACCAACATATCCTAGGTATGTTCCAGACCTATCCACGTGTTCATTTTGTTATTACTCGTTTGGAACATCCGTGACCAACATATTCTAGGTATGTTCCAGACCTATCCACGTGTTCATTTTGTTGGTTCAATGAATCTGGTCGGATCGATAGAGCCATGCCTATAAATAAGGCATTAAGACAATCCCGCACATAAGTTGGAGATGGCGAGCATGAAAGCATGGTCGTACGAGAGCTATGGCTCGCCGGATGTTTTGAAGCTCCAAGACCTTCCAATTCCACAGATAGAACAACACCAAGTGTTGGTGCAAGTCAAAGCAGCGGCTCTCAATCCTGTTGATTTTAAGCGGCGGTTAGGCTATTTCAGACAGACGGATTCGCAGCTTCCTGTAAGTAATTTAGAGCTCTGGAAACAGGTGTTTCTTTCCGCAAGAATGCTGATTTCGGTTACGGATTATATTCTTCTTGAATTGAATCTTTATCTTTGTCTTCCCCTATTTTTTCCACAAATATAAAGATAGTGCCGGGTTACGATGTGGCCGGCATCGTGGTGAAGGTGGGGAGCCCATGTTCATAGCTTAAAGAAGGTGATGAAGTATATGGCGATGTGATAGAACATGCTGTAAATCATCCGCAGCAATTTGGTTCCCTGGCAGAGTATGTGGCTGTAGATGAAAGCTTTTGGCCTTAAAACCCAATACTTTAACATTCGAGAAGCTGCCAGTTTACCTCTAGCCCTTGAAACGGCATTTCAAGCTTTTGAAGAGTTGGATTTAAGGCTGGACAAAGTGTTCTGATTGTTGGTGGTGCAGGAGGTGTAGGAACCTTAGCTATTCAAGTAAGCTTGCATATGAACTGTTGTTTTTGTGTTTACCATGTTGCATACAGCATTCAGTGTTCTAAATTATGTTGGATTCAGCTTAACCACATTTGGTTCAGCTCGAAAGTCTTATTCTGGTGCTTACTATAACTTACCATGTCACATTTAGCTTGCAAAATCTTTCCATTTTATAGTGCTTTCTATATCTTTCCATATGATGGTTCGTTGTATGTCTGATGGTGCGAAACCTTACTCTGGTGCTTACCATGTTACAAAATGATTTTGTAAGATCATCTTACTGTATGATGATGCATCCTGGGTCGGATAGCACAAAGTTTTATTTTGGTGCTTACCATATATTATAAAATCTTACTTTGTGGTAGGATTAATTACTTTGCTGATGTTGAACCGGACTAATCAGGGGATGGCCTGATTAACCACCAAATTTCTGCTGGGTTAACCACATTCAGGGTGATAAATATGGAGCTCCATGGTGGCACTTCCATAGTGTAGAATTTTATTATAATGTTTATTATATCGGAAGGCTGGATTAACCACCCATTTTTTTGTTGGATTAACCAAACTATTACTAACAGTGCTTACCATGTTGGATTCAGCTTGCAAAATCTTACTATGGTGCTTCTTTGGTGGCCACCACTGCGAAGTGCACCTAAACATGGTTGGTAAAAGTCTAGGAGCCGATGTTGCCATAGATTACAGAACTACCAAGTATGAAGAGCTGCCAGACAAATATGATTTCGTATTTGATGTTATAGGTATGCATGGCTCTACAGATTTATATCCATTATTAATTCGGCCAAACCATTTATGCCTTTACATCTGATGAATTATGTAGGTGAATGCGAGAAAGCTGTGAAAGCAGTGAAGCAGGGAGGGAAGGCGATTACCATTGCATCAGCTCCTCATCCTCCTGCAAAGCAATATATACTTATTTCTCGAGGCAGTGACTTAGTAAAAACTTAGCAAGTATATTGAGGGTAGAAGGATCAAACCTTTATTCGACCCTAAAAGTCCTTTTAAATTTGTTGATGTTGTGGAGGCTTTTCAATATCTTGAGACAGGTCGGGCAACGGGGAAGATAGTCATCTCTCCTATCCATGCTTGACACTGGCAACGTTGAGTAACCATTGTACAATGTTTCCACGTTTAAATGAAGATGTGGAAGATAAACTTTGTTCCTCCGGGTGTTAAGATTAAATAATTTAAGTGTGTATAATTGAAATACCATATACATAATGTTCATTACCAATACAAAATTTTTACGCGCGCCAAGGCAGCTTACGTCCTCTTTTTTCAAAAAGCGGTGCGGTTGGACCCGGTTACGTCCAACATTCTCTTACCACGGCCAAGTGATTCTAGATTGATGTGAAGCAACTTCGTAAGATCTTACATTCTAACTCTAATTCAAAATGGGAGAATATTTACCTTGCGTACGAATTAATGAAGTTGGAAGAGAAGCACTCATAATAGCTCTTCAAAGTGCTTTCAAGTGCTCTCAATATGTAAGGACAATAAGAAGACCTTCTATTTATAAGATGGAGTTTTTGTTGGATGATCGACACACATGACTAATCTAGGGCTATATTTATGCCAAGTGCCTATGTCAAGAATTCGCGTGTAATCATTAATATCATTCGATATATATTTCATATCCATAATTATCCTAAAATGGATATCATTAAGATTCTATATATATTGGGATTGATATCTTCTAACAAATTTGCCAATGCACTAATAAATGCAAAGTGCACACGTATGGGCTTTGATAACTCATGATAAATGCAAAGCGTATTAATGGGCGCAATAAATGCAAAGTGCACACATGTGGTGCTTTGATAATCTCATGATAAATGCAAAAGCGTATTAATGGCGCAATAAATACAAAGGGTATTAATAAGCCGCAATAAATGCAGAGTGCACACATGTCGTCTTTGATAACTTCCCGCGAATAAATGCAAAGCGTATTAATGGCCTAATAAATGCAAAGCGATTAATGGTCGCAATAAATGCAAAAGGTATTGTCGGCAATAAATGCAAAGTGCACACATGTCGCCATTTGATAACTTCGCATAATAAATGCAAAGCGTATTAATATATAGCCGCAATAAATGCAAAGCGTATTAATAGTCGCAATAAATGCAAAAGGTATTAATGGCTACAATAAATGCAAAGTGCACACATGTCGTATTTTGATAATTCGCAATAAATTCAAAAGCGTGTTAATGGCCACAAAAAATGCAAGGTGTATTAATGGTCGAATAAATGCGAAAGTGCACAACCGGCCATAAATACGATGAATGCAACGGTCATCCTATGGTAATGCTCATATCTTCCTCCGCCATAAATGCTCATAAATGCCCGCAATAAATGCTTTATAATCAATGAATGCACACAAATATCCGAGGGTTATTAATGGCTGCAATAAATGCTTTACAATCAATGAATGCACCGCATTAACGTGTGTGTCATGTAATCACGTCAACATCACGAAAATATTCGAGGTTACCGCGAATAAATGCTTTATATAATCAATGAATGCAAAAATGAATGCAAAGAAGGTTATTAAGTGGCGCAAATAAATGCTGCAAATAAATGCTTTATAAGTAATAAATGCACACAAGTACACGTGCCATGTTTTAAAAATTTTGAGGAACAAAATGAAGGAGAAACGTAAATTGACACTCAATTACATAGGAAGGAAAATCCATCTTTATTCCAAGTGTTGTAACCAGGATGCATATGCATGGTGTTATAGATACTATGAATGACTCGGGCTTTAAGCCGGGGTTAAACCCCCGTGAGAGCCCATTACGGTAAATAAATGGGCGAAGCTTGATGGGCGATTTTTATTTTGGCAAGGTATGAGGGTTAAACCCTTGTGAGAGCCTATTACGACAAAATAAATGGGCGAGCTCGATGGGTGAGCCCTTTTTTTTTTTTTTTTTTTTTTTTTTGAGGAAACGGCGCAGAGATTGTATTATCGTATAGGAAAATTACATGATCATACAAAAAAACCCTGAGTAGGAACTACTACTCCCTGGAAAATGTGGATAGTTGTTCGCTATCATAGACCCTTCGTGGAGGGCACTAAACAAAGTTCAAAATAGAAAGCACTTTTAAACTTAAAGTTCGAAGCATATCTAATCAAAAACGAGACTCTTGCTCCATAGACCGCTTACGGTATATCCGCACTCCTCCAAAGGAGATAATTGCAAAGGCCTCATCTGTGTAAATGAACATCATGTCATCTAGCTCATTTGGACCATAAACCAGTGGAGTCCAAATAGAAGTGCATAATCCGTGGAATCACGGGGCATCTTCATGGATTTTCAAGCCCATTTTTTTGGTCGTGAATGGGGCGAGCATAGGGGTTCGATCCCTTTAACCGGCAGATCGGGGCAAAATTTTCACCCACAGAAGATCAATTGAGGAAGAGAAACGTTATGCTATGCCCAGGGAGCTCCTCCTTTGATTCAGCAGTGAGAAAAACACCCCTTCCAAGATTAGATCCACAGAAAATTTCTTCTAATCCCCCTTTCTAATCCCCCTTTGTAGTGGCTATAAGCTTCCGGAACATCCACGAATTCATCTGATTCTACTTTGAAGGCAGCTTTTCAAAGATTAGACTTTCTTGGTATACAAAATCACTGCAAAATGGGTGGGATTGTGCACGCTTTTCATCCAAATCCACCCTTGGAACAATTTTCAAAGCTTGAGGAGTATTAGGGATCGAGGCACGGGGGCTAATAAATAGTCCATGACACTTTTATCATGATAAACGCAGTCCATTTTTATTACAGCCTGAATTAAATTATGGCTAAATAATCCATCTAAAATTGATGGCTAGGATCTAAAATCAAATAAGGACCTGCTGATTAATGTGGGGTAATCTTTTACGTTATTTCTCAACTACATGGCAACACACACCTATTCAATTGACAAAGATAAGTTGTGCACTTAATGATTCGATGATATAGTTCAATATTAACTCTGTAGATTAAGGAAGCCCAGATATTGATAGCAAGAATACTTTTAGCTTGCATATTCCAAAATAATCTTTTTGTTACAATAAGTAAACATGAAATTGCCCCCATTAGGCCTCACAAGAGTTTCTAATGTCAAGGAAATTAGCTCAAATGCAAAGAAGCCAATATAAAAAGTAGCTCAAATGCAAAGAACAAAATAGAGTTTCTAATGTCATAAAAATCAGCTCAAGCGCAAAGAACAACACAGAGTTGTTTTCTGACTCATGACTTCACAGCTTAATCTGATGAATCAAAATACAATCTAAGGGCATTTATAAACGAATAAGAGTAAGTCATTTTATCTATAACTATGGTTCATCTCAGTAGTTTAGATCCATTTCCAAACAAGAGCTTTTCATAATGTTCACAAATGTGCATCGTTCCATGAACTAGATGCCTGGGTAGGAAGCATTGTCCCATTCACTTTCAGATACGTTGAAGCGATTAACGGCTACAGCAAGGGAATTTATTGCGCAAGACCAAACTATGCTCTGATACCAATTGCTAGGATAATTGGATCTTACATGTAAACGCCACAAACACACACAAGAAAAATCCAAATAGAAGGAAAAGCTCGATCCGTCGAACCGGATTCACTAGAAAGTCTTTATCCTGAAGCAGGAAATCTTTATTCCGATCAGAGCAACAAAGTTAGCTACAGAGAATTGGAATAGAACAAAAATCAAGAGAAGGAATATAAGCAAAGTTATGGCAGTGAGGCTTGGTACATATGTGAGGGGTTTTATAATCCCCCGAAAGGTTCCGAAAAGGCAAATTCCCTATTCGGTTTAAGTTTTTTTAAAAAGGTACATGGTTTTCGTGATTCCAAGTGTATCTTCCTTGTTAGAATCTTTATGTTTTGAGTCGTAGGCTAGGTCGAGTCTCTAAAATAATATAATTGACTTGGCTGTTATCTGCTATTAACTTTATTAAGTCTATGATTCAAGTTATGTTTATGTCACTTGTTGGTCGTTGAACCACACCCCCAAGGACAACGCCAATACTTTATTCAAGTACCATAATCTGTGACCATGCCAATAACCAAAAAATGCATTTGATGATATTGTCATGTATTGACCCTTTAGATACATGATTGTTACAAGCTATGAAAAACACTAGCTTCATAGCAACTCAAATTGCTCTTTCTCGCCGAGCTAGGCAAGAAGAGTACCGGGAGGCAGCTAAAATATCTCGGCAATAGCATATAATTTCTTGCCAGATCCTCTACAGATAAATAATGCAATGAATAATCCTTTGCCGCATCCACTGCCAAGTAACCCTCTGCCTGAAATACGTCATCGATCTTCTGTATAAGATTCTATTGTTCCCCCCAATGTTGGAAATAATTTAAAGAAAGATTAACTGTATAAATGGCTTGAAAAATTGGTATGCCTTATTTCAAAAGGGATTTAGGCATAAAACTGACACATGTTATTAGTTTCTTGAAAACATGGAAGACAAACTTTGAACCCATGAAGGCATCTGAACGAGAGAAGTTACAAGCCATGGACACTTATGTCGATGATCAAGCATAGGTTTGGCAGCAGGTAAGGAGACAGATGGAATCTTAGATATCTACGGGCTGAGTTACTTTTGAAGCTAATCATTTGTTTGCCAATTATTATAGAATTCTGCAGAAAGAATGGGATCGAGTCAAACTAGAACAAAGTGATACCTTGGCTGATTATAATATGAAATGTACTCACTTGGGATCCCATATTTGCAATCTTAATGAAGCTAAACTTTTACAAAAGTAGTCTTTGCAGAACTGGATCTTATTGAATCGATAGATATGCCAGATGCAATTCAAAAAGCAGGAGCAACTAAAAGGAACCCTAATCTTAACGCTAGAAAACTGGTGATACGGGAAGGAGCATCCTCTAGAAACCAAAAGAGGATGAAAAGAGAGAAGTTTGAAAATAAAGAGATATAATGGCAGAAGAGAATGGGATGAAAGAAAGCCTCGTCAGAGAATACGATTTGATAACCGAAAGAAGAGTAATAGAAGAGACTCTTAAAAGACTGAGAACTAGCTCGTACATTTGCCATGAGAAGAAAGAAGATGATTGAAAGCAGTGGCAACAAAACAGGAAAAAGAAAGATTGCAGATTGCTTATATAAAATAATAAGTGCAACAACAGTTCCATCCTCATGGCGGTTTAAGGTGAAAGGCAAAATAACAGATCGTGAGACTGTTGTCCTGTTTGATGATAGATTGCATCGTAATTTTATAAATGGGTTGAAGTTGTTAGGTTAAGATTTGCATATTCAACTTTCTACAGTGCAAGGTTTGAAAGGACCAGAAAGTCATTGGAATAAATTTATTATTATGCCTTGCAATTGGAAAGTTATGTTGAACACAGGGCGCCAATTCTTGGAATAGGATGGCATATGCAATATGATGTGCAGCCCAAGTATCATGAAAGAACTGTTAAAATGTAGGTTGATGGGCAGCCTGTACCTTGAAGGCAGAATATATAAATAAATATGAACCTTTGTTCACATATTCAAAAGCAAAGACCTTAATATGAAATGATGTTGAGTCATATGTCATCTACTTGAGAGATTCTGATCCTCCACCTGCAAATCCCTCCTGAATTGTGTGGTTTCTTTAGATAATTTGATGATTTGTTTAAAGATCAGGAGATATTGGTTCTTCCTCCACCTCATACTAAAGATCATGCTAATTATTTACATCCAGATGCAAAGCCTAAGAGCACCATAGAGAGTAAGTCGTTTTGAGAAATTGAAGATGGAAAAGCAAATAAAAGAGATGCTAGAATGGCAATTGATTCAACCAAACAATTCTCTTTTTGAAGCCCCAATTATTATGATTAAGAAGAAAGTCGCATGTAATTAAAGTGGGTCACATTCTGACGTTTGGAACTCATGCAAAGAAAGTGGGACTCGTGCAAAAATAAGTAATTTGGCATTGAACCACCACTTGATTTTTTCATGATAAAACAAGAACTATTACAAAAACAATCCAAAAAAGGAACAAGGCAAAGAGGGAAATGGAGAGGACAAAGAAAGGGGAGAGGAGGGGCAATGAAAGGGGAGGGCAAAGGATAAAGGGGCAAAGGGGAGAGGTGCACGGCAAATTGAGGTAAAAAAAGGGCAAAGGGACAAAGGGGCAAAGGAGCAATGTGGGTGGGGGGGGGGGTTGCCAACCCAAGACATAAGCTTAAAATATAATTAAATTAAAATATCTTTAATAATTAGTTTAATTAAACATAAATTAAATTAATTCAATGCTCCATTTAAAACTTTTCTCGACTTGGTAGTTGAGAGAAAAGCAATCTCCATGGGAAGCGTCCATACTCTTTTTTTCAAGTATTATGACGTTACGTTCAAGTTTTGTTCTCTACCATTGACCTGGCGAATATTCTCGGTATTGTGCTAGATCAATGGCCATTAAATTTTTGACGAAAAAATGCATGCCAATGTCAATGGTGTAGAACGAACCTATGGTTGAACTAAAAATAAAAAAGAAAACCAATGGTGCCCTTTAATTTGCTACACCCAATCCTGGCATGCCGGAAGGAGAAACCCCATCCAACCCAATCGGATGTTCATAGACTTAAAGCCATAGACCGGAACAAGCGGGGATTTCTGGCCAACTCGGACTACAAAGTTCGTGGCTATATTTAAAACCTTGGCTATGGAGTAGATAACGCCGTGGGCCGAGGGTGTTACTGAAAAAAAAATTTGAGGGCCATCAAAATGGTTCAATGAAGTACTGACCATCAAAATGGCGAGGGTGTGCGGCGTGGCGCCATCAGCAGCCATTTTGATGGCCCTGAAAATTTTTGAGGTAACACTGAGGGCCGTATGCGATCGCCTCTTAACACACTGCCCGAGAGTTTTGGGCCATCCCATCATTATCAAAATCGACTGGATCGGTTCATTTCATAACATCCTAGGGTGTTATGGAGTAGCGATGCAGGTTATAGCTCCAAAGAACACACCGATCAAGATTTGATCCGGAACGTTGGATCACTATAAAGATTGATCTGAACCGTTGGATCACTATAAACTTGAGGGCGCAATGTTAAGGCTTCGCCTTTGAACCGGCTATGGCTATAGGATCATCAAAATCCATTCTACCACAAATCAGCCACAAGCCTGGGCTGCACTCTCAAATCCGACCTTGCATGCTGCAGACCTGTGCAAAATCCTCTAAAAGAAGCAAAGGCTAAATACGAACCGCCCTTACCAAAGTAAGAAACGACATGCGAAACTCCGTTCATGAAGGTGCTTCCTCAAATTTTGAGCAGATGTAAATTTCGTTTCATCACTTCTAGTGATTAGCCATCACTTACTTTGTATATCAAAATTTTTGTGCTTAAATTTTCACATTCTGATGAGATGCTATTCAAAGCCATGGAGGACAAAAAGATAGGGAAATTTATAAGTGGTTTGGCTCAATTCAAATGGTTTATGTGAAGGATTTCTACCGACAATCGCGTGGATGATTTCAAATTTTATATCTAGATTTTAACCTTGTTGCCGCAAGAATCGCCTACTCTAAAGATCTGAATCGGCTACTCTAGCAAGCATCAGTTGAGGAAGAAAGAATCGAGCAAGAATTGGCGCGAGAAGAAAGAATCGAAAGAAAGAATCATGCTTTTTATATCGTGAGAATAAAGATCCACCACAATTGCTCCAAAATTCTTTCCTTCGACTCCAAATCCCAACCAATCAAGAACAAGGCTTGAAGCCCAACTTTTACACTAAAATCCACCAAAATCTCCATGAAAATCGTCAAACGAGGGGTTTGCACCATTAATTCTTCACTATTTTTCAAACTCAGAATCGCTTTCTTTCTTGCAATTTATTTGTTATTTCCACTAATGATTCATTGATCTTCTCCGCTTCTCGTGCCTGCTTGCTCACCATCAGTTCTGAATTTGCGATTAGGGAGGGTGCTCTTCTTTCTCCCACTCCCCTTCAATGGCCCACGTTTTGCCCCTTAATAGCCCACATTTTACCCTATGATAGCTCACGTTTTTCTCGTAAATAGCCCACCTTTGCCCTTTAATAGCTAACCGAACTATAAAAAATTAAACTAAATGCATGGTCTATTGATGGGCACTTGTGGTTCAGTGAAGGTCAAGTGTGAGTATTTAGTGTCTATTTAGAGGGCTTTTGGTGGTCCATTGAAGGGCATTTGGGAGTTTATTGGTGTCACAATTACTATACAGCTTAAAATCTTTATAGCAACCTTCCAATTTATCGAAACGACTCGTGCTTAGCATAAAGCTAAACTTTGAAAGTTCATAATGTTATACAAAATAGGAGATTCAGACAAAATAAACCCATCGTAATAATGTTTTTTCACTTAAGTGGGCGCTTTATGGACACCCTCCCCTATTGAGTCAAGAAATGGCCCGACATCCAAAGCCTCAATTCGATGCAATACTCCCCTGCTCCAATTAAATCCCACCCTTCAATGCAAGAAATAATCATAAATTAACATGGGTAAGCCTCATGTTCTATGGTGAGTCGTCCTTTTATATCGTGGGAGTATAGAGAGGTTGCATCTTTCATTGCCATTGCCATAGCCGGGGTCTTCAAAGATGATTAGAGCCATGCGAGAAAAGAGAAGGGCCAAATGGTATGTACCAAATTCAAATTCTAAAAATGAGGGGGAAAAAAAGGCGGGGTAAAGTAATAAAGAACAAAAAATATTTGAAAAGAAATAGGGTATGGCCGCCTTCCTTGGCACAAGATGGACCCGCCATCGCCACCCCAACCCCTCCCCCGAACATATGTTGCAAGCTATTAAAATAAAAAGTCAATGGCTAATATTTGACGTCATGATAGCAGGGCCCATCCACCATGGTTTATGGGCCCATCCCCCACGATTTATGGGCTCCTCACTAAAAGTGTCATAACTTCTCTTTCCCATCTACGCTTAGCACTCTCGCATGGCCATGAAGCCAATTATAAGCGAGGTGCGGGTATCATATAAGACTAAGATACGATATGCCTACAAAAGGGCTACATTGCATCAGCATGTTCTGCTTGTAGTGACCCAAAAGGAAAGCTCACACATGCTACACAAGTTCAGTGGCCTCACGAGACTACGGACGATAATTATATTCTATTCTATTACATTCTATTCTATAATCATTCAACAAGTCATGTTCAGTCCTAAATGCTAAAATATAGACCTTCTTGGCCTTAGTAGCGACTCCTGCCAATCTAGATCTATCAACAACACCTATGAAAGCAAGTCTAGAAGTAGTAAAAATTGGATCATATAATAACCCAAGAACTCTTTGTCCAGATTTTGCCTTCCTTATAATCATGCCAATAGCCTTGATCAGACATTTCAAGCTGCATGCAAACAACAGAATACAATTAGAACATACAAAGAAGCCTTGAACAATAAATAAAAGAACTTTTACCTTGATGGAGAAAAAAGTTGTCCGCGCTTTTTCTTCACTTGTATTAAAAACCTTACAAGTATGTCAGTTAACTTTGGTAAAGGGATTTCTTCAATTAAAATCGAGATCATCTATCCTGCGCAGACCCTCCACTTATCAAACTTCTTCTTAGCCCAAAGAGTCTCCTCAGGTGACTTATCCTTACTACCTCCTTCAATCTCCTTCAGTATTCTTGACAATTCACATCTGCCTCAACAACATCCTGATGAAACTAGTGTTCCATTTGCAAATCTCTCCATAAGATTGTTCACATCATCTTGATTCACAATGTCAAGCAAATAATCCATTTCAGTAACGTCATCTTCCACATATGATTCTTCCTCAACAGGAAAAGTAAATGATGGTCTGCTAGGTCGAACACAATGAGAACTAACTGCATGCAAAATAATACAAAAGACAAGAACCAAACATAACCTGCTTTTCTCCGCCATTCCAACCACACCTGTAAAGACAAAAGAAAGTATGTTAGAATCAGCAAGAATCTTGAAAAAACAATCTTCACCTTAAGAAACTCGGAAGTATTATGAAACTGACACATACAGAAGCTCAAAGATTCAAGAAAGTCGAAGAAACTCGATAGAACAACTCCAGAAACTCGAAAACATCGCAAGAACTCCATAAAAACTCAAAAATCTCCGCAGAAACTTGAAAAACTATCCAAAAGCGAGGCTAAAGATACACTCAAACTCAAGGAAGTCATCAGAATCAAAGGAAGTAAAGTCGTATCATTGTTCTTCACTTGCCCCTCGCAAGAGGCGATTGATTTTTGAGGAGTTGTTGGATGTGCACTCTTATGCTTAGGCAGGTTGCTTCACTCGGTGGGTCTCCGCTTATCCGCTGAGATTTTATTCCTGTCTCTGCATTTATACTTGTATTTGACTCTTTGATTGAATAAAGTCTGACGTCCTTCAACAAAAAAAAAAAGAATCAAAGGAAGTTGCCAAAAATCCTCAAAAACTCGAAGGAAAATTGAAGGAACAACTCCAGATAAGAGTCCAAAAATTTTTAGGCAAGAAGATCCTCATAGAAAACTCCAAATCACACAAACTTAGATCAAACAACAATTGCATATATGGCGCCAACAAAGAACGAGTCTCGACCAGAAGCGACATAATACACTGTGGAATCACATACCCCCGCCGTCCGAAGTTCTTACGCCATAGCCAAAAGACACAAACAATTCTCCACTCATGCAACATGATGAATTGCCACGCCGGCACTAGCTCACCACACGCCGAAAAGCTCCTAAGCGCCGCTTCACGTCGATAACCGACATGCGTCGAAGTTTCCTTTGTGGAAACTTCTTGGTGGTGCCACCACTCACCGTGGCCCAATTTAGCAGAAGTCTCCATGAAAGAAACTCTTCCACATGTCAATTTCCTAATACATAGCTTTGTTTTTGTTATGTCAAGCAAGAGGAATGCAAGTAAATAACAACTTTTGTTCCAATATGTAGTTGTGGCCTCTTTGGTGTCTATCTCCCTCCCGGGTGATTTGAAACATCGTTGTGAGGTTGCCTATGGGGGCAAGGAAACCAGATAGATAAGATAAAGAGTTTCTTCAATATGGAAGTAGCCCTTATAGCCCTTACTCATCACAGGAAGTTTGGGACGAACTATAACAAGGATCTTGATAGAATTGGGAAGATTGAAGGATTCTATAGCTATTTCAGGTGCCATTGGGTTGATGTGGATAATAACTATGTACAAGTAGGGTAATTACCATTTCTGCATGATGGGGCCCCATGCTGCTTGTGTTAGTGGAAGTGGATCTCTCTGATCTATAGTACTGACTCCGTGGTGAAGAAGGCGTCTCACCAAAACCTTTCTCAACCATCTGCTCACAGATGTCTACTATTGCACTATATCTCTCATTCTCACAAAGAGCAGGAAAGAGAGTGTTTTAACTCACAGCATCGGGATGACACTTATTTGAAGCAATAACCTCGAAAAAGCCTTCGGCCTTTATCCAACTTTCCAACTTTACACAGCCCTTCAGGAATGAGTTAAGTGTTATGATATTTGGGTGACAACTTCTCCGAGCCATCTCCTCAGAAGTAAAGATTTTGCATCATCAACTCGTCTAGCATCTGATAGTCCATCAATAAGGGATGTGTATGTTTTGACATCTGGATGACAGCCAGTTAGACGACCATTGCCTCATCTAGATTCTCAGCTTTACAAAGTCCATCTACGAATATATTATATGTGACAACATTAGGATCGCATCCATTTGTTGACATAATCTTTATAAATTCAGAAGCTTCTGCCATTTGCTTTAACCTGCAGAGAGCTGTAAGAACAGAGTTGTACGTAATGACATCTAGAGGACACTTGCTTGCCTTCATCTCTTCAATCATCGTCTATCCTCTCTAATGTACACAACATGTCAATAAGAGCATTGAAAATTATAATGTTAGGTTTATGCCCATCCTTAACCATTCTCGCAAATATTTCAAGTGCTTCAATGGCCTTCTCTTGTCTTCAAAGACCATGAAATACGGTACTATAAGTAACAAAATTAGGATTGCAACCTTTATCTAACATGGTGTCAAAAAGCGCTTTTGCTTTTTCCAACCTAGTAGATTTACATAGGCCATTGACGAGTGCATTATATGTCACAATGTTTGAAACACAACCCTTACAAACCATTTCTTAAAAAAAAAAAATTCTGCATCATCTACTCTGCTTACTCTGTAAAGGCCATTGATCAAAGCATTATAGGTTATCACGTCTGGCACAAACCCTTTTCCAATAGCTAGCTCAAAAAAGTTTACAGCCTCATCCACCCTAGTTTCTTTGTAGTACCAATGTAGCAAGGTATTATAGGTAATAGCATTTAGAATGGACCCTCTTTCTTCCATGACCTGCAAAAGGTTTTGTGCTTTTGACAATCTACCTTCACTGCATAAACTAGTAATAAGTGTATTCTATGCTACAACATCTGGAACACAACCTCTCTCAGCCATTTTTAAGAGCAACTTTTCAGCTTCCTCAACATTCCCAGATTTACAAATGTGACGCCCCTACTGCATACGGTGCACCCAATCGTGATACAAACAGAGTTCATCCCCATACCAGCTCCACACTCGATACATGGCCTCCACAATCACGACGCACCCGTAATCGAGTCCCAAAGTGGGAAGAGTGAAGGGGTCATTTTTACCCCGCCTCCCTCGGGGCCTACCTAGGCTGGGAAGCATAAACATACATGTCGTAAGATACAACATAAACACATACCCACCTTGAAGGGTGGGGCATCAACATCTGCATAGACAACGATCAGCATCATACATAGGGGTCCTAACCAAGGCTCAAACTCGAAGGGATGACTGACGGCTTGGGTCTCCGTGAGTTCATTGCATGCAATTCATGGCAATGGGTTTGGGCGGGCATAAGAACATGGCATTGGGTTGTCCACTCCATCCGCCCCTCCCGTGCATACTTTGCGAGTAGGCTGAAAAGTGTTGGGACTGATCAGAGCCCACGGATGCGTGTCAAAGGGGGCTACATCCTGGGTTGCATCTCCCGCCCGATGGGGGCGGTAGGGATCTCTCCCTCCGCAGATCTACATGCATGTTGACTCAAGGAGACCAGAGGGCCACCGCCCTTATTCGACTTGAACCCAATGGAAAGTGTACACCACTTCACGGGTGTCGAGCCCATGCCTTACCCACACTCGGTGGTAAGCCATTAGATCTAGTCACAATGATCCCCCTAGCACTAACACACCATAGGGATCGCTCACAGAGTCGAACATGAACCTCCTTTATAAGCCGGTCTGCACCTTCACCCACAAACCAGGTGTGGCTCTTATGCACAGTGCCAATCTATAGTGTGCTAGAGAGGCTAATCTAGGAGCATCTACTACCAAGCTTTAGGTCTCTACCCCCTTCCCAATACAAGGAGTTCATAGAGGTACATCATCCATATAATCATTGAAGAACTAAAGAACAAGATCTAATCTATATCATAGAGTTAGGTTCTTTAGTTAGAGTCCGGGTATCTAGAGATCTAGAGGGTTAAAGTATGGGCAATTTAATAGGCTAAACCCACTTGATTTAATGACTAGAAGATGGTTTAGGCTATTAAATTGACGAAATACCGATCCTTGAGTTCCTTCTCCCCCGGATCTGAGCTCAACCATCCCGCTAACCTTATTCAATCAAGGGAAACCATCGGGCAATTCGCCGCATTTAAGTTCGGAGGCGGTTTTGACCCCGGGCAACCAAACAGCTCTAAAACCCTAGAAACTAAAAAATGGGCAAGTTAGGGTTCCCCTTCTTAAGTAGACAAGGGGTTGGCTAGGGTTTCCAATTATCCCCTTTTGGCATGTGGGCTAGGTGGCAAAATGTGCCCACATGGAAAGGTGTGCACCTTAATAAATGTGCACATTGGTAAATGTGCACATTAATTGCACACTTGGGTATGGCCCACTTGACATAAAGTGTCCACATGGGAAAATGTGCACCTAGGTAAATGTGCACATGGGTAAATGTGCACATTACTAAATGCACACTCCTTGCAAGTTGCCCCCTAGGGGCTACCCGCCGCTACACGCCGGGCGCGCATCGCCACGGGGGCGGCGGTACGCTGCGACGGGCAGTTCGGTCTCGATCCCCGGACCAGATATCGTGGCCGAACGTCACATTCTCCCCACCTTGAAATGATGTTGTCCGCAGCATCGTGGGTCTCCCCACCTTGGGATCTTCCTAACCTGCAATCAGCCTAATACATACGATATACTACTATAATGCTTACACATTTATTAAGATTACCTTAAGGTAATATTTTTAGAGCATTATTACGCCATTATTTTATGAAATAACCTATCAATTCCTAACATCATAAAAACAAGTTACTCAATACCACTTATCATGACAACTTAGTTTATCAAAATTATAATTTAATGTTCGAGGTACTCTTCATCCCTTGCAACACATTCCAACAAAATTTGTGTTGCAAGTTCTAAGAGCTCGACCTCCTTGCCCTCCGGAGCCTCTATTGGCCTCAGAGGTCGACACTACGCTAGTACCATTTTAATTATTAATAAAATTTTGGTTATATGGTGACCACCCCACCTATCTACATGGATGCATGGCTAATCTCCCTACAGAGGAAGAGGGTGAATCTTCCATTATAGCCGCGGAGACAGCCTATATGCCTATATGCCGCCATGCCTACACCCTAGTTGCCCATCGTGGAGGATAGGTCCTTCCCGTCATATGGGCTGGAAGGCCCGATTCCTCCTATCAAAGCATATATATGGGGCTAGAGGTGCTTTTCCTATCAATGCATTTCTCATGACCTCCTTTATTCGAGGTCGCCTACTTAAGATGAAAAGTAGACTTTCTAATCTACCTTCCACTCTTCCAAAGCGAAACACGGTCATGCCTACATTGACATTACACATTCATCCCTAGAGATCACCGTAGTGGTCTCATCATTATAACAACGCGATGCGTCGATACCTAGCATAGGTTTGCATGTAGTGGATTAATCTTAACTATACATAGGATTAATCGACACAAATCGACATGCCCGAGCCGATTTCTTCGAGATGACCTTGCCGCCCCATTGCTCCATGAATCGTGGGTACTTTCTTTACCAAATCTTTCTTAAGTACCCATGTCGCGTCTTCCACCGCAAGTGTTTCCACTTGACCAAGTATTGGAGGAACTCCGACCTCCTTGTTTTCTTGAAAGCTTTATCAAGAATCACTCGAACTATTTCCACCGTTTTTCCTCTCATTATTTCCAACAACGTTGAGTATCCAAGACTTCGCTCGATTTGGAGTGTGCTTCTTCAACAAACTCACGCGGAAGACCTTTATGAATCTTTAGGTGTGTCGGGCAAGTCTAACCTGTAGGATTGATTACCTACTCCTCGTCCTGACTATTCTGAAGGGTCTCATGGAAGTGATATGCCTCATTCACTTTACCTTCTTTACAAAGGCATCTCACCAAAATCCCTATCGTATAATAATTTGGAGAACAACCAGACACCAACATTTTCCTGTAAATATTATGCACATCCTCATACAAAGGTTCCGACATCAATATAACAAGATGATTATATACATTTACATTATGCTTATAACCCTTTTGTTTCTCTGCCCATTTGCAAAATCCTAACGCAACTCTTGCATCAAAAATATACCAAGTAGTTTAGTCACAAGCTCGGGCCTTAAAGGCCTACTCCCGGATGTCAGTCCCTTCCATAATCTCTGGAACAAGGTTTCCCGCTACATCATTTTTATTCAAACAAGCTGCAAGAGAATTAAGAACAACTCTTTCCTTTGAATCAATTGTATCCAACTCTATGTCCCGGTCAAGTCAGGTCTTCAAAATGTTCCTTCAAAATGCAAGTCAAAAGCATAACGTACCTCACGAGCATTATGAACAATTTTAGTAAGAAAACAAGTACCTTAATAACCATAATGGAGGCCTCTTTTCCATGTTGCTCAAGAAATTTGATCATATCACTTAGAGGATATTCGCACACCACATCACTATTAAGGACAAAAAATGGTTTCCCAGATCCATTCAAAAGCTTATCCTTTGCTAGGGCCAAAGGGCGGGCTATGCCTAATGGATCATGCTCTTGCCAAAGAGTTATCTTGATGCCAAATCTTGTTTCGTCTCCTTTACAAAACTCAAAGATAATGCCGGTCTATAATTGATTGCTAAAATCACCTCATCCACACAAAACCGCAATCAATGCTTCTATCAAAGATTACTTAATCATATAAATTATGCTTTTAATGTGAGTATCCGACTCCAAGAATTGTCGAAACAAGAAAAAAGCAAGGTTTTACAAGGCGACCAACACAAAAAATAAGAAAAAGAAAGATTCAAAAACCTAACTTGGTGAGCGATCATAGGCTTATTCCACGGTAGTCTTATCTCTAAAAGTCACATATTGTATCCAATGATGTTTGGCCACCTACTATCTTAAAAGTAAATTATTTTTCCACTACAAAAATAAGATATGTCTTATTTAGGTTCGGAATAGGTTTGGATACCAAATGGAGTCTTATTTTAGTAAAATAAGACACCTGTCTTATTTCAATATATAACTAAAAATACAAGAAATTTATCGCGGCGACGCCGCGAACATTTCTCTTCCTCGGCTTACTTCTGTAAGGGCAAATTCGTATATTGTTGGAATGGTCTAGGAGCGGGTCACCGGTTACATCTTAAAGTGCGACCGATGGGCATCCCCCTATACATAAAGGTTTGGACTGAACTCCTATGGTGTCATTAAGCAACAACTATTATGAAAATTTGCTTCTTCACTCTAGTTGTCTTGACCAAATGGAATCAATACAGAAAAACAATGGTAAAAAAAAAATGGAATTACTTAGAACAAATAACTGGTATTCAAGAAGTAAGAGCAGGCTTGTAAAAAAATGCTATATGTACACTCTTCAATGCACGGACCCGGTATCTACATTCTATGCTATGTACATTGTCTCAAATGGCTATGGATAAGCAATACCGGTAGACGCCATCCCACAAAGGCGCATAACGAGAATGCTCGCCTTCCATAAGCATTGAACCGGCTCATCTTTTGATCCATCATCATCTCTCCGGGATATCCCAGTAAGCACCCTTTCCAAATATACCGCGGTAAGCCGTGGGGGCTTCTAATGGCACTTTAGCATCTCCTTGATAATAGCCATCAAGAAACGGATTTGCCGTAGCACCGGCAACCATGGTAGCAATGTTTATGATCATTCCGCCAATGCCCACATCTCCATTTCGAAAGCAATCCAATGGCTTTGTATCGTGCCCAAAATAATTCTTGGCGAATAGCCATGCGCATTTCCCAGGACACTGGGTTGCAGAATTTCCGACCCAAGCATACGGAATCGCTTGCGTTTTGCCCATTTTTATTGAAGAATGCGAAGCGCATGTTTGCACATAAAAGCCTTCTACATTCACATCATCAGAAGTGAGGAGTAGATACAGAGCATTTGTTCCTCTAGAGAATGTTCTTTTACCGATTCTCCCACATCTATCTTCTTCGGATTTTTCCAAGGAATATATGAATCAAGACTCTCAGCCTCTAATTTGATTTGTGACTCTAGAATAGATTTCCCAGCAGAATCTTTATAACCAGCAGTCCTTTAGTGCAATTACTTAATGTAATACAAAACAAAGCAACCAAAGGGGCTCTATTATATTGGTACTCTTAGGGCCCCCTACCATTTTCTCCTCGTTAGCCTTTTATTTCCCATAAAAATGTTGTACAAAGGTGTGGCAAGTCTGCTACCAAAGGTGATCTATACACACGCTTTCTGTCATAAATCATCAAAACTGGTGCAAATGGTTCTCCATTTTGAAAAATGGATAATGTTATGTTTTCGCATAATTTTTTGGATCAACAAAGAAGCCAACCAGATGATGCATACCCCTTTTCATTCAAAAGAGCTATGTATTCTTGCGTAATTCTTCTTATGTGGTGAATTCGTGTCATTTATCGTGGTTCCTATCCCAAAGACCTTTTCATCACCGCTTCAATTCAGAGGCGGTAAGCACTTCAGGCCCGCATTTGGTCTTAAACCCAATCAAGATTTAACCCATGAGTATGCGATCAACAATGCATAGAAACAAAATTCCGAAACAGACGAGAACATCGACATTCAAAACATGCAACATAGCTTTTATGAATATTTAACTTATCCAAGAACCAAATAAGCAAAGATATTATATGTTGCAAAACTTCCAATATAGTTCGACAAGAAAACTGTTTTTAGCATAACACAATAGAAGCAACACAAAAAAGAGAATCGAATAGGCAAGTCCGACACAAATCGACGCCAGTAAACTATGATGTCGCCCAATTATATGTGCAAAGCGAAACCGCCTAATTCAACTAATTCCTTATGGAGCAAGGCAGACCATACAAATGCCTTATCAAGCAAGCAATTCAAAGATGTCCGTAAAACAGCCAAACCGCAAAAATTCACTACCAAACAAAAGTAACAACGCCGTTTGATATGCACAAACCCAAAGCAGCTATCTCTACTTAATCCTCACCAAATATATAATCAAATTCAATAGGAACAAACAAACTCTAAAACGCCACCACGAAGCGTAAGAGGGAAATACCTTGTGGACAATGGCATAGGCGGATTGCACAGCTAATAATTGGTGAAAAGGAACCATTCCGCCACTACCCCCGCAGTATGATCCCAAAGCTAAAACATCGATCTTTCTTGAACTTGGTTTGTGGCTAATCATCTCCGAGCCATCCAACGATATGTTCCCACATCCTTGACTCGTTATTCGCCTCGGACTCCAATCTAGCGGTTCCAAAATCGGTAATCTTAATGGAGAGGTCGCTATCTAAGACCATATTCCATTCCCTCAAAAAGATCAAGCGCCATTTTCATTAGCCTCGTCAATGGCAAGGTCCGGGTGTCATTCTTATGCGAAAAGCCCTCAAGCTTCCTCCCGGCATATACTTTTTTATTATGTAAAATACGGCACCTTTTGTCGCATGCCGCCACAAACCGCATAGATATTGGATGGAATCAGTCATATGTAACCATGAAATTTAAGTAATTGTATCTCAACTCAAGCTTAAATTTACAGAAATTTATCGGGTCTTAGGAACCCATTTAACTCTTTTTATGTTAATCTTCTTTGTCGTGCAAGTAAGATAATTCTATTTGTCGAAAGCAAGCAACGCTACATGTTAAAATTAGAAAGAGCTCACCACATGAACAACACAAAACAACACACATACATGATTTAAATCATTATGGTCTCCGCCTTTCCCATATGCATCCCCTTTTCTCACGGGGTGTTGCGGGCTTGGGATCATGTGCGTGTGCTCTTCCGCTAGATTATGCCCTCGTTTATCACCACTCTTCTCCTTTCTTGTGGGTTCCTCTACCCCCTCAAGCAAGATTGCCCTTGGTCGCATCGTGCATGTTCATGACGCGGGCCTTGGCCCGAAGCCGGCGGTGGCTCACCTTTGAGGATTGGTATTGGGGTGGTCAGCTAGCTTCGCGGGAGTTCTTCGAAGCTTTCGCCTGAAAGGGCGGGCATGGCCGAGCTATCCGGGAACAAGTGGCGGGGAGTTTTCCGCTACACACATACCTATAGTCCCTCGGAGGATGTGGTGGTGCAGGTTTGGAAGGTTCATTCGGATGTTGTGTCTTCTTGTTTTGTGCGGTCTTGTTACCGTGTTGTTGGCTATTCATGACACTCTACCCCTTCGTGCAAGTGGTCTCTGCAGCTTCCTGGTTCTCGATGGCGCCGGTTTGGGCGTGGACATGGAGCTCACTTCCCCAATCGGTTAGGGTGCTTCGCGGCGGCAGGTGGTGCACCGCTGTATCGTGGTGAATGTCCTTGTGAGTCGGTTTTAGGTCGGGTGTGAGCCCTCTTGCCCTTGTTGTGGCCTTCATCGCGGAGACTGTGGAACATTGTTTTTATGCCCTCACTTGCAGGCTGCCCGGGATTGGGTGAGGGCTCTATTTCAGTGAGATTGACTAGCTAGCAGTTGTTGCTTCATGTGTATCCTCGGTGCTTGGCGCTCTTGCGGCAAAGAAGCCTTGCATCCGTGTGGCTTGTTGGTGTGGTTGATTTGGAAGCGGCGGGGTTGTGGATCTTCCAGGGGATTCAGCGAACTTCGGCCCTCTCTGATTCCTCGACTTCGTACAAGCTATTTCAAAGCTTACGGTGTTCCTGGATTAGTAGAGCAGAAGTTTGCCATTTGGCGGGACTTCTTAGGTATTGTAGATGGTGATGGTCGGTTTGTCTGGCCAGGTAAGAGTTGCAGTTTTTTGTGAGTTTGTTGTGGAGTGTCGAGGTATCGCTGTCTCTTTGGGCAGTTCTCCTTCCTCCTCACTTGCTTTTGTAACATTACCATTCTTTTAATATATTGATGACACAGTTCTTCAAAAAAATCATCGCTACTCTCAATTCCGACATTCCATGTCTCCATAAACCGGAGCGCCATTTCATATCTAGGCACAATGTGGTACGCCCATTTCTGAGGGGAGGGCATAATCCAAAATTTTCTTTTGAAAATACCCAGTTCATGGATCAAGACTAAACCAAAGAACTCATGGTCCGGGGATCGAGGGCAAAAGCCCCGGTAGTTTAGGCTTGAGGCAAGGAAAACGGGCCGTATTCCTACGGCTAGCAAGGGCGGCGATCTGGGTGCAAAAGCTTCAATGGAGCTTATCACGGCTTACGGACTCCTTGGCTTCCTGTCTGCCCGAGGATTCCCCGCCATAGCTGCGGTCTTGAGCCTCGGGAACCCGACATCATTTTTCTTTTTTTTTTTCCTTGAAAAATGTCCTGAAAAAACATCGTTAACGTTAGAATGCATATTTGCTTGCCACGGGCATCCCTATCGACATAATAGATTATATATGTGTAGAAAACGTGTCTTATTTTTTTCATGCTTTCCCACTAGTATTTTAGTGGTGTCATATTTTATGACTACCATGCAGTGGAAAAGTAAGTTTAAATTTGTGTGCTCATTTTTAGCCTTGGAGTCATCTTGGTGTCAGATATTGTATATGACAGCCATATTTTGCGACCGGTGTGGAAAAGCAAAATCAACGAGTGGTTTAGGTACACTGAGTATAAGGGGTTGCAACCGAGTTCCCACTACATTTTTATTCAAACAAGCTGCAAGAGAATTAAGAACAACTCTATTCAAGTAAGGTTTGAAATTATCTGTGGAGTATGATTTTGGTAATGGTTGCCCGACATATAGGGGTTAGGGTTTTGAAAAAAATTGTTCAGGTTTGTTCCCTTCCATGGTCGTCTGCTGGGAAGTCAGTGGCATTCTCTCCATGTGCCTGGGGAGATGGCGACCATGCCGAAGGCCAGATCAGATGGTGCTGCTGCTCTTTTGGATTCTGCTCCGCAAGGAAGAAAAAACAGCAGATGGTTTTGTAAATAAAAATGAGTTTTGCTACTGACGAGCATATAGAGAAAATACTTGTGTAACAAGATCACAGATAGTAACATACCACTCGTCATCAAGCCTTTCATGCAGAAGATGGTTTTGAGAGTAAAAAACGAGAGTTCCTACTGAAGAGCATATAATATGTAACAAGATCGGATAGTAACATACCATTCATCATCAAGCCTTTCATGCAGATATGGTGATTCCCAATTTTTCACATTCTGAGCATTTTCTTTTCCTTTCGTCTTTACAAAATCCTTTTTTTTAACCTTTTCACAGCCTGATTTTTCCAGGCTGACATTCTGCAAGAAGAATCTAACTTATTATTAATCCTCGAGTATTACCAAGTTGCCTAGCAAACAAGAAATAACCCTTAGACAAACTGGCGGTGTCTTTTTGTAGATTGTGCTCTTTCATTTCGTTTCATCCTTACGGACACTTTTTGGTAAATTGTTCTCTTTCCTTCCTTTCTATCCCCAATAGAAGATGAGTTCTCATTCACGGTGAGTTGTTTTGCAACCTTGTAATTAATGGGATAGCAGTTCATGCCTCTTTTAAGAAGCTCATGACAAAAGTACAACTTTACCTCAAAGCTATCCCCTCGTGTGGATGTTCCAAGCTAGAGGTACTGTTGGGGGATTTGCTAGCACCAAATTAATGAGAGCAAATGGACTTGGGCTTGGCTTGAAAATCACAAATAGTTGGAAGTCCTACCATAAACATCAATTACACCTCGGACTGCCTTTTTAAGATTAAACCATGTGCGTACATCTAAAACAATTAATGGACTCATAGCAAGGGTGTGAAATCTAGAGAAGTCAATGCCGACGCCCTCAAGTTTCGTAGGTTTGTATTCATTTGAGCACCGAAATTTTATCCTAACATGTATACTAATATATGAAGGACCAAAGACAACAAGGTCTATAAATAAGAAACCCGCAATTGATTGTCGCAGTAAAATATTGCACTTGTTTGCAACTGACTTTGTTACCGCTAAACTTTTGCCGAAAAAGAAAAGTATGGAAACAACACAAAAGAACGATTGCGAGATGCCCATCTATTCCAAAATATGTGTTAAAATAAAAATATGAGTGTAAAGTATATAACCCCACCCTGTTAAAGTGTGATACTTATGTCGCTTGCTACAAAATATGAAAGGTTTTAAATGTTATGAGGACATTTTCTATCAAAATTGAACGCAAACAAATTGGCAATCGCTCCAAGCAAGCACAAGGAAATGACATTGCTCCAATCATTTAGAGTGCAAAGGTAAATAATTCACATTCACAACTGCATAATTACAAGACCAAAAGAGGACAGGCCTCTAAGATTTTTATTGATAACTTTTATTCAACATATACGTAAGCATCCAAGCCCAAGAAGAGCGGGGGTATTAGGGAGCGGGGGTATTAGGAGTGTCTTCAAAATTATTTATTGAATCAACTCTATGTCCCTCGCCAAAGCCGTGTCTTCAAAATGTTCCCTTCAAAATGCCTATAAATAAAAGCACATAAGTTGGGGATGGCGAGCATGAAAGCATGGTCGTAACGAGCTATGGCTCGCTGGATGTTTTGAAGCTCCAAGATCTTCCAATTCCACAGATAGAACAACACCAAGTGCTGGTGCAAGTCAAAGCAAATGCTCTCAATCCCATTGATTTTAAGCCGGGTTGGGCTATTTCTGCATGCACGGATTCGCAGCTTCTTGTAAGTAATTTAGAGCTCGAAACAGTGTTTTCATTTCTTCTACGGATTATATTCTTCTTGAATTGAATCTTTTATCTTTGTCTTCCCCGTTCTTTCCACAATCCACAAATATAAAGATAGTGCCGGGTTAGCGATGTGGCCGCAATGCGTGGTGAAGGTGGGAGCCCATGTTCATAGCTTCAAAGAAGGTGATGAAGTATATGGCGATGTGATAGAACATGTTGTAAATCATCCGCAGCAATTTGGTTCCTCGGCAGTATGTGGTCAGTAGATGAAAAGCTTTTGGGCCTTAAAACCCAATACTTTAACATTTGAAGAAGCTGCGGTTTACCTCTAGCCCTTGAAACGCATTTCAAGCTTTTGAAGAAGTTGGATTTAACGCCGACAAAGTGTTCGATTGTTGGTGGTGCGTGAGGTGTGGGAACCCTAGCTATTCAAGTAAGCTTGCATATGAACTGTTGTTTTGTGTTTACCATGTTGCATACAAAGATTCGGGCTTTCTAAATTATGTTGGATTCAAATTTTAACCACACTTGGTTACCATCACTTACCATGTCAAATTTAGCTTGCAAAATCTTTTCGCTTTATGGTGCTTTCTATATCTTTCCATATGATGGTTCGTTGTATGTATGATGGTGCAAAACCTTACTCACGGTGCTTACCATGTTACAAAATGATTTTGTAAGATCATCTTCTTTGTATGATGATGATTCCCTGGCCTGGATAGCACACAGTTTTATTTGGTGATTACCATATATTATAAAATCTTACTTTGTGGTAGGATTAATTACTTTGCTGATATCGAATAACCGATTAATCGGGGTTGGCCCGATTAACCACCAAATTTTTCTTTGGGTTAACCACATTCGTGGTGATAAATATGGAGCTGCATGGCGGCTAGCCCTAAGTCCCATAGTGTAGAATACTATTATAATGTTTATTATATCGGAAGGTTGGATTAACCACCCATTTTTTGTTGGATTCAGCTTGCGAAAATCTTACTATGGTGCTTCTTTGGTGGCAACCACCGAAAGTGCACCTAAACATGATTTGGTAAAAAGTCTAGGAGCCCGATGTTGCCATAGATTACAAAACTACCAAGTATGAAGAGCTGCGGACAAATATGATTTCAGATTTGATGTTATAGGTATGCATGGCTCTACGATTTATATCCATTATTGATGCGGCCAAACCATTTATACCTTTACATCCGATGAATTATGTAGGTGAATGTGAGAAAGTCGTGGAAAGCAATGAAGCAGGGGAGGGAAGGCGATTACCATTGCATCAACTCCTCATCCTCCCAGCAATATGTACTTATTTCTCGAGGCAAAGACTTAGTAAAGCTTGGCAAGTATATTGAGGGTAGAAGGATCATAAAAGTCCTTTTAAATTTGTTGATGTTGTGGAGGCTTTTCAATATCTTGAGACAGGTCGGGCAACGGGGAAGATAGTCATCTCTCCTATCCATGCTTGAGATAATATGATACTATGTCTTTATTAGCTTCGGGCAACGTTGAGTAACCATTGTACAATGTTTCCACGTTTAAGATGTAGAAGATGAAGATGTGGAAGATCAACTTTGATCCTCCGGTGTTAAGAGTAAATAATTTAAGTGTGTATAATTGAAATACCATATACACAGTGTTCATTAACAATAAAATCCATCTTTATTCCAAGTGTTGGAAGCAACTAGATGCATGGTGTTATAGATACTATGAATGACTCGGGCTTTAAGCCAAGCTATGAGGGGGTTAAACCCTTGTGAGAGCCCGTTACGGCAATTAAATGGGCGAGCTTGGATGGGCGAGCTGATTTATTTTGGCAAGCTATGAAGGGGTTAAACCCTTGTCAGAGCCTATTACGACAAATAAATGGGCGAGCTCGGATGGGTGAGCCCATTTATTTTGGTCGTAATGGGCGAGCATAGGGATTTGATCCCTTTAATTGGCAGACCGGGGCAAATTTTTCACCCGCAGAAGATCAACCGAGGAAGAGAAGTTGCGCTATGCTATGCCCAGGGAGCTCCTCCTTTGATTCAGCAGTGAGAAAAACACCCCTTCCAAGATTAGATCCACAGAAAATTTCTTCTAATCCCCCTTTGTAGTGGTTGTAAGCTTCCGGAACATCCACGAAATTCCACTTTGAAGGCAGCTTTTCAAAGATTAGACTTTCTTGGTATATAAAATCACTGCGAAGTGGGTGGGATTGTGCAAGATTTTCATCCAAATCCACCCTTGGAACAATTTTTAAAGCTTGAGGAGTATCAGGGATCATAGCTTCTGGGGCTAATAAATAGTCCGAAGCCTATTTATCATGATAAACAGTAAGCAACCCATTTATTACAGCCTAAATTAAATTATGGCTAAATAATCCATCTAACATTGACGGCTAGGATCTAAAATCTGCAAGGACCTGCTGATTAATGTGGGGTAATCTTTTACGTTATTTCTCAACTACATGGCAACACACACCTATTCAATTGACAAAGATAAGTTGTGCACTTAATGGTTCGATGATATAGTTCAATATTAACTCTGTAGATTAAGGAAGCCTAGATATTGATAGCAAGAATAATTTTAGCTTGCATATCCCAAAATAATCTTTTGTTACAATAAGTAAACATGAAATTGCCCCCTTAGATGTGGCGGCCCCCACTCATATCACGATGCCCCGATCGATACAAACCGGAGATCATCCCTCAAACCGACATCTGCTTCCGATGTGAGGCCTTCACCTAACATCGGGCTCTTGATGGTGGCCAAGAACCCGACGGGGAAGAATGGGCGTGTCATTCATCCCGTCTCCCTGAGATCGACCTAGCTGCGAAGCGTAAACACACATGAGCACATGACATCAATCAACAATAACATACCACCTCGAAGGGTGGTCCACCATATCCGCGATGGCTGCAACAACACATCGTTACATCAACATAACATGGGGAGATCCTACCCCGCTCGACTCTTGGGGAAAGACCCGACGGCTTGGGCCTCGGATAACAATGCGCGCATGAATTCATGGCAAATGGATTTGGTGGCATAGAACATGGTCGTTGGGTAGTCCACTCCATCCGCCCCTCACATTGCATACTTTTGCGGAGATAGGCTGAAAAGTATTGGAGCCCCACCGTAACTCCCGCCGGGTGAATAGCGGAGGGGCTACTACTACTCGGGTTGCATCTCCCCAGCCCGATGAGGCAGGGAGGAGATCACTCCCCTCGAAGGTTCATGCCAATCACAAGGCAGCTAGAGAGCCACCGCTGCAGATCTGACTTGAACCCCTAGAAGATGATGCATCACCCAAGAGGTGTCGAGCCCATACCCCGCCCTCACGCGATTACCCGTGGTATTATTAGGCCCCAGCTCACAACGCGTTCCCGGCCGCCGCTATGCACCGAGGGGATCAACCGTGATTAGACAAGTCCTCCCTTGTCGGCCGGTCTAGCTCCGCCACCCACCCACCAGGCGGGCTCTATGCACCGTGCCGCATTAATTAGGAATTAATGGGCTAAAACTAGGATCATCCATCTACTTGGGCTCGGGTCTCTACCCCTTCCCAATACACAAAAGAGTGGCGATAGAATGTCAAAACATCAACACAAATGAACTGAAATAATACAATACATCTATTCTAATCTACCTAATCATACATGGTTAGGTTCCTTTGTTAGTGTTTATCATTCTTAGGGTCAGGGGGTTTCCTATAGCTAAGAATGGATACTAATCCTATGGAATGAGGGCTGAAAACTTCGGATCTAACTTCTCGGATCAACCACTAACCCGCTTCTTGGCTGGCTCCCACTCCTCCTGGAAGCGTCCATGCTTTGGGCCGATTTCGAGATCGTTGGTCTTGGATCGAGCTGCAACCTAGGAATTCTCGATTCCTCTGCTACTCTTCAGGTGAAAATGGCGTCCCCGCTGCTCCAATCCGACCTATAGGGGCTGGAAACCAAAGGGTTTCCCTTTTTAGGTTTATGCCCTTTATCCCCACGAATTTTAGGGCTGGGCCCTTTTGGTCAATGGGCTATTGCCACATGGCAAAGATATTATATTCACATGTGGCCTTAACATGTGCAATATAATGGTTCACAAGGTCGTACCTAGGGTACTACCCTTTTTTTGGCCGTGTACATGTCGCCGAGTCGACATGTACTAGTGACGTGTCGATATAATATCGTATTCATACCGTATGTTATCTTGAACGTCACATTCTCCCCACCTTGAAAATGATGTCTGCGGCATCGAGGTTCTCTCCCACCTTGGGATCTTCCCCGTCCCGCAACCAACTTGATGCATGCAATTATTATTATAGTTACATAATTATTAGAATTACTCTAAGGTAATGTTTAAGACCTTCTTGTACTATTTGATTATCCAATTAACTTATCGCTTCATAACTTAATCAACGCCAAGGTAATTACTAACCTTACTTAATACACATTTAAGTTTATCAAAGTTTATCAAGTTCATACAAAATTTACACTTCCAAGGTATTCTTCATCCCTTGCAACACGTTATAACAAAATTTGTGTTGCAAGTCTTTGCATCTTGAAATCCCGCATTAATTTTACAATATCTATAATTACATACTTACTATCTTCACACAAAATTTAAGCGATTAGTTTAAATGGTAGAAATCGCAACTACTCTAGAACTCTTGCTGCGAGAGGATATCTTCGTACTTCCTCCACCAACTGTTGCATGTGGGCTAGCATCTGTTAACGTCTTTAAGTAATCATGATGGGTCTTGGGCCTTTTTGCGATCTATTTGGACTTCCCTTAATGCATCACGATTAACATAATTACTCTAAGGTAATATTTATGAATTAACATTATCATAGTATCGGGATACATTACTTTCGATCGTACAATTATATTTACTCTAGCTTTGCAATATTTAATAACTTTTAGGTTCGCGATTATTTAAACAATAACCCCGATTTAGACCTATTGTTACATAGACAAGGTTTTAATTATCATACACAAGAATTAGATGTGCTTCTTATTCTCTTCCTTGGGTCTGCATTACCCTTGGAAGTATATCCCTAAGATGCACTTAAGTATATCTCGAATTCTATTTTCTATTTATATTTATAAGGACCCTGAGGTCATATAGCTATCCTTGGAAGGAATTGCATCCTTAAAGGATTAATTAACATGCTACCTCACATTACCGTTGTTATTTAACTTATTTCCCTATGATACATATCGCATGCAACAATTTCTATCCAAATATTAGGATCTAAATTTAACTTATCTATAAGACACATTAAAGCTTATAATGCATGACACCTTACCTAAGGCTAGAACGCATCCACCCATTGAGCCCGGCGTCCGGTAATTTTGGAGATGACTTGGTCGTTGCATTGCTCCCATAGTTTTGCTCCACTTCATTGGTGTAGTTAGCTACTACGTCGTCACGCACGTTGAAGGCCTCCTGAGCACTAAGGTCTCTATCTATCTTCGCTCTGTTAAGCCCGGCCATTGCCGAGTGAACTCTATTCTACTGGTCGGTCAATTCGATGCAAGTACGTTCAATCAAAAAAAATTGAGCCCCCCCAACTTCTTGAAAAGAAAATGGTCCTGCACCCCCTTCAATGACGTTGTACACAGCGTCATATCTATTCTCTCCTTAGGAGGTTATACGCTTTTTACTTAAAGCATTAATGTACTAGCCTTAGCTAACATATATAATCATCTAAGATGGATGCACATATTATGTTGTCATTTATTTCAATATGTAGCATAATAACAGGGGGTTTTTTTTGTGTTTTATGCACAATTTTCACAAAGGTTTTCCTAAGATTTCATGGCGTATTGAATGGATGTACTAATCTCGTACATCTAGAGTGCACCATTTCTTAGTCGTTGATTTAGCTGTTTTTTTCAATGGTCCAACATCCAAGGGCTCACAACAAAATCCCTCTTTTTATTTTAGGGGCTGAACATGCAAGCCTCGTGGATAGCATTTCAGGGCATTCTTGCAAAAAATTAATGTTCTTGTGCTTTAGTGCAGAGGATGATGATCGGCATGGTCTGGTGGGTTTCAAGGCAAGTGTGTTGATACTCTTATTATTTTCATGTGAGCAAATTTTAAGTACCAAAAAACAAGAAGATGAAGAGACCGGAGTCATTCCAGCCGACTTATCGGAAAAATTCCTTATCGAAAATCTAAGATTTTAGGGTTCTCCATCTGAGCTCTCTTCTTCTTAGGATCTCCAAGTTGGCTGAAAGAACAACTTGAGTCCTTGAAAAATTATTATAAGAAACCTAAGAGCTTGAAGGCGATACCATTCTGTAATGGGTTTTGCATCTTTATTTCTTTGTTGAATCAATCTATCTAGAGTTTTCAGGATTTTTTTGCTAAAGCGTGGGACGATCGGGTAATCCTTGGCCCATTTCATAAGCCTAAATCTCGATATTTGTTTTTCCCGGTAATCCCATATCGATTTCTTTAAAAAGCGTTGAGATGGCTCTAGAATTTAATTCACGCCACAATTTAGGGCAACACAAAAGACTGCAAATTTCTTCATTCTATTTCAACACACCTCAAACATAGGTCGTGCAGGCAGGGATTTTTCCTTGGGTTCCTTGATTACTGTGCATCTTCCATTATCTATTTGGCAGATTTTGTTGAAGGCAAACATTTTCAAGCATAGGCAACGTCATGCTCTTGTTAAATGTTTTTCGATGGTGTTCCCGATGCCATGCTAGCCAAAGCAATGGCAATTTTGAATCTGAACGCTCCACTCAAAAGCTGAAAACCTGATGCCATGCTAGCCAAAGCAATGGCAATTTTGAATCAACGCTCCACTCAAAAAGCTGAAAACATATATCGTTTGTTGGCAAATTCCTCCCAGTATTTCTTTAGCAAATGAGATAGTCCGTTGGTTTGTTCTTGAAAACTTCATAAATATGGCACCTTCTTATGTATCCAAGTATTCTAATTTGTCTACTCATGATAGGCTGATGCGTTGTTACTTCTTTACATCCATTGTACTAGCAATCAACCGTGGAGACTCTCTGGAATATCCGTTTAAAAACAAGAGAGAGGCATTGCAAATACACGAAATCTGGTAAGTGCAAATAATTGATTGTCTATATGGGCACTTGCATTATGTATTATGGCTATTGATTCTTATCTACATGTCCTAGGCTCTCTTATATTGATATCGCCCTACGCATTACTCGGGATTAAATACCAAAGGTGTCATTTGTTTCTACATTACGTATTGTATTTTTGGAAGAGAAGCAGCACTTGAACTAGAGGACAATGACATTGCAAGAACTTATCGCAGGCATACAATTTGAACGATTTGCAGATCTTTGAAGATCAAACAATCCATGTTTCACAGCCTCTAGTGCTGTTCAATTTGATGAAGGGAAGTCAAACAAACTTGTTCACAAATATTGGATTGCATGCACAAATATTTTAGATATTGCAGTTACTCTTCATATCCATTGTTCCAGAAGGCATTTCATTTATTGATGTATATCTTAAAACATTGTTGTTATATGACATTTATTGATGTATATCTTAAAACATTGTTGGTATATGACATTGTGAATAGGTTTGTTATCCATGTTCTGGCATCAACCACGGCACATATTAGATATTGCATATTAGATATTACATATTGCTACATGTTTTGCATGTTTTTACATATGTTTGCTTTTTTTTAGGGCCCGAAGGGCCCAAAATTTTTTTTAGTGTAACAACTAACACATAACTACCATTAACATTAATTAACACAACCATTGGGTCCAACGCATTTAAATTAAAATCCCCCTTAAACCCCCTTTGGTTTGGGTGTATATTCACACGGGGGGTGACGTAGGGCAGCGAGAGCCCTTATAATTATATTTCGCACATACAAATTCAACACCATATAGTATTTTGCTTCAAATCTTATAGTATTTTGTAAATCTTGTTATACAGTATAGCAAATTCCATACATCCATACCCCACAAACAAGGAACTTTGTGTACGGTGTAGATTAAGGAATAAGGGGGTCAATATAGTTATGGGTTACATACTTAGTTAGAACGATTCTAGACCACAAGGTTTTATCATCATGACAATTCCTTTTGTCTCAAAGGACTATTTGATTACTATAATTCTTATTTTAGATGTACCTTACATGTACTATTCTTTTATATTCTAGAGATTCCCCTTTCTTAGTTATTTAAACTCTTGGAATATTCCTACCAATCAATTGATGCCATCGTAACAAGTTGGCGGACTTGTTAGATTACTTCTTTTCTTTAGGTTGGATTATTCTTTTGGAGGTGCTAGATTTATACATGGTCAACAATTATCCTAGTAATGATTCCTTCTTAGCTAGGAGATCAATCTCACCAAGTGGTTTCACTCGTTGGATGACCTGCAACAATCGTGTATAATTTTAGTTACTCCTATGCATTTCCTTCCCAATCCTTGACGCTTAGCTCAATATTGGGGCAATCCTTTCAAAACAGAATGTCTAGAAATGCCTTCTAATCCCAATATGGATGTTACCGTCCCTACATTTAACCTACTAGGCCCCATGGCCTTAGATCCCTCAGCTTGCTAGAAGCTCATCCACTCGTTGCCTGCTTGAAGTAGCAAGGTACCTTCCTCCGAGTCGATACTTCAGTCTCCCTTGGTGGCTCCCCTTTGATGAAGAGGTTGACTTTGTTCGATTTAGAAGCCTCTCATTCTTGGTGGCTTGATGGTGTAGTTGATCACTTGAAATCTTCCATGCCGCTTTTCAAAAGCCCTGAAGGTGGGGCCGTTGAAAAAAGATCTTTCATCTTGAACTTTTTGTCTTGGCGGCTAAAGGGGCGACTCGTATCCGATATTGTTTCTTCGACTCCATCGACGTCTCATACGTCGAGTCCTCTTGTTGCCTGAAGAGTGTTGAGGATGCCTGACATCTCTTCCTTTGATTTGTTACGCTATGGGAGGGAAGGAATAACAAGGGAACTATATATGCAAAGCATATAGCTTACATAATTACAATTACTACTAGAGCTATTAAGTCCCCCTTGTGCCTCCCTTCGAGTTGCACACCTACTCCTTGGTAATGTCATCGGTGTTCCTCCCGGTGCAATGGTGTTGACGATCTATATCCTCCTATTTGTACGCCAGCTCGTACTCCGGGGTAACTTGTTGATATACTTGGGCCCTCCGATGTTTGTCGGCTATGGCACAACACGCTTTGCATCACATTCTAACTAAAGGTGTGTTGGTCGTTGATGCTTCGACATTTCAGTCTGCTTCCTGATCCTGTTTCGCGTGTAATTGTTCCCCCCTTCATGATACTTGAAGCTATTTGGAGGCGTCTCTTGAGGCTGTGCACGCTTCCTTTGGCTATACTCCTCTGGAGTTGTTCTCTTCTGCATTTGTTCTTTGAATCGTCTATCCTTGGGTTCACCAAGTTGCATGCAAGTCCGCGTGCAAGTCATCGGCTCGGCTCGCCTAGTTGCTTCTCCGTCGAGCTTCCAATCTTACTTCTTTGATGCCCTCGATCACATGGCTTGGGCGTTGTCATGTTCCACAGTGCTATGCCGTCTTCTTGTCTTGAGGTACCCTCCGGTGGTTTTGATTGTGCCCGTCGGTTTGATCCTCCCATTTGCCTCTAGGGAGCTTGTGGAAGAAGTCGGTTGCTAGCACTTCTCCAGCTTTCAGTTCACGACCTTTGTCCCTCTATGCATATAGGTCTCTCTATCAAGTAAAGCTTCATGGCTCTCCTCCTGGCTGGCTAAATTGTCGGGATGATGGATCCTTATATCTCGCGGCTTGACCCTTGAGTTGAAGAAGTACCGCCTTAGATATACTCTTAGTGGTTGAATAGCCCGGCCATTATCTTGAACTCTCTTTTTGCGAAGGTGCTTCAGTTGCTATCCTTGTCGTTAAGGTGTCGAATGCTTCTACCTTGGGCGTTTGGCGTGCGGATAATAGGAGATATGATCGGCTTCTTCTCTTCTAATTACTGGTAGAATTACGACGAAGCCATCACCCTAGTTGTTGAAGGCATATCTCCTCGTCGCCGGTGCCTTTCGTAAGTGCATCTCCATCTTCTTAGTTGGTTCCTTGATGTGGGTCATTCCTTCTTTGGTTTCTAGGTGTTTTAGGTCCGAATTCTTGTTCGAGAATATTCTCCTCCTTGATCTTGCCCCTAATGCTGATATAGGCCTTCAAAGTCGGAGATGTTCCTTCCCTAATATCGTCTCCTCCCCTCATGTACTCCTACTTTTTAGAACCGATGAAAGTTCGCTTTCTGGTGCAAAGGCTGGAAGCTTCGTCTGATCGGTGCTTTGTGGTTGCCTATCTTGGTTGCTCCTTTGTTGGCGTTGCATGACATTCGCTTGAGCTCGCTGGGCTGCAAGGTCGTGGTGGTCTTCCCTCCGGTTTCTATATCTCCCGTCGCTACCGTGACTTCTCTCCTCGATGGAAGATTATGCCCTCTGGCCCTAGCTCGTGATGCTAACGCGGCATCGATGTCTAACGTCTTCCTGTACCTGTATTTTGCTGCCTTGCATTCTTCCATTTGAAACTCATGTGCGTCGAGTTGGTGAAGGCGTCGAGATCCTCTTTCTGATGTGAGCTCGTGGACGTGGTAGCCGGGAGGTTGACATCTAGAAGATTCTTGATGCCGTTGGTTACCAAATATTCTTCCCATTTGATGAAGATTGTGATAGGCCGGTGGTGTCCTGTTCTACTCGTTTGTCGGTTGAGGTGTTTGTCGTCGTGCTTCCCTCTCTTGGGTCTGCCTTTTCGGTCTCCTCTCCTTATCTGTCTGTACATCGGCTGGGACCTTGATGTCTTCAAGAAGTTGCGTCTCTAGCTCTTCTGTGGCTCTGGCCCTGTACTTCGAAAGCAACGCTCGTATATCCTAGAGTCTAAGGGTCTACTTGAAAGGCTCTCCTACAACATTTTGGGCTCTATAAGCAAGCAAGATGGCTCGAAAGCAAAGACATTACTGGAGACATATCTATAATCTCCAAGTCTATGGACATTAGGACGTGTGGTATGGCATGAAATGAGGGTTGTTTTGCAAAAACTCCATGATGTTTGAGGCATACTCTAAGGTCCTATCAAAGTTGGTTTGGGGAGTCCAATCTCTACACATGGAGTGACTTGGGCAGCTCTATACTCTAGCTCCTTTCTAGGTATCCTGGCAATAGGGAGTGTCAATGTGGCGGCAGTATAGGTCAAACTCTATTAGAAGGACACAAAATTAGGTCAAGGTTTATGCCTTTGGCATGAGCAGAGGTGATGTACCAACAGTTGGACTTGGGTTTGCTATCTTTGAGGTCTAGATGACTATAACAAAGGGGTGTTCTTGGGCACTTTTATCTAGGAGTAAGGCATCATCTTTGAGCCGAGAGCAATACTTGTGAGGTACTAATGGGGTATGCTTCTATTCTGAGACAAACCACGGTTTGGAAAAACAATTCAAGGGTTTGAGCACTTTTGGTCATTTTGAGCTGGGGTTTGACATTTCTAGCCTAATTTGAGGTCGTAAATGGATTCTAGGCTGTCTAACGGTCCTATTGCAACAAATTTCAGGCGATTTGGAGCTCTGTAGCTCAAGTTATGGGGTTTTGAAAAATCAGACCCCTCTAAGTGTCGCGAGGAGGGTGTTAGGTTGGGACCTAAGTGGCCTCTGGCGCACTCTTGGAGGTATTGGTCTATCACATTGCCTAATGGATGCCAAGAACAAGTTCAAAGGCGTGAATTCCTACTTATTTTTCCTCTTAAGCGCAAGTTTCTTTGCTTATTTACTTCATTTTGGGCGGGTAAGTGGCTGATCAAGGGCCCAGGTTAAGGCTGGACCCCTCTAAAGTCTTGAGGAGGGGGTTAGGTTGGGACCTAAGTGGTGTGCCACAAGCACCCTTAGAGGTGTTGGCCAAAATTAGACAATTGCTCCTTAACTTCTACTCCAATGCACGTTTAAACAACTACATATCCTTTTATTCAAAATTTTCATACATCATATATAAGCACATTAGTTACAAAAGCGGTTTTACATTCTATTTATCATCCTCTTGATGTACTCACTGGAGTCTCATGTCTTTTGGTGTCTTTTTGCGTGGAGCGTGCATGCCAATGAGTCTTCAAAGTGTTGCGACCTCCATCTCTGCCTTGCTTAATTTCTTGGTTTGTTGATGAAATCCTCCATATCTCGAATCGAAGCTAGGTCTTCTTCAACTATTTTCTCGAACCCCTCTAAGCATGTTGGGGAGGGTGTTAGGTCGAGACCTAACTATGCCTCGGCGCACCCTTAGAGGTGTTGTCCCTTTCCGCTCTAAACTTACCCAATTTACACAATTTAACATCGTTTCCCACTAATTTAATCATTTAGAACAAGATTCTATTATTACTTTTACAATTTGAGTAAGTTTTAATCAAATTCCGAGGTCACTTTTAGGGGACCCCTCAAAGTCTTGAGGAGGAGGTGTTAGGTCATGACCTAACTATGCCCGTGCACCCTTAGAGGTGTTGCTCCAAAATGACTTTTTACTTAATGTTTTTGTGTTTTAACATACAAGTTTAGCTAATTAGAGCTTTTAAATGGGATTTCATCTTTTTATTTTACGATTTGGAGCTCCTAAGGCCCGAGTCCTAGGGTTCGTATGGGGTGACCACTCTAAGAGTGCGCGAGAGGCCCATTAGGTCTGGACCTAACATGTTCCTGGCGCACTCTTGGAGTGTCGGCCGAAAGCGCTGAATTTTTGTAGGCCCTCTTAGGTGCTTTTCTCTTATGTGTTCTATCTTACTTATGTTCTCTAATTATGCTAATCCTAGATAATTACTAACTCTACCACAGGAAGAAAAAATTTTCCAGCTACTCGAGGTTTGTGCTTGGGCTTTTATCTCCAAGGCCTAATGTCTAGATTAGTTAGTTCCTATAGGGTTTGATCAAGGTGCTTTCGATCACAGTGCATAAGATCGAGCTCATTACCATTAATGACCCGGCTCATATCGATGCCCCGATCGTACATACAAGCTGGAGATCATCCCTCAAACCGGCATCTGCTTTCGGTGATGTGAGGCCATACCGGCTCTTGATGGGTGGCCAAGAACGTGAAGGGAAGAATGGGCGTGTCATTCATCCGGTCTCCCTCGAGATCGATCTAGGCTGCGAGCGTAAACACACATGAGCACATGACATCAATCAACAATAACACCACCTCGAAGGGTGGTCCACCATATCACGGTGGCTGCAACAACACATCCGGTACATCAACATAACATGGGAGATCTACCGCTCCGGACTCTTGGGGAAAAGGCCGGCGGCTTGGGCCTCCGGTCTTAATCGACGAAATTCATGGCAAATGGATTTGCGGCATAGAACATGGTCGTTGGGTAGTCCACTCCATCCGCCCCTCCTCATTGCATACTTTGCTGAGATAGGGTGAAAAGTGTTGGAGCTGGCCGTAGCTGCGCCGGGTGAATAGCCGGAGGGCTACTACTCTTTTTGGGTTGCATCTCCCCAGCCCCGATGAGGCAGGAGGAGATCACTCCCCCCGGAAGGTTCATGCCAAATCACGCGGCTGAGCTAGAGAGCCACCGCTTTCATTATATATGACTTGAACCCCTAGAAGATGACATCACCCAAGAGGTGTCGAGCCCATACCCCGCCCTCACGCGGTGCGGAATTATTAGGCCTAGCTCACAACGTTCCCCGGCCATCGCTATGCACGGAGGGATCAACTGGTGATTAGACAAGTCCTCCCTTGTCGGCCGGTCTAGCTCCGCCACCCACAGCAAAGGGGCTCTTATGCACAAAGCCGCATTAATTAGGAATTAATGGGCTAAAACTAGGATCATCCATCTACTTGGGCTCGGGTCTCTACCCCCTTCCCAATACACAAGAGTGGGCATAGAATGTCAAAACATCAACACAACGGAAGAAATAATACAATACATCTATTCTAATCTACCTAATCATACATGGTTAGGTTCCTTTGTTAGTGTTTATCATTCTTAGGTCAGAAATTAAGCCTATAGCTAGAATGGATACTAATCCTATGGAATGAGGGCTGAAAAACTCGGATCTAACTATCGGATCAACCACTAACCCGCTTCTTGGCCGGCCCACTCCTCGAAGTGTCCATCTTTTGCTGGATTTCGAGATGCTGGTCTTGGATCGAGCAACCTAGGAATTCGATTCCTCCGCTACTCTTCAGGCGAAATGGCGCCCACTTTGCTGCTCCAATCCGACCTATAGGGGCTGGAACCCGAAGGGTTTCCCTTTTAGGGTTTATGCCCTTTATCCCCACGAATTTTAGGGTTGGGCCCTTTTGGTCAATGGGCTATTGCCACATGGCAAAAGATATTATATTCACATGTGGCCTTAACATGTGCAATATAATGGTTCACAAGGTCGTACCCTAGGGCACTACCCCTTTACGATGCCGTGTACATGTCGTGCAGTTCGACATGTACTAGTGTGGCGATCAAGATAATATCGTGTTCATCATACCGTATGTTATCTTTGGGCGTCATTAGACCTCACAAGAGTTTCTAATGTCAAAGAAATTAGCTCAAATGCAAAAAACACAATATAAAAAGTAGCTCAAATGCAAAGAACAAAATAGAGTTTCTAATGTCATAGAAATTAGCTCAAACACAAAAAACAAAACAGAGTTGTTTGTTGACTTATGACTTCATAGCTTAATCTGATGAATGTCAAAATACAATCTGAAGGCATTTATAAACGAATAAGAGTAAGTCATTTTATCTATAAATATGGTTCATGTCAGTAGTTTAGATTCATCTCCAAACAAGAGCTTTTCATAATGTTCACAAATGTGCATCGTTCCACGAACTAGATGCCTGGGTAGGAAGCATTCTCCCACGAACAAGTCTAAAGTTAAATTCTGGCTAGATGCTTGGGCAGGAAGTTCATGTAATGCCAAACAATCATGTATCTAAAGGGCCAATAAATGACAATGTCGTCAAATGCATTTTTTGGTTATTGGCATGGTCACAAGTTATGGTACTTGAATAAAGTATTGGCCTTGTCCTTGGGAGTGTGGTTCAACGACCAACAAGTGACATAAATATAACTTGAATCATAGACTTAATAAAAGTTAATAGCAGATAACAACCAAGTCAATTATATTATTTTAGAGATTCGACCTAGTCTGTGACTTGAGACATAAAGATCCTAACAAGGACGATGCACTTAGAATCACGAAAACCATGTACCTCTTTAAAAAAACTTAAACTGAATAGGGAATTTGCCTTTTCAGAATCTTTTAAGGGATTATAAAACCCCTCACATGGAAGGACAATTTACCAAGCCTCACTGCCATAACTTTGCTTATATTCCTTCTCTTGATTTTTGTTACTTCCAATTCTCCGTAGCTAACTTTGTTGCTCTGATCGGAATAAAGATTTCCTGCTTCAGGATAAAGGCCTTCTAGTGAATTCGGCTGGATCGAGCTTTTCCTTCTATTTGGATTTTTGGCCTTTACATGTGAGATCTAATTAATTATCCTAGCAATTGGTATCAGTGCAGAGTTTGATCTTGCGCAATAAATTCCCTCGCCATAACCGTTAATCGCTTCAATATATCTGAATATCTGCAAGCGATGAAAACACACTAGCTTCATAGCAACTCAAATTGCTCTTTCTCGTGAGCTAGTCAAGTAGAGTACCGGAGGTAGCTAAAATATCGGCAATAGCATATAATTTCTTGCGGATCCCGGCATGCATAAATACTCCATGAATGATCCTTTGCCACATCCACTGCCAAGTAACCCTCTGCCTGAAATACGTCATCGACCTCCTGTTTAAAATTCTATTGTTCCCGCCAATGCTAGAAATAATTTAAAGAAAGTTAGACTGTATAAATGGCTCGAAAAATTGGATATGCCTTATTTCAAAAGGGATTTAGCCATAAAACTGACACATGTTATTAGTTTCTTGAAAATATAGAAGACAAACTTTGAACCCATGAAGGCATCTGAACGAGAGAAGTTACAAGCCATGGACACTTATGTTGATGATCAAGAATAGGTTTGGTAGTAGGGAAGGAGACAGATGGAATCTTAGATATCTACAGGCTGAGTTACTTGTGAAGCTAACTCTTTCTTTGCCAATTATTATAGAATTCTGCAGAAAGAATGGGATCAAGTCAAACTAGAACAAAGTGATATCTTGACTGATTATTATATGAAATGTGCTCACTTGGGATCCCATATTTGCAGAACTGGATCTTATTTAGATATGATAGATGCAATTCAAAAAGTAGGAGCAACTAAAAGGAACCCTAATCTTAACGCTAGAAAACTAGTGATATGGGAAGGAGAATCCTCTAGAAACCAAAAGAGGATGAAGAGGGAGAAGTTTGAAAATAAAGAGATGTAATGGCAGAAGAGAATGGGATGAAAGAAAACCTCGTCAGAGAACACGATTTGATAACTGAAAGAAGAGTAATAGAAGAGACTCCTAAAAGACTGAGAACTGGCTTGTACATTTGCCATGAGAGAAAAGAAGATGATTGAAAGCCGTGGCAACAAAACAAGAAAAAGAAAGATTGCAAATTGCTTATATAAAATAATAAGTGCAGCAACAGTTCCATCCTCATGGCGGTTCAAGGTGAAAGAAAAAATAGCAGATCGTGAGATTGTTGTCCTGTTTGATGATGGATTGCATCGTAATTTTATAAATGGATTGAAATTGTCAGGTTAAGATTTGCATATTCAACTTTCTATAGTGCAAGGGTTGAAAGGATCAGAAAGTCATTGTGATAAATTTATTATTACGCCATTGCAATTGGAAAGTTATATTGAACACAGGGCGCCAATGGAATAAAATGGCATATGCAATATAATGTGCAGTCCAAGTATCATGAAAGGACTGTTAAAATGTAGGTTGATGGGCAGCTTGTACCTTGAAAGCAGAATATATAAATAAATATGAACCTCTGTTCACATATTCAAAAGCAAAGACCTTAATATGAAATGATGTTGAGTCATATCGCATCTACTTGAGAGATTCTGATTCTCGATTTGAAATCCCTCCTGAATTGTGTGGTTTCTCTAGATAATTTGATGATAAGTCGTATTTAATTAAAGTGGGTCTCATTCCATTCCCACTTTTTTTTTTTGGAACCCTATTATTTTACACAAAAAGGAGAAAATTACTCCGGCTTCAAACTGTCCATAATTGAATATTTGTCTGCATAATGTGGGTCCAAGCTTTCTCCCGTTTTCTCGGATAGCTTAGTGAGAACAAGAACAATACAACTCAAACAAAGGAATTTCATTCTGATTGAAACCAAATTTGAATAGGTACAATGTATTTTACATCGGGCCTTGAGACCATGGCGGTCTTCTGTCACTCTGATTACATCATCGTGGTAGGTGGTCCACCTTAGAGGATTAACGTCTGGGGGGGCTTCTTCTTGCCGTTTGTAAGCCTTGGGGGCAACCTGAAGAGTGTGGAATGCCGCACGAGGAGATGCCTCGGGAGCCACCCGCTGACTTGTCCACCCGATTTCTCCACTCTCCTCCCGCAGCTTTTCATCGAATATGCTCCTTCCCTAACCTCCATGGATGTCATGCAGTGCTTGTAAGATGCTTTGAGCTTTCTGGACTTTCGAAAATTTCTTCCTCACTTCTTCATCCCGAGCGTCTGCATAGCATCTGCAATCACGAGCAAGCTTATCCCAAAGGCCGGGTAAGAGTGTAGCGTGAGCGGGATCTCTGCCACCTTGAGCGGGATCTGTGCCGCCTTGAGCGGTCTCAGTGATGCCTGAATGGGATTTGTGCATGTGCGAGATCTGTGCCTGAACCACCTGGAGCAAGGAGAGTCCATGATTAACAATTATGGTGCCATTAGTCAAAACGAAGAAAAGAATACAATGGAGAACATTCACAAGGGACTTTCGAAAAGGGAAGAAGAGGGGCGAAGGGGGCTTTCGACTCGCTGAGTCGAAAAGCTCCATCCCTCTAGTTTCCTTCATTTCTGCAGGTTTCTGACTGTAGAAGTCGAAAATACTTCAAGATTTTCCGCTCCTGTGTTCTTTCGGCTTTCGACGCAAGGAATGGTCGAAACCCCAGTTAACTCGCGGAAAGCCCGAGGATGCTGGCTTTCGACTAGCTTAATCAAGAATCGCCCATATATCGAGACAAGAATTTATCTTATGTAGCGCCACTGCGCTGTGTATTCCCCGGTGGCTAATCTTTGGCGAAACTCCCGTTGGTGGGCGTGTCCACGAGAGAACACTCGTACTCTCATTTTGGAATACCGGTCCTTGATCCTTTCGCGGCGCTTCCTTTTCAGTGCAATACTTGTGTTTGCCCTCGAATCTTTCGGCCGTCCACAACCCAAAACACCGCGTCTTTTCCCTTCAGGTCTTCCTCGGTGTTCCACACCGGTCGATCCTCATCGAATGGTATGACATCTGAGGCATTGGATCCATCCCGGGATGGCGCACCATCAGATTCAAAATCTCTAGCATGTGTCTTTGGATTAAATTCCACTGTGGTTGAACAAGGCGGCATCGCCCGGTGCAAACCTTCAAAGCGTCTTATGTCCAAAGAACTTGTGTCCAATTCCCAATGGATATCTTGAGCCAACCGCTCCATCTTCCGGCCCCTCTCCGTGATTTCCTTATCGCTCATCCGGATCAAAGAATTGGGAATCGACCAATTCATCCTCTTCATCGATGAATCCTCCCATGTACTTTCTTACGCATCCTAACTTGCAGTCCCTTACGGAGATTTCTCTTTCTAAACTACATCCGTAGTGACCCAGAGTACTTTAGAGTCTTCACCGTTGGGCGTAAAAGTTCACAGTGTTGAACAACTTCTCCCTCACCCCGAAATCTCTATGCCGAGCTCCTAGATGTCGGGGTTCGGCCTCCTTCATCCCTTCAAATCCTTCCAGCCAAGGGTTCGACAATTTAAAGGCGTCGGCTTTTTGTCCCCTTGGCCTTTGCTCATTGAAGTGGAAGAATAATTGGAGAGATAACTTCTTAGGTGTGATAGAACTTACCCTTCGGGCAATCTTCCACATACAATGTGAGATGTTTTGATCTGGGCGAAACGGAGAGCACCACAATCGACCTTCTTGTACTTGTCGTGAACTCTTTTTACCCCTTTGCCACAGGAACAGATCTTTCTCCTTACCACAGGTTGTAACCTCGACATACCACCAAGAATCTGCAGGTGTTTCGAGTAGCTCTGTCTCCAATCCTTCGATAACAAAGAATGGAGTTCTACCAGTGATCACTAGCATCTCTGCAGTGAATGCTGCAAGACAAAAAGATGAATCAGAAAAGGTGGATGAATCGAACACAAAATTGAGAGCTCACATGGAGTCCCTGTCTTTCTTTTCTTCGTTCTGCTAGAACCCGCATCCGCTCTGGCGGCCCACTTCTTCGATGGAGTCGTCATCTCGATGCCCCCTGCGCATCCGCTGGCGCTTTCGAATTCCCTTGTAAACGAGTCTCTTCCGGCCTTGGAGATTTTGGGACTGCGTAAAAAGGTTGGGCATGTTCTTAAATTTGAAATTAAGGACATACAATCATTCAAGGCAAAAAAACGGGCTAAAAAAGACCGCGGCCCACGTTAGCCCGCCCAAACACCAATCGAAATTGATTACGTTTCGGGGACTAAGTATAGTGAGCACCCGATTGGAGATTTTGGCTATTAGATTTTTTGGCGGCGCGTGGAGACTTTAAAGCGCCCACGACCCTATAAGCTCCTAACAACGATTTACTCTCTGTCTAGTTCTAACTGCGTGTCTTCTTGAAACTAGTTGATTTGATCGATGTCCATGTGGCGAAGGTAGCAACCGAGATGAGCTGCGGACCGCGGGCACTCTTCAACTAAATACCATGGAGAAGGGATACGAGAATCACTTTGATACAAGTATTTCATGCGGTCGTTGTTGATGAGGCCAATTAGGAAGAAGTGAAGATCTGGAGAGGTGCGGGATCTGTGATACAATGGCCCAAGGAGTTCTTGCGAGAAGAGGTGAGTTTCAGAGATGCCTGTTTCATTATGTGTGTAGAACATGCCAGATGTGTATAGAACATGGAACTCGCCGAAAAGCTCGACCGTTTATTGTTTCCTTGTCGAGCATACTTCAAGCGTCGAGATGAAATATACTCTACGGGTTGAGAGATGCTGGGCAAGGAAACAATAGATCAAAGTAACTCGAACAGCTCCCTTGTGTTTAGAAGCAAAGGGCTCCACCCAGTTCGAGTCTCTGTTAGGCATGCTAGACCTGTTTAGATCATGGAGCTGTTGGAAAGCTCGCCCGATTTATGGTTTCCTTGTTGAGCATATTTCAGCGTCGAGATGCTCTCTCTGGTTGAGAGTTGCTCGGCAAAGGAAAACAATAATCGAAGCAACTTCGCAAATAGCTTCGATGTGTACGTACTTTTTTGCTTGGAATGGATTTCCTTCTTTTAGAAGCAAAGGGCTCCATCGGTCAGAAAGATCACGTTAGGCATGCCCGCATCGTTAGTCCGCAGAGGCCTCCACCCGATTCGAGCCACTCCCTTACCACGCCAATATTCGAGGAAGATGGTTGAAGGAGAGGCTGGCGGGCTAGAGGCACACAGGACTAAAAATAAGAGAATGCACTTTCGACCTTGGTGATTAATGCGTGACGATTAACTATCAGTGCACGTGTGATTTGGTTTGACCAAATCGCGCGATGGCCTTTCCGGTTAAGGGTTGCCACGCTACCACTCCGAGGTAGTGGGTTCGAGTCCCATCCGGGCCCTTAAATGTGGCCGGTATGATTTGGACAACTCATGTCCCAGTGGTGTGGGCAACTTCGTAATAGGGTTAGGGGTCGGATGGTTGTCGTCACACTCCTCGGTGTTCATCCCTTGCGGTCGAGTTGGTCCGCCCCAATTCCCCGGTTGCAAGCCTTCAAGGAGGGGGGGGGCCTTGAGGAGGATAGTGTGATGTTTAACTATCGAGGTCTAGAGCGTGTGATTTGGTTTCGTCCAAATCATCGTGGCCTTCGGTTAGGTTACCACGGCTACCACTCCGGAGGTAGTGGGTTCGAGTCCCGTCCGGTCCCTTAAATGTGGCGGTATAGTGTGATGATTAACTATCAGGTCTGGGCGTGTGATTTGGTTTTACGTCCAAATCATCATTGGCCTGTCGGTTAGGCTGCGGCTACTACTCGAAGGTAGTGGGTTCGAGTCCCGTCCGGTCCCTTAAATGTGGCAAGATGATTTGGATTACTCATACCCTAGTGGTGTGGGCAACTTCGTAATAGGGTTGGGGGTCGGATGGTTGTCGTCACACTCCTCGGTGTTCAGTCCCTTGCGGATCGAGTTAAGGTCCAAAATTCCCGGTTGCAAAGCCTTCAAGGAGGGGCCTTGAGGGGAGGATAGTGTGATGATTAACTATCAGTGCGAAGCGTGTGATTTGGTTTTAGATCCAAATCATGGTGGCCTTTTCGGTTAAGTACGCGGCGGCTACCACTCGAGAGGTAGTGGGTTCGAGTCCCGTCCCGTCCACTAAATATGGCAAGTATGATTTGGATAACTCATACCCTAGTGGTGTGGGCAACTTCGTAATAGGGTTGGGGGTCGGATGGTTGTCGTCACACTCCTCGGTGTTCACTCCTTACGGTCGAGTTGGTCAGCCCCAATTCCCGGTTGCAAGCCTTCAAGGGAGGGCCTTGAGGGGAGGATAGTGTGATGTTTAACTATCAGGTCAAGCGTGTGATTTGGTTTAATCTAAATCATGCGTGGCCTTTTCGGTTAAACCACTCCCGGAAGGTAGTGGGTTCGAGTCGTCCGATCCCTTAAATGTAGGATAGTGTGATGATTAACTATTAGGTCTGGGCGTGTGATTTGGTTTCGTCCAAATCGCCGTGGCCCCTGTCGGTTAAACACCGTACCACTCGAGGTTGGGTTTCCCATCGGTCCCTTAAATGTGGCGGTATGATTTGGATAACTCATACCCTAGTGGTGTGGACAACTTCGTATGCAGGGTTGGGGGTCAGGATGGTTGTCATCACACTCCTCGGTGTTGTCCTTGGGTCGAGTTGGTCGCCCCAATTCCCGGTTGCAAGCCTTCAGGAGGGGGCCTTGGGAGGATAGTGTGATGATTAACTATCAGGTGCGGGCGTGTGATTTGGTTTTAATCAAATCGGGCCTTTTCGGTTCGGTTAGGCTGCGCGCGGCTACCACTCCGGTAGTGGGTTCGAGTCCCGTCCCGAGATGTCACATTTAAAGTGCGGGCGGGACTCAACCCACTCACCGGGGTAGCGTGCATCTAACCGAAAAATTGCAGATTTGGACGAAACCAAATCACTCCCGACCTGATAGTTAATAGTCACACTCATCCCCTCAAACCCACCTTGAAGGCTTGCAATCGGGGAATTTCGATATGCAAGGACTGCCAGGGATCGGAACAATGTGGTGGCGACAACCATCCGGACCCCCAACCCTATTTTGCCCACACCACTTTTAGGGCATTGTCCCAAATCATAATTGTCACATTTAAGGACTGGACGGGACTAACCCACTACCTCGAGGTATCCAAATCATCATGCATTTAAAGGACCTGATGGGACTCCTAACCCACTATCTGTTAGGAATGGCTGTGCCCTAACCGGTAACCCACGCTGATTTGGCGAAACCAAATCAAGACACGCCCGGCTGATAGTTAATCATCACAAATGTCGAGACTCAGGGCCTTCTCGACTCAGCGGTGAAAGCCCGGCGCTTCGTTAGGGATGGAGTTCAAAATGACCCCTTTAGGCCGATGTGAGAGGCCTCCACCCGGCCCCAGCCCCTCCTCTTACGCCCAATTTGAGGAAGATGGTTCAAGGAGAGTGGCTCGACCGGGTAGAGGCACCGCGACTCAAAACAGAAGAATGCACTTGAGATTGGGTGGGTCAAGGGGATGTGGCCCGTAGGTCCGGCATTCTTTGTGTGTGAGACTAAGCGGGTCTTCACTTCTCGCAGCGGAGGAAATCCGCCAGCGCCTAAGGATGCCGGCCTTTAAGGATGCATTTCCCTGATTTGTTGCAGAGGGCCTCCACCCGGTCGAGCCCCTCCCTTTCGCCAATATTCCGAGGGAAGATGGTTCGGCGAGAGTGGCTGCACCGGTCGGAAAGGCTATCCGGGCTTAACGACAAAAGAGAATTTGCCGGCTAAAGGCATTTCTCGACTTGGCGAAGTCGAAAATGCACAAAAAAGGCTATAGTCGGTTATAGCATTCGAATTTGGTAGAGAAAACGCGTGTTGCCTTGATGTGCGCATTCTCGACTCGCGAGTCGAGAATATAGCGGTGATCATGGCATTATCGAAGTCTTTAGTAAGAGAAAAAAGCGTGTCGGTGGTTTGAGGCATTCGACTTCGCGAATGAAATGCTGATACACTACTCGTGTAGTCACTCCCACCAACCGAAGTCGAGAAATTCTCGACTTCGTGAGTCGAAAAAAGGGAGTTCCCGATTCAGCGAGGCGAGCGGGAGTGACTACCTAGAGTGTTGGTGGTCGGTGGAGATTCTCGACCAAGGAGTGAGAATGCGGGGTGTAATCTACACCTTCCACGCAAGGAGGATGTTCTGTGAGTTAGAACAGAAGAACGGCAATGCTTTAAGTCACTACACCTGAAGGATTAAAATAGGAGTTAAATGCTCTGTGCGATGAAACATTCATAGTTCTTTCTTTTGTCATGGAATTTCTGTTATGAAACATTCATAGTTATGTTCTTTTGTTAGTGCTATGCATTTTTTTACATCCTATCACCTGTCTCTGGATGATTCCTAATTCGGTTGCTTGCCCCTAGTCTTACTTATGCTTGTACAAAAACAAAACAAAAACAGAAAACAAAACAAAAACAGAAATAGAAAACAAAACAAAAGCAGAAAACAAAAACAGAAAACAAAACAAAAGCAGAGAACAGATATAGATTAGAACATGAAAAAGTGAAAAAATGTGAAAAAGAGCAAAACGATGAAAAACCAGGGAAGATAAAAAAAGAAGGTACCTGGCAGATTTGCTGGATGAAGAGGCAGCTTCCATGTTTGATTCCTTGGTCACACATGCGCTTGCAAAGCGAGAATAGGGATTTGTCGTGCTGGAAATTATATCAGGGGATACTAAGTCCTCTAAACACTAAACACTACAATGGAAATAATGTAAATACTACAAAGGAACTAAAAACTGTAAGAAATAGAGCTAAAAACTTACAGAAAGGAACCTCACTTTCTTCTTAGGCAATAACGGCCGGTCGAGCACTCTAACTCTGCAAAAATCTCTAAGGCGGATGCGTCAGCGATCGAATCGACAAAGCTCTTTGTCATAAGATCGCGTCGGAATTGATCAGGTCGGTCGATCGCCTTATGGGAACTCGAGAGTGCAAAGAGAAAACAGGAAGCAGAGAAAACAGGGGAGAAAGAATGGTCGGGGAGGAAGAGGAAGAGAGTGCAGTTATTTCTGGCTGCACCCTCGAACCTCGTAAAAGTGCCATAATTAATCTCTCTCACATGTGGGCCATGCCTTCGTGGCGTGGCGATCTTGAATCTTTGGCGTGGCCGCGTCATCGATCGTTGACGGCGCCCGTGTCCGGACAAAATATTGAAAGTTAAAATGATTTATATAATCAACTCTTTAAATTGTAATAAGCACGGCGTGTGCCTTTTGAGTCCTCAAATATGCTCTTCCATGTCTAAAGGTTAAATGCTTTGATTTCCAGAACTTGAATGACACAAATGAAACAACAAATTTCCATCAGTCCCCTCGACTTAAAACAAGCAAAGAGTTAATCACTTTGTTCAAGTTTATTTTCAAGCAAATACCGGTGCTTACCATAGCACGATAACATATCATTTCATATCATGATCCTTATTCATACCAACTCCACATCCTCATTAAATAACATGTAACTTTACTTATCTATCTATCTATCTATCTATCTATCTATCTATCTATCTATCTATCTATCTATCTATCTATCTATCTATCTATCTATCTATCTATCTATCTATCTATCTATCTATCTATCTATCTATCTATCTATCTATCTATCTATCTATCTATCTATCTATCTATCTATCTATCTATCTATCTATCTATCTTTCTTTCTTTTTAATGACATTTTGATAGAAGTCTCATATAAACTAAACCAACGTACTATAAAATCCTGAAGTTCAACATTAGAGATCAAATCTAAAAAGTTCTATGCATGCTTCTTTATCTTTATCAATGTAGTTCTATCAAACCACACTTCAAATTATTCGGAAACCCCCTAAGAATGCATTTTCCTGCTAGTATGGTTTATATTTAATATGGTTGTATAGTTTTATATAATTTATATGGTTTTATATGGTTTATATTTAATATGTTTTAATGTGTGCTCTTTCATTCAGGGGAGCATGTGAAATGAGTAAAAATGGAGCCAAGGAAGCCCAGCCTGAGGACAATGCCTAGGCTTCCATGGAGGAAGATGGCACCTTATTATTTTGCACCCTTGCAACGAGGGTATGTTCAGGGGCATCATAACCTGCAGTTGATCCTTTTGATAGTGTGAATGATGAAAGGTGGGAGATGATCATCTTGAGTTGGCATTGGGAAGCTTCTTGTCAAAGTTGATACAATCATGTCCTGAGGGAATCTCTAGTGATTGCATTGTGTGCTGCGGGTTGTTGGAGTCCCAAATTCGATTAAGATGGCCAATTAGATATATTACACACAAGAATGGTGAGAACCTTGAAGGCCCTCTTGAACTACATACCCCAAGGCCCACCCTGGGCCATGTGGAAGATTTGATGGTGGATGAGCATCCTTCACAAGGAAGAGGCGCTATATTTTTCATAAAGGGCAGCCAAAGGTGCCCAAGAGGGCTAGAAGTGACAAATATTTAGAAAGGATGGAAAGTATGGCCCCAACCAAAGAAAACCTAGAGGCAATTAGGGGACAAGAGTGTTGCAACCTAGATTGCACGATCCGAAGACAAAGTGGATGACCTCGTCTTGGAATAAGGTCCCAATACATTGGACAACGGGAAAGATAGGATTAATTTCATCTACTCCTTGTGTAGAAATTCGGCTATGATGAAAACACGGAAGGTTACTATATCAATTGAGGGGCCTAAAGGTATGTATGAGAGCATTGAGATGGATTCTTGGCGTGAGCAAGTCCTCATTTTGCTGATCTTTGGGAGCAGGTCAAAAGGGGCACATGTTGTTCCAACATGGCAATGCAATCGACTTTGAAACCTAGAGCAAATACTTTGAGGGCCATTGCAGGTCTTCGAGAGCTTTGTGAGATACATGTCTCAATCTATGCCCCACAAGTCGAGGTGAACGAAAGCACGGTGTGAAAGTGGTCCAAAAAAGGTGTTGCCACAACATTACATCCAAAAGAGTGCCTTTAAAGAGGTAAACTCCACCCTAGAAACTACTGGAGGTCGGCCTCTTTCTCAATCACATTTCAAAGAAGTTATGGAGCACTCTCACTTCGCCGGGAGTGTCCTGCAATACATGCCATTCTCAAACACTTGCATTCAACTCAAGGATACACTTGCATCAACTGCAATAGAAAGAAAAGGCAATTAGGGAGCAATTTACTTGAGATCACCAAAGGGACCAAATATCATATAGAAGAGGCCCCATTTGTATTGGCAAGTGGAGAACATTTTCCCGGATAGGCCGACGATTTTTTGTGTATAATTCATGATAAGATGGACCAACACAAGACTTTTCTTGCCAAAGCTAGATCCTTTGCCCAAAGCGTTGTCAAAAGCGGTTTTTGGATGAAAGTAAGTCCGGGCGGGTGTCTTAATACATGGGCATGGGCCCCAAACCTATGGTCATTTTGTGCTTGATCTATGGAGGATGATCCAAACTTCCATGAGCTCTATTTTCAAGCTTGAGAACACTAGAAAAGAATCGATAGAAGGAAGGTATTCTCCATCAACCCCATTTTTTGAGCCTTTGATGGATGATCCACCCAGGCGTTGTTACAAAAGGCGGATAAAAGAGCTCACATCCAAAGGTGTCCAAAGAATCAAAGAGAGGACTTGGGATGATTTTCCATTGAGAAACAAGCTTGGAGGAGTTATGTGTTCAATTGGACAACCCATTGGAAAGAGAACAAGAATAGATGGATGTTTGGGGCAATGTCATACTTGGCATGGGGGTATTCAAAGTTGTGAAAGTGGGGTTCGTGATGATTGGGGCATACACATGATGGAGGATGCATTCTTGAACTTTCTCTAAAGCTCAAGAGAGAAAATCGACTAGTCTCCACAACTAATGGATGTGTTAAAGGGAGTCGCATTGACCCCAACCTAATGGCTTTCTTGATGGATGAGGGGATTGGAAATGAAATTCCATACACAGGATACTTGCTAGATGGTAAGGATCAGTTGACAGACACACAAGCCACTTCAGTTCAAGTTTTGGGTTAGGGATGGAATACCGATCATGCAATATAAGTGGAACCCGGATGATAATGCTGGATGCAGCCTGAG